>JAYESA010000001.1:174753850-175353850 GCA_036927795.1 Iris macrosiphon
GAAATGGAAGAAGGAAGGAAAGAAAAAGGTGATTACTTGCTTGAAGTTGGAAGAAGAAAAGAAGAAGAAGAAGAAGAAGAAGAAGAAGAAGAAGAAGTGAAGAAGAAAAATGGGGGGGGGGGGCTGGTCGGGTCTGGAATGGGAATAGGGGGGCCGGCCACACACATGAGAAAGGGTTTACAAAGTTCAAAAAGACCAAAATGCCCTCCCCTCAGTCATGCAACTTGGATTTTGGGTTTTGGGTTCCAAAAGCACTCAAACTAACTCTCAATCTCTCCAACTAACTAAAATAAAATATAATAAATATTCTAAACCCAAAAATAAGCCTCATAAGGGTGTGGGTTGGGTCGGACATGGGTCCACTAGGGTCTGACATGGGTCCAGACTAGCAAAAATCCTAAAATAATCAAATAAAAAATAATACAACCATCAATTAAATATAAATATAATTATTTAAAAACAATACACAATTTACCAAATAAAAATAAAAAAATAACCCTATTTTCTAGAATTGGGTAGTGACAGTGGGGGCTATCGTCACGAAACTTCTTCCAGGCTGGATCAGGTTCAAGACTGACATGTACCGTAAAAAGATGGAGATCCAGCTCGAAGATCTTCACTGGATTCACATTGAAGATGAAGCCAGGGGGCAACTGAAGTTGGACTCCTTGTCCAAGCAGTTGGCTAAGGCTAATATGGTACATGGTAGTGACTATAAAGGAAAGCAAAAAAATTTCTACAAGAAAAAGAAGAAGGACTTCAACCAGCTGAAGGTGAAGTTGGCTCAGTTCAAGCCAAAGCCGAAGACTGATGTGACATGCGACAACAGTGGCAAGAAGGATCACTACAAGAGTGACTGCAGGTCGAAGCCTAAATCGAAAGAGTAAGGTGAGCTTAACCTAGTTGCTATAATTGCGCAGGTTAATTCACATAGCGTGGACACTGACTGGAGGGTGGACACTGGTGCATCTTGCCACGAGTGCTCTAAGAATGAGCTGTTCGCCAAGTATGAGCCTACCTCTGAGAAAGTCTCGATGGCGGATAAGTCTCAAGTTGCAATACTGGGGATCGGGAAGGTAGTGCTGAAACTGACTTCTAGAAAGTTACTTACACTAGATAATGTGAAGCACGTACCAATGATCACCAAAAATCTGGTTTCTGGGAGTCTGTTGTGTAAGGCGGACCTGAGGATGGATATCAATGACGGTCAGATGGTGATGTCCTACAAAGGAACATACTTCGAAAAAGCTTTCTGTACCGAAGGGATGTTTAAACTGCATCTTGTAACTTCTTCTGTTTGTATCAATGCAGTCTCTACTTCTGCTCATTCTCTTGAGTTGTGGCATAATAGACTAGGACGTGTGCATTATAAACGCATTAACAAGATTTCTAGTCCAGGCCTTATCTCCAAATATGGGGGTAAGGAGGTAGAAAAATGTGAAGTCTGTGCGCAGACGAAGAACGTCAGGAAGCCGTTCAGAAGAGTGAACCGAAGTACAGATCTTTTGGAGTTTGTACACTCAGTGTAAACACCCTAAATTTTCAGATATTTTAAATCAATTTTTGGGAATTAATATACAATTTTCAGTAATTTACATAGGTCCTGTGGTGAGTTTGTAATTTTTAAATGCCAATAACTAACATTAAAATGAATTGAAAATATGATATTATGGTATGAAATAGAAAACCGGACTTAGGGTAATTTTCTGGAATTTTATTGGGCCTCAGACCTATTTTTAAAAGCCTAAAAACTATTTTTTATAATTAAATTAATTAATTACTGTTTTATTATTATTATTATTATTATTTTTATTTTTTTTATTTTCGGCCCGGCCCAGTGGGCCGAAGCCCAACCCAGCCCGCGGTTGCCTAGCGGGTCGGGCGGGTCCGCCCAACCCGCGAACCCGCCGCCCGACCCGCATCTCCATCACCCCCAACCCCACACCTGCCCGCGTTTTCCGGTCGGATTCTCCGGCCACGTCGCCGGAGAACCGGCCCCTCTACCCCACGACCTCCCCCCAGCCCCGCCTAGCCCGGCCACGACCCCCCCCGTGGATCCCCCTATAAAAACTCCCTAGCTCCGGTCCCCCTCCTCCCTCATCTTCCCCTTACCCACCCACCGGAACCCTAGCTCCGGTCCCCTCTTCTCCCCAGCTCCGGCGCCGCGTCAGCCCTGCCCCACCGCCTCCTGCGTCGAACTCCTCCCAGATCCGCCCGCCGCCGACTCCCTAGCTCCCCTTCCTCCTCTCTCTTCCCAGCAGAGCCGAGCCGTCCCGAGTCTCCGGCGACCCGCTGCCCGCCACAGCCCGCGTCCCGAGCCCCGGCGACGCCGTCCCCAGCACCCCACCGCCGCCTGCGCCGCCCAGCCTGCCTCCCTCCGGCCACCGCGGTTCCAGAGAAGCTCTGAACCCTAGTCCGGACACGGACACCGCAGACACGGACTCGCCGACACAGGATACGTGTTGGACACGAAAACCCCGATTCGAAGGCCCTGTTCAGGTACTCCTAATTTCCTCCTCGTAGCTCGGAATTCGATTCCGTAAATTTCTACGCGAAGCCTGTATGACCTTCTCGGTGCCCGGACAAACCGCTCGGGGCATCGCGTCCTGTGGTGATCGCACACCGCGATCCAAAAATAGGAAAAACCAGACCCTGTTTCACCCTGGAACTGAGTACGCCCCGCCAAACGGGACGACTTGGTCGCGCACGGTCTTCACAGATACGTGCGCCTCGTCGATACGGACGTATGAGAATTCGCGGAAGCTGATTCGGGTGTGCGTGCACACCGGAATCAACGCGTATCCGCGGACATCGTCCCGTATCCGCCTTTTCTGCAATTTACCCTAACTTCGTGCACACACGTCAGATCGAGACGAAACTTGAGCCATCGGACTCGTAGCGATACGCTGGTCCTGTGGGTCAAGTTTGGTTCGATTCTGAGAACATTGACAAAATCGCGTGTCGTGGGCCCCACAGGCCCCGCTCGACGGGCGATTTTGTGATCGGCTCATCGGAATTCAATTCTGAAAGTTCTGTTGGGTTCGTATCAGCGTCCCTGACCTGTTGACACTAAGTTTGGTGAATTTGGAGACAGTTGACCCTGACACGTTTTTCGGTGCAAAGCGGGCCTACCGGTGGACCCCGTTTTGGCCCAAAATTGTCGTTTTTGCCCTTGTCTCCAAATTGGACCCAAGGACAAGCATTCCTAGCTGTTTGACACCTTCTGAGCGTGATGGTACTGTTTATTTCAGCTTTCGAAGTCATCTCTGGAAATTTTCGAGAACAGGACCTTAGTGGAATCCAAACATCAGGCAAGTGCACCTTGCCAAACTTGCAGTCATTATTTTTATATTTTCTGTAAAAATACTCTGCTGGATGTCTTGTGCAAATTTATATAAACTATTTTAAACTGCTTAACCTAAGGAACGTATGACGTACCTAGTGTCCGATCATAGTCGGGTGCTGACACCGTACGCGGTGTTGGGTTCGTCATTTAGAGATAGATTTACGATCCCTTTACTTTGTACTTGACCTATCAAGTACGCTACAACCCAGGACACTTGACACTATCATAGACAGAATCCTCCTGAGATATTCGTGGTGATTCTGTATAGGATACAGGACTTGATAGAGACATTTATTATAGACAGTATGACTTGTTGCATTAGTTATAATTCCGCTGACATGGACATGAGACGTTATGGTCATGGCTTGCGTGATTATATTGGGTGGGGAGAGACACACAGGCTATAGGCTGTTCTATATATATATATCTACTATTATTGTGAGGTTGTAGACTCTCCAGCAGAGCTAGACCCTTTACGTGTTATTACTGCTACCGGCTCCCCGACACAGAGTTTGTAGCGGTCTCAGCCTGAGTACTAGTGTTGCTCTCATTTGCATATCACATAGATGGTTACTTAGTTTACCCTGCTGTTCATTTATTTATTGTACTGCTTATTCAGTTGGCTTGTTTTATCTTGTGCCTTGCTATGTCCACTGAGGACCTGGAATGGATTATGTCCCCAGGTCTAGCTGAGGAGCAGTATCCCGAGGTATACGGGACCGGAGCTGAAGCTATTGCTGGAGCTGTACCGAACACTGAAGACGAGGTGACTGCCGAGGACTTCTCCTGAGTGCCTGTCCCAGTACTCATTTATTTACTTCATGTTTATATCTTTTGTTCCTGGCCTATAGAGCCAGTTATTTCAGACTTAAGTCGGATTGTTGCTCCGACTGACTTGCTGTGATTTGTTGTTGCTACTTATTTCCATTCAGTATGCAGTTTATTTCTTTATCTTTATGGATGAGATTAGTGTGACTTGTGTAGTAGACCTTATTTACAGCTTAAGTACGCCCTGATGGTTCTATTAAATTGGGTTATCCATCGGTGCATGCTGCTGGCCATTGCCACGTATCTCCAGTCCCTCGGCATTTTGGGACTGGGGCGTGACACTCAGATATTTGTGACTTCAAGCAATTCTCCAAAAAACCCAGAATGAAGTATTTTATCACTTTTATTGACGATTTCTCGAAGTACGCGTTCGTATAGCTTCTCAAGTCGAAAGACGAAGCATTCGAGAAGTTTAAGGACTTCATGGCTGAAGCATAACGCCAAATCGGTTAACAACTCAAAAGACTCAGAAGCAATCGAGGCAGAGAATATCGTTCCTTGGAATTCGCATCGTTCTGCAAAGAATATGGAATTGTCAATGAAACCACTGCATTGTATTCTCCCCAATCTAATGGTGTAGCTGAAAGGAAGAACGGGATGCTGACAGAGATGATAAACACCATGTTGCTGACAGCAGGACTTCCAAAGTGCTTCAGGAGAGAAACAGCGGTTACGGCTACGTTTATTCTGAACAGAGTACCGTTCACGACATCTGACATTACTCCTATGAACTCTGGTTCAAGGTCAGACCAAACTTGAATGTCATTCGAGTGTGGGGGTGTCTGGCATATGTAAAGCTTCCAGACCTCAAGATTCAGAAGCTGGGAACGAGAACTACGAAGACCATATTTCTGGGCTATGCTGATAAGAGTGATGCTCGGAGGTTCCTTGATATCGAATCTAATCATATCATAGAATCTCGTAACGCATAATTTTTTAAAGACAAGTTTCCTAGGCATATGAATGTTGTTCACGCGGATGTCCCGGAGAATGTTGCTAGCACAGACGAGGCAAGTACCTCTTAGAGAGAAGTAGTCCAAGAAGAAGTTAACGTTGATGAGACAATATTTGAACCAGAACCCGCTGAGCCGAGAGCAAAGTGAGTGAGGAGTCCGAAGGACTTCGAAGAATACTTTGTTACCTATCACGTGGAAGCTGATCCGCTTACCTATGATGAGGCAATGAAGATCATAGATGCTATTTTCTAGAAAGAGGCTATCCATGACGAGTTTGACTCGATAACTTCTAATAATACTTGGAAGTTAGTCGATCTTCCTGAAGGAGCTAAACCCATCGGAGCAAGTGGATCTTTAAGAAGAAGATGAAAGCAGACGGAACTGTTGATAAGTTCAAGGCCAGGCTAGTGGTCAAGGGATTTTCTCAGATACAGGGGGTTGACTACTTCGATACCTATGCTCCCGTTGCACGGATGACTACTATCAGGATGCTGATTGCTCTAGGTGATATTCACAAAATAGTGATTCATCAGATGGACGTCAAGACAACATTTCTGAATAGTGAACTGACTGAGTAGATTTGCATGCAGCAGCCAGAAGGGTTTGTCGTCAAAGGTCTTGAAGACAAAGTATGCAAACTGGTAAAATTTCTATATGGTTTAAAGCAAACTCCCAAATTGTGGCACGAGAAGTTTGACAAATTATCAGATCAAATGGCTACAATGTCAGCGAAACTGATAAGTGTGTGTACACGAAGTTCGCTGGCGATAGAGGTGTCATTGTTTGTCTCTATATGGACGACATGCTAATCCTAGGCACGGATGAAGAATGTGTCACTAGAACAAAGATGCTCCTATTATCTAAATTCAGTATGAAGGACATGGGAGATGCAGATATCATCCTTGGGATTAAGATAATCCGGACGGAAGCTGGTATTGCTCTATCACATACTCACTACGTGAAAAAATACTCACATGCTATGGATATCAAGATCTTCCAGGGATTGATACTCCGTATAGGTCTGACAAGAAACTGAAGCCTTACCCAGGAAAAAGCATCAGACGGTTGGAGTATTCTAGCGTTATCGGGAGCTTGATGTATGTTATAAATTCTACTAGGCCTGACATTGCTTTTGTTGTGGGGATGCTAAGTAGATTCACGAGTAACCCAGTTGTTGAATACTAGAAAGCTGTCAATATGGTGATGAGATACCTCAGGAAGACTCAGAAGTTTGTACTTTACTACAGAGGAGATCCAGCAGTGGTAGAAGGTTTCATTGATGCTAGTTGGTGCTCATAAGAAGAGAGCGAGAGATCCACATGAGGATATGCTTTCTCAATGAGAGGAGCTACCTCAAGAAGACTATGTTCTCACGCTCATTGATGGAGTCTGAGTTCTATGCACTTGCAGCTGCAGCTGATGAAGCAGAATAGCTTTGGGAGCTCATGTACGATCTTTTAATGGTTAGTGTGCAGATTTTGGCTGTACCGATATACTGCGACAAACAGGCAGCTGTAGTAGTAGCATCTAATATTCTCTTCAATGAAAAGAAGAGAACTATGCAGAGCTAAGTCCCTTGGTTATACTGTCTACTACCTGCTCCTTGGTTGGAACATGACCTAGCTCTAGTAGTCCACGATCTAACTTCTCCTTGATGAAGAACCTATCGATCTCGATATGTTTGGTCATGTCATGATGCACTGGATTATTGGCAATACTGATGGTTAACTGATTGTCATACCACAGCTTCATCATGTCTCCTTGATCCAGCTTCATCTCCACCAGCATACTCTTCAGCCATAGCAGCTCTACAACTCCCAAGGCCATAGCTTTGTACTCTGCTTCAACTATCGATCTGGCCACCACCGACTGCTTCTTAGCCCTCCAAGAGACCAAGTTGCCTCCTACAAATATGCAATAGCCCGAGGTAGACCTCATGTCATCTGTACAGCTAGCCTAGTCAGAGTCACAGTAGCCATCGATGCTCAAGTGATCATTATTCCTGAATATCGACCACATTCCGGGGGCACCCTGCAAGTATCTCAGAATCTGGTATACTGCGTCAATATGACCCATCCTTGGGTCATGCATGTAGCGTGTCACGCCCCATTTCCAAAATACCGAGGGACCGAACGCGTGATAATGGCCAGCAGCATGCACCGATGGACAAATCCAATTTAATGGATCCATCGGGCATACTTAAGCTGTATATAAGGTCTATAACAACAAGTCAGAACTAATCTCATCCACAGAAAAGAATATAAAATCAACAGCAATAAGGAAAGTAAATTAAACATCCAGTCTCAGCAAAGTATTCGGGGAACAACCCAATATAAAGTCTGGTACAATGATCTCATAACAGAAATTAAAGAGTTTAATTAAACAGGAAATAACGACTGAGCATGGTGAAGCAATAATTCAGGAGAAGTCCTCAGCGATCACCTCGTCCTCAGCTACGGGTACTGTTCCGTGAAGAGCACCTGTTCCGTAGACCTCTGGATAAACCTCGTCTGCAAATCCTGGGGACATAATCCGGATCCAGGTCCTCAGGGGACATAGCAAGGTACAGAAAATACAAGCCAAAATAAATGCAGTAAAATAGTTAATGAAATAATAGGGTCAACTATATATCCATCTATGTGAAATGCAAGTTGAGAGCATCACTAAAACTTAGGCTGATACCACTACAAGCTCTGTGTCGGGGAGCCGGTAGCAGCTATACTATGAATTTTACTATGTGTTTACTATGAATTATATATATATAATCAGTCTGTAGCCTGTGTGTCTCTCCCCACCCAATGTAATCATACATATCATGTCCACGATGTCTCATGTCCACGTCACGTACGATCATATCTAATGCAGTAAGTCATACTATGTCTATGAACATAATGTCTAGGAATGTAATGTCTAAGTCATAAATCCTGGAACCTACACAGAATCACCTTGAATATTTCAGGAAGATCCTGTCTCATGCTCTGTGTCAGGTGTCCTGGGTAATAAGTACTTGATAGGGCAAGTACAAGAATATAAATGTCACGATATCCATCTCTAAATGACATTGCCCAACCCCGCGTACGGTGTTGGTACCCGACTATGATCGGACACTAATCAAGTCACACGGCCCTAGGGTTGAGCAAGTACAACAATCACAAGAAAATAAATCTAGAGAAAATGAATCATTAAACTGCATTTATGGCAAGGTACACTTGCTTGGGTTTTTGGCTCCAATTGTCGCTCTGGCTACAGCTGGATTTGCAGGCAGTACTCCGGCTGCTTAAACAAACATCACCATCAGGTCCAAAAAATATTAATCAGCTAGAAACGCCTATCCTTGAGTCCAATTTGGAGACAAGGGCAAAAACATCATTTTCGGGTCAAGGCGGGGTCCAGATGTGAGCCGTCTTGCACCGAAAAATGTGTCAGGGTCAAAGGTCTCAAAAACAGTCCAACTTAGTGTCAACAGGTCAGGAACGATGATACGAACCCAACGGAACTTCCAGAATTGGATTCCGATGAGCCGTTCTCAAAATCGCCCGTCGGGTGGAGCCTGTGGGGCCCACGACACACGATTTTGTCAACGTTCTCAGAATCGAACCAAACTTGACCCACAGGACCAACGTATTGCTACGAGTCCAATGGCGCAAGTTTCGTCTCGATCCGACGTGTGTACACTAAGTTACAGCAAGTTTCAAAAAAGTCGGATACGGAGCGGTGTCCGCGGATACGCACTGATTTCGGTGTGTACGCACATCCGAATCAGCTTCTGTGAAATCCCGCACGTCCGTATCGACGACGCGCACGTATCTATGAAGACCGCACGCGACCAAGTCGTCCCGTTTGGTGGGGCGTACCCAGTTCTGAGGTGAAATAGGGCATGGATCTTTCCTATTTTGGATCGTGGTTCGCGATCACCACAGGACGCGATGCCCCGAGCAGTTTGTCCGGACACCGAGAGGGTCATACAGGCTTCGCGATACAATTTACGGAATTGAATTCCGAGCTACGAGTCAAAAGTTACGGATACCTGAAGTGGTCCGAAGAACCGAGTTCAAATCGTGTCCTCGTGTCCTGTGTCCAACCGTGTCTAGGGTTAGGGTTTAGATCTCCTGTGTCCGGGTCTTCTGTGTCCAACTTAGGGCTTGTGTCCGTGTCTGAGACTCACCGGAGTTGGCTGGGGGCGGCTCACTGATGGCGGTGCCGGGTTGTCAGTGGTCCGACGAGAGGCTGGGCGTGGCGGATCTGTCTCTGGAGGCGGCGGAGTGCACCGGAGTCGATGTCGGAGTTCTGGACACAGTTCTGCGGGCTGGTCTCGGGCGGGGACGGCGAGGGGAGGCTTCGGCTGGAGGCGGGCTCGGCGTGTCCAGGCGGAGCGGGAGGTCGGCTGCAATGGGCTCGGGCGGCGACAGGAGGCTGAGGGCGGCTAGGGCTCGGCTTATATAGGAGAGATGGGGAGAAGGACGGCCGGCGGGTGAGGGAAGAAGAAGGGAGGCGGTCGGCGGTTACGAGGGAGGCGAAGGGGAGGCGACGGGAGGCCAGGCGGCGCGGGTAGGCGAGCGGGCGGCGGCCGTTACCGGCGGCGGGAGTACAAGGGTCGGGGGTTGGGGGAGATGAGATGCGGGTCGGGTCGGGTTCTAACGGATCCGGCCCGATCCGCTAACAATAAAGTGGGTACAGGTCGGGTTAACGGGTCGGGTCTGGGTTGGACCCGGATCCGACCCGATAAGGAATTGGGTTTAAAAATAAAACCGGTCCGGTTCAGTTTGATTTGGTTTGGTTCAGTTTAAATAAACCCGGTTTATTTGGGTTTAATAATTAAATTAGTATTTAGGGCTTTAAAAATCCATCCGGGGTCCAATAAATTCCCGAAAAATTACCCTATGTCTGATTTTCTATTTTACACCATAAAATATTATTTTCATAATATTTTAATTTTATTAAACATCAATTAAAAATCAGTTAATAATTAAAACACCTTAATTTAATTAGAGAAAATTCTCAGAAAATACCAGAAATTCCAGAAAAATGTAAATATTCAAAAATTTAAAATTCTTGAAAATCAGGGGGATTACAATCTACCCCCCTTAAGAAGATTGTGTCCTCGCAATCAAAGATTAACCGGTCAACAGAGATGACACGGTTGCAACCATTGTTCGAAGCACATCAAAATCAAGGAGCATCTAGGAAAAATTATTTTTCTAAGCATTAAAAGTTATATAATTTCCCAAATGTGGGAAATCTTAGAAAAAAAAATTATTGTTTTTATAAAACCAGGTTAACTTTCAAAACATATTAGGTTTACAATTCTAGGTTATCATCAAGTTAAAAAAATTACTAGATTAATACTAAGTTATCAATTATTAACAGGTTAAAGTTATTAGGTCAAGTCTGGGGTCACGAACCAGCAGGCACAACTAAAGCAATGCTAAAAACAGAACAACTATAAAGACTTACTCGTATTAGCTACGCCACGGTTCTGCATGTCTCCCACAGTCATCGCGAAAACTTGGCCGCGTCCTTGAGGTGGTGCTCTCTGATGTTGCTGGGCTTGCTTGGTAGGGTGCTGCTTGATGTGCCAAGGGTGGCCTTGGTTGATGCCCTCCTGGTGCTGGTAGAGTTTGTTGGTTCGCTCTTGGTGCTCCTCCTCGATGATAAGGACAATCCTTGGCTAAGTGTTGATTGGTTCTGCAAATCAAGCATAATCCCAACTTGCGTCTGCAGTCCTTCTCAGTATGGCCTACCTTGCCACAGTATTGACATGTAGGTAATGTCTGCGGAGAGACTCTGGGTGGCTGGTGTATATGAGGCCTCTTTGCAGCTTCTTCTTGTGGTGCTTTGGATGCTGCTGATGGGGTAGGCCGCTTTAGACTGGTTTCTCTCCTGGTGACGCGCTCCATGCGTCGGACTGCAGCAAGGACGTCCGAGTACGAAGTAGGTGCGACTGATCCGATCAATTTCTGTAGCTCGATGTTAAGTCCGTCGAAAAACTTCTCGGCCTTCTCTACTTCTGTAGGGATCAAGGTGGGTGCGAAGCGACTCAGACGAATGAACTCGGCGTTGTATTCTTCCACTATCATAGCTTCCTGAGTGAGGCGATTGAATTTATCCCTCAGTTCTGATCGAGCGATGGCCGGAATGTACATCTCTTGAAAGAGTCTGGAGAACTCTTCCCAAGTGACTCGGTCTGGTCCGAGCCTGGTCTCTTCAGATATCCACCAGTGATGGGCATTGTCCGTCAACTGCATCCTGACGGCGGTCATCCAACGTTCCCTCGGTAGTTCAGCTGCTTCCAACTGGTGTTGTATATTGGTGAGCCACTCATGAACTTTGGTTGGTCCTTCTTTGCCCGAAAAGGTACGGGGCTTGAGTTGACGGAAATCAGTGATAGATCCCGTCGCTGGTCGCCTAGCTTGTGGGTTCACTTGCTCCAATGCGTTTACTAGGCTGGTTCTTAGGTACTCTGCCTCCTGACGATGTGCCTCCTGTTGAACTTGCTGTTGGGCTAGCATCATGGCGTAAAATATCTGGAACATCTGCTGCCCGTCCATTGCTTGCCCTGCTGGAAAGACAGGCATCTGTGGAGGAAACTGCGGCGGAGGTGGGATATCATCGCGCCTGAACCTTGAGTTATGCTGTTCAGCTTGGCCACCTTGAGAGGATTGCCCTCTGTTCTCTGGTGTAACTCCATCTTCATAGGTAACCACAGCGTCTTGTGGCGTACTCAAAGGAATTTCATCTTCAATTCTTGGATCCATCTTTCTGCATCCAAAATAAAATATAAGAAGCGCACAAGATTCAAGGCAGGATGCAAAGCAAAAATTAATTCGAGTACGATACAGATATCAAGAACATTTTCAAGCAAGTGGATGAGATCCTAAAAACTTATCCTATCTTATTGCAGGCCTGTTCGGTCCCTAAGTTGAAACCGAACAATTTAGTCGTTGACCTGCATGGGCCACCACAAAAACTATGTCACGCCCCAGTCCCAAAATACCGAGGGACCTGACGCGTGATAATGGCCAGCAGCATGCACCGATGGACAAACCCAATTTAATGGATCCATCGGGCATACTTAAGCTGTATATAAGGTCTATAACAACAAGTCAGAACTAATCTCATCCACAGAAAAGAATATAAAATCAACAGCAATAAGGAAAGTAAATTAAACATCCAGTCTCAGCAAAGTATTCGGGGAACAACCCGATATAAAGTCTGGTACAATGATCTCATAACAGAAATTAAAGAGTTTAATTAAACAGGAAATAACGACTGAGCATGGCGAAGCAATGATTCAGGAGAAGTCCTCAGCGATCACCTCATCCTCAGCTACGGGTACTGTTCCGTGAAGAGCACCTGTTCCGTAGACCTCTGGATAAACCTCGTCTGCAAATCCTGGGGACATAATCCGGATCCAGGTCCTCAGGGGACATAGCAAGGTACAGAAAACACAAGCCAAAATAAATACAGTAAAACAGTTAATGAAACAATAGGGTCAACTATATATCCATCTATGTGAAATGCAAGTTGAGAGCATCACTAAAACTTAGGCTGATACCACTACAAGCTCTGTGTCGGGGAGCCGGTAGCAGCTATACTATGAATTTTACTATGTGTTTACTATGAATTATATATATATAATCAGCCTGTAGCCTGTGTGTCTCTCCCCACCCAATGTAATCATATATATCATGTCCACGATGTCTCATGTCCACGTCACGTACGATCATATCTAATGCAGTAAGTCATACTATGTCTATGAACATAATGTCTAGGAATGTAATGTCTAAGTCATAAATCCTGGAACCTACACAGAATCACCTTGAATATTTCAGGAAGATCCTGTCTCATGCTCTGTGTCAGGTGTCCTGGGTAATAAGTACTTGATAGGGCAAGTACAAGAATATAAATGTCACGATATCCATCTCTAAATGACATTGCCCAACCCCGCGTACGGTGTTGGTACCCGACTATGATCGGACAAAAATCAAGTCACACGGCCCTAGGGTTGAGCAAGTACAACAATCACAAGAAAATAAATCTAGAGAAAATGAATCATTAAACTGCATTTATGGCAAGGTACACTTGCCTGGGTTTTCGGCTCCAATTGTCGCTCTGGCTACAGCTGGATTTGCAGACAGTACTCCGGCTGCTGAAACAAACATCACCATCAGGTCCAGAAAATATTAATCAGCTAGAAACGCCTATCCTTGAGTCCAATTTGGAGAAAAGGGCAAAAACGTCATTTTCGGGTCAAGGCGGGGTCCAGATGTGGGCCGTCTTGCACCAAAAAACGCGTCAGGGTCAAAGGTCTCAAAAACAGTCCAACTTAGTGTCAACAGGTCAGGAACGATGATACGAACCCAACGGAACTTCCAGAATTGGATTTCGATGAGCTGTTCTCAAAATCGCCCGTCGGGTGGAGCCTGTGGGGCCCACGACACACAATTTTGTCAACGTTCTCAGAATCGAACCAAACTTGACCCACAGGACCAACGTATTGCTACGAGTCCAATGGCACAAGTTTCGTCTCGATCCGACGTGTGTACACTAAGTTACAGCAAGTTTTAGAAAAGTCGGATACGGAGCGGTGTCCGCGGATACGCACTGATTCCGGTGTGTACGCACATCCGAATCAGCTTCTGTGAAATTCCGCACGTCCGTATCGACGACGCGCACGTATCTGTGAAGACCGCACGCGACCAAGTCGTCCCGTTTGGCGGGGCGTACCCAGTTCCGAGGTGAAATAGGGCATGGATCTTTCCTGTTTTGGATCATGGTTCACGATCACCACAGGACGCGATGCCCCGAGCAGTTTGTCCGGACACCGAGAGGGTCATACAGGCTTCGCGATACAATTTACGGAATTGAATTCTGAGCTACGAGTCAAAAGTTACGGATACCTGAAGTGGTCCGAAGAACCGAGTTCAAATCGTGTCCTCGTGTCCTGTGTCCAACCGTGTCTAGGGTTAGGGTTTAGATCTCCTGTGTCCGGGTCTTCTGTGTCCAACTTAGGGCTTGTGTCCGTGTCTGAGACTCACCGGAGTTGGCTGGGGGCGGCTCACTGATGGCGGCGCCGGGTTGTCAGTGGTCCGACGAGAGGCTGGGCGTGGCGGATCTGTCTCTGGAGGCGGCGGAGTGCACCGGAGTCGATGTCGAAGTTCTGGACACAGTTCTGCGGGCTGGTCTCGGGCGGGGACGGCGAGGGGAGGCTTCGGCTGGAGGCGGGCTCGGCGTGTCCAGGCGGAGCGGGAGGTCGGCTGCAATGGGCTCGGGCGGCGGCAGGAGGCTGAGGGCGGCTAGGGCTCGGCTTATATAGGAGAGATGGGGAGAAGGACGGCCGGCGGGTGAGGGAAGAAGAAGGTGTAACGCCCCGTTCGTCCCGTTCCTCCTATTCGGGGAGCGCGGCTAAGATATGCTTGATACCGTTCGATCGGGACAGATTGAATCAAGATCCTTTCCTCGTTATGGATTGGTTTCTTCGGAATCAGGTCCCATATCCAATGGATCATGCCTCAAGGAAGGACTCGGCGGCAGAGTAGAGAGAGGCCTTTCCGTTGTGTTGGTTTTCCTTGCCCGTTTTCGATTGCCGTTTGGTTGCATACTTGTTGGTTTTAGGACTTGCATTTTCTTGAACGGTTTCAATGGATTTCATTGCTTTCGTTCTTAGGATTTCGCATTTCGTATCGAGCCTTGGAGACCGAAGCAGGAGGTATTGATCATCCGTTGGTGCGTGCAGGTGATCGTGTAGACGATGCGCGAGCGGAGTCTTAGGGATCTCTACTTCTTCTTCCTATACAACCAACGTGTGAGTGGCTCTATTTCGATAAGCACCTTCTTTCCAAAGGCTCCGTTCATAATAAAATTGACTCAGTTGGGCATTTAATCAAACGATACCAATTAAGTAACAAGTTGGATAACAAGATAAGATAAGAAGTAGGCTTGGAACACCCATTGCTTGTCATACAAAACCTTGCATAAATTCATTGATGCATGCATGTTCGTTTAATGTTTAATGGGTTGGTATTTATAGATAGTTCAAGTGCTCTTCTATAAGTTCAAGGTGTTCTTCTATAAACTGCTGCATGTTATTTCATATAACTTGTTGGTTGATTGTGATAGTACAGTAAAGCAGTTTCGTACATGATGTTCTTTAAATGGCTAGTAAGTAAATCTATGATATAGAGTTCATAGAAATGGTCATGGGAATTCTTGTGCACAAGGGATCCAGGTTCCTGCGAGCGGTTACCGGGGCACCGGGCCGTTTCGACCCGGGCGGAATCTACTTTCTTAGTCCTGGGAGCGGGGAATTGTAGCGGGGCTAGCTACCCGCGCTGCAAGCGTCGCCGCCAGCCCAGACTAAACCCATGATGGCTGGTAGACAACAAAGAAAGATATAGTGTATATTTAAACTGTGCAGACTAACTATGTCTTCGTGACAGGGAAGGCTATGGTAAGTTGTACAGGTGGTTCAGACGGGACAGGTAAAGTCACCGAACGGTGGCATATGGAGTTATGTTATTTTGTTCTTGCATACCTGCTAAATGAAATCTGATCTAGGCAAGAATAGAAAGTCACATAAACACATAAATGTTGCATGTTCATTTAAAACGCATCTAAAGAGCTTGGTAAAGTTGAGCAGCTAGCCTTCACCAGTACTTTTCGAAGTACTGACCCTCGTTGTAGCAGGTTCCCCGGCGCAAGGCAACGCGGCGAGGAGCTGAAGCTCTCTCCGGACTTTTGGGATTCTTGGCGGGTCGTGGCCAAGACTTTGGAGGCTCAAGCTAGAAGCCTTCCCCTCTCTCTCTCCGTGGCGGAAATAACGCTAAGGCGATGGTGCTTACCCGCACCCAAGGTGTTTTGTGTTTTGAAACTATGTAAAGGGACATAATGTATGGATCGGCTATCTCATTTTGCGTCCAAGTTTGTAAGCCCGTGGGGCATTTTATACTTTTGAGTCAAGCAATGTAACAAGATGTTCATTATAAATAAAAGAGAAACTTTTCTATGCCTCAACCTTGTGTTATCTTATTTGTGTACTCTGTTGCATTGATCTAAAGAATATCCTTATGCTTAAGGCCTTGTGCACGCGCGCCCTACGCGTGCACGGCATCACGCCCGGGGGACAATTATCGATTAGGCAAAATCGGGGCGTGACATATTGGTATCAGAGCTTGCTTCAGATCCTTTGATCTCATAAAGAAAGTTTCTAAAGAGGACCTTGTTCCTTCCGAGTAGACCCTTGAATTCGCTTGACCAAAATGAGATGCGTTCCATACAATAAGTCTGAATATTTTTGAAAAGTGCGTGGGAATTATACGATTGCTTGGACGGGATTATGATGTGAGGGCTTTTGTCCCAACTCATAGAGGATGTTGTGAGAGGAGACTTGTGTTGTAATCGGCAAGTTATATGTCTATATGAAAACACCAAACGAGTAGAGTGCGAGATAAGAATATCGTTCAGATAGGGGTCTATGCACACGGCCTTTTGGCCAATTTGAGTTAAGTATCGTGCACCAAGACCCTTGGTGCTAGTGAGTTGCAGCGAGATTTGGGTATTGTTGGGATGAGAATAAAGTTGACTTGGAGGGAAATCGATAGAGACGTTATCGGATTGCCGCTAAGGCGAGTAATGGGAATCGTGTAGGGAATTTTCAGAAATAGTTTGGACGGTTATTCGTAGCGATAAGTTATGATTTGAAGCATAGTCGGTATAGAGGACTATGAATACAGGTGTGTACGAGTCTAAGATCGCTAAGGCGATAAATAGGGACGGTGTTGGAGTTCCAAGGAACGAATTGGGCATACGACTGTAGGATGCGAACGTGAATCAGGAGTTATTAGGATGACTCAATTCCTGAGTAGTGTATGCGATAAGTCCCCTGTTCGATTATGCAATTTGTGGATATAATGAGTTGTAAAGATTCAAGGAGTATAACTCGAACCCTGAGTGGTATATTTGTTGGCTTAGAAATGCTTGAACGAAGTCGTGGATTCGGAGAGTTAAGCGAGTCTAGCAACAAGCGACAAGATTGGGTAAAGCCTTAGTATAAATAAACAGTGCCTAGCAAGTAAACGAACTCGGAGAAAGTATGCAATGTTTGGTCCGAACGAGTTACAATGAGTTAAATCAGGGATAAGGCTTACAACGAATAGAAATTCAGGGCAATTGGAAATCGATATCATGGTCGGAAAAGACTTAGAGGATTGTACGAGCGATTTGAGTTGAAACAAGTGAATTAGAAGCTTGAGTTGAGATTGAATAATCTGAGATGCGATCGGAGTGGTGCGATTGAAAACAATGGCGCGAACGAATGATAACGTGCATGGAAAATTTGGATTTGAGTAGGATATCGCTCGATAGAATTCGGTTTGAGTATGAATGCGATGATTTCAAATTTTGGAAGATTCAGACCATAACAATGGTTGGAAAATAGTATGGATTGATGCAAGTTAGTAAAAATTATGATTTTGATAGAATCGAGTTAAGCGGTAATAGATTTGGCTTGGAGTTTGGAAGAACGATCTTGAAATCAAGTTCAGAAAGATAACATTCGAAATCTGTCCCAGTGAGAACGATTATCCTGCAGGAGCGTCGACGTGGTGATTTCACGTACGGTAGGGATAAGCAAACTCAAGAGAACAGGTTCGGTGATTATTCCAAAACGAACTCGATGAATGGAACGTATCAATGGGATAGACTTGGGTTTGGGAATTGATCTTAGTTGTTTGAGGAATGCTAAGAGTAGACTAAGAGAATGAGTCTAAGGATTTTTCTTGAGGAGTTAGTCTAGAAACGTAAAGTAAGAGATGTTGGACGTTTTCATGAACGGATACGTAGATCGTGCTGGACGACTTAGAGTTCATGATATACATCGATGGTCTAAAATGGAAATGTGGTTTGATGATACAAGCGTAGAAAATGATGGATTGGTGAATCCTATTAAACGAGATGAAGGAGATAGTATGTGCGAATCGATAGGTTAACCCTGAAACGTGGGCGTATTGTGGGTTCGGTTGAACGAGCGTGTGGTGTGATAGGGTGATCTGTGCTCGATGTTTAGAAATCTGAGTGAAACGAGCTTGGGTAGAATACCCGTGTAAAGGAACAATGGTTTGACCTTAGGGTGATTGGGGCGAGCGTTGTGCAACACGGTTGCGCGATGAGTCGCAAACTTGAGTTGTACCTATGACTGTGTGTGCTGGCCTAGGGACTAGGCAGACGACCCTATGCCTTGAGTTAAACTGGAGTGGCTGACTTCAGATTATCGTTCGGAAAGAATGATAGAACTGGGCAACAAGACTTAGAGTTAGAATTTGGAATTGGGAATATACACTAGCAACGTTCGCGTTGAAACAAACGTAATGTAAGATAGGACTCGGGTGATAATTGATTTGGTTGGATAGGTTACGCGACGGTAAAGGATAAGACGATAGCTGGATCGAACAAGAGTTCGGTCATTCATATAGCAGGACGATCTGCGTTTCAAAAGATTTTCACGAGTAGCTTGTCAGACTTAGCTGTCACTGAGCTTGGTTGAAATACACATATTTGGGGGACGCCTTGAATATGGGTACGATCCAGACTTAGCGATATGCATAACTCGGATGCAGCTGCAAAGGAAAATGTTCGGATTCGCATGGATGAGTATGGCAACTGAAATGATTTAGCCTCAACCTAAATTTTCATAGAGGAAAGATTGTATCGTTCCTCGTGCTACCGGGATAGTTCTGCGCTAAGGCGCAGTACGAGACTGAGTTTGGGGATGCAATAGTTGAACGAATAGATCATTCGGATAAAATGATTAAGCACTCGGGCGAACGGAACGAGTAAAAACGAATAGAAAGTTAAGTTTGATTAAGCCAAAGGTGCGAAGGACTTGAGCGTACCCCAGGTAGGCAATTTAGCTCTGCGCTAAGGCGCAATATAGACTGAGTCAGAAAAAGTTGGTGATTGGGTGCGAATTTATTTAGTGAGATTGGACGGTGACTTAGAGAAATTTGATGCAAAAACGAGATTGGAAAATTGTCGAGATTCGAGCTTTTGGGTTAGGCGTAACGACGGGTTTCGATAGGCAATGTCAAGTAATAGGCTCAATTGTGTTGGGTTCCTATGGTGATAACATAACTAGTTGGGCAAGTCCACCCAATTATGAGTCGTAAGTGCTCGTTGAGTTATAGAATACCACGTGCTTGGGTAATATAGCCCTGTGCTAGGTGCAGTAGATTTTGAGACGGACGTGCAACGATCGAGTTGAGTATAACTCGATAGCATTGAACGATAGAGTCGTTCGATGAGAATTGACCAACATTGGCGTAACGCATGCTGAGGAAATAGATGATTGTAGTATTGAGACAGTCCTGGAAGGATAAGACGAGATGTATAGGGAAGTTTAGAAGTTATGCGATAGCACGAGTTGCGCTCAGGAAGTCTCGAGGACGGAACTTGTTCTGAGTGGTATATGGTGTAACAACCCGCTCCGCTCAACCCGGAGGGCCGATTCAAACGGCACAAGTGTAGCTATTCAACCGCCTTGCTCAGCGAGATGGCTCGTTCGATGCAAAGGCTTTCATGCTGGGATCCTCAATGGAGTCAGACTTAGGCTATCAGAAGCGCGTCCGGAGTCTAGCTCGACCGATGCGATACATCGCTAAGGTGGGTGACCCAGGGTGAACCTGTCTCTACTTAGCTGCACACTAAGAGAATGAATGTTACGTGCTAATTTACAGGCGATAACCTTTGCATGCTAATAAAAGAGATGAACGCACATAGCGAAGGGGATAACCCCGCCTTATTATCGTATAGAACATGGAAATCTTACTTGCTAGTTGCGTAATCGACTTGGGTCAGTTGAATCTGCAAGCGGACTTGTCGTACGCGGCGGAGCCTGTCTAAATTTTGAATCGTAAAAAGAAGCAGTTGCGGAACCGAACGTCTCGCTAGTGCGCGTACTGTGGCGAACCCACTCGGTCGAGGAGTCGACCTGGGAACTTGAATCTGATATGAGGGGAAAATTTCTCTCATTATTCCTTAGTGGTAGGTTCTATTCTTAAGTTTCGGGACGAAACTTCCTATTAGATGGTTATGATGTAACGCCCCGTTCGTCCCGTTCCCCCTATTCGGGGAGCGCGGCTAAGATATGCTTGATACCGTTCGATCGGGACAGATTGAATCAAGATCCTTTCCTCGTTATGGATTGGTTTCTTCGGAATCAGGTCCCATATCCAATGGATCGTGCCTCAAGGAAGGACTCGGCGGCAGAGTAGAGAGAGGCCTTTCCGTTGTGTTGGTTTTCCTTGCCCGTTTTCGATTGCCGTTTGGTTGCATACTTGTTGGTTTTAGGACTTGCATTTTCTTGAACGGTTTCAATAGATTTCATTGCTTTCGTTCTTAGGATTTCGCATTTTGTATCGAGCCTTGGAGACCGAAGCAGGAGGTATTGATCATCCGTTGGTGCGTGCAGGTGATCGTGTAGACGACGCGCGAGCGGAGTCTTAGGGATCTCTACTTCTTCTTCCTATACAACCAACGTGTGAGTGGCTCTATTTCGATAAGCACCTTCTTTCCAAAGGCTCCGTTCATAATAAAATTGACTCAGTTGGGCATTTAATCAAACGATACCAATTAAGTAACAAGTTGGATAACAAGATAAGATAAGAAGTAGGCTTGGAACACCCATTGCTTGTCATACAAAATCTTGCATAAATTCATTGATGCATGCATGTTCGTTTAATGTTTAATGGGTTGGTATTTATAGATAGTTCAAGTGCTCTTCTATAAGTTCAAGGTGTTCTTCTATAAAGTGCTGCATGTTATTTCATATAACTTGTTGGTTGATTGTGATAGTACAGTAAAGCAGTTTCGTACATGATGTTCTTTAAATGGCTAGTAAGTAAATCTATGATGTAGAGTTCATAGAAATGGTCATGGGAATTCTTGTGCACAAGGGATCCAGGTTCCTGCGAGCGGTTACCGGGGCACCGGGCCGTTTCGACCCGGGCGGAATCTACTTTCTTAGTCCTGGGAGCGGGGAATTGTAGCGGGGCTAGCTACCCGCGCTGCAAGCGTCGCCGCCAGCCCAGACTAAACCCATGATGGCTGGTAGACAACAAAGAAAGATATAGTGTATATTTAAACTGTGCAGACTAACTATGTCTTCGTGACAGGGAAGGCTATGGTAAGTTGTACAGGTGGTTCAGACGGGACAGGTAAAGTCACCGAACGGTTGTCACACCCCGATCCCGAAAGGGTCGGTCGTCCTCGCTTGATCCTTTACGGAACCGATTCGTCCTCGCTTGGGGCGTGATGCCGTACGAGCCTGGAGTTGCGCTCGTACAAGGCAAGAACTTGCAGTTATAGGAACCCATTTTGAAACACAATTTATAAAACACATTCACAGAGATTTGAACACAGTGCAGGAAGAAACATGCTTTTTCATTGATAATTCAGAGTAATTTACATAGAGTTTACATTGATGCGCCTCTCGGCTACTTGATTTGCATTACAAAAGATAAACTCAAAAGGCAGGGCGCGCTCCATCAGATAGTCCACGTCGTTCATACATTACGCCCTTGTATAGGTTGAAAGTCCAAGCCTCCAAAATGATCTGACTCCAACTATACTTCAAAATAGAGGTGCTCCTAACGCCTCCTCGTCTATCCACTAGCGTTGCACCGTCTGAGTGCCTGAAATAGTTGCCCACAACGTGGGTCAGTACTCAACTTGTACTGGTGAGCGGGATGAACCCACTCGACTAAATCGACACTAGCTTATTAGGGGCGAGCATGCATTAAGATGACTTCTATAAAGAGGCAAGTGAATTCAATTCATATCAGTTGCATGTTTTGATAGGAATGAAAATAATAGCG
Source organism: Iris macrosiphon (assembly GCA_036927795.1). Taxonomy (NCBI): domain Eukaryota; kingdom Viridiplantae; phylum Streptophyta; class Magnoliopsida; order Asparagales; family Iridaceae; genus Iris; species Iris macrosiphon. The sequence continues at coordinate 174,775,849 of JAYESA010000001.1, forward strand.
AATCCAACCAGTGCATCGATTGCTTACTCAACCGATGCACGCCTTCCCTGCAACGAAATACAAGTATACTTACCATCTGCACAAGACAATAGATTAGCATGTGTTCTAGTCTATGCGGTCATTGGTGTGATCGACACCTTAGGGACATATTCAAGCATTAGCGGCGTGCCCTATCAGCCCGGGTAGCAAGCCCTGCTGGAGGTCCCGCAAGGCATCGTGACGAGCACGAATCAAATATTTCCCTCCGGATCGATACGGTTCCAGTGCCCCGGAAAGCCGTCTCGAGAAAATGATAAACCTTGTGCACAAGTTGTCCCAGACCATGCAAATGCATGAACAATTCATATATCATACAATGCATCGATTGAAACAGAAGAAGTTAAGCAGCAATATATATCTCATGCAACAGTTCATATTTTCTCAATGCGGTGTTCCGATTTTGATATCCCATAGGTCCAAACTCCGTCCGAGGCACTAGGCCACCACCAACAACCAATCCCCATTATAAACAAACTCAGTTATAAGGTGTGCAAGCATATAGAAATATTAGTCTACAAAAATCCCCTGTTCCTTTCTTAGTGGCTGGCATGCATTGTGGCAAGGATTTCCTAGGCGTCCAACCGGGCATCATCGAGTGAACGTTTGAAACATTAAAGATGTTGGCGTGAAGAAGTAGGAAAGAAGGGTCCAAACCACTCACTGGTTAAGGAAAAGGTAGCTGAAACAAAGATTCCCGCCTAGCGACGATCAAACGTCAGTTACGCGGACCTGCACAGCACGAGCACCAATTAGAATCTTGCCTATCCTTCCTTGCCGAACTCCCCAAGAATCAAAGCTCCAAACGATAAAACCAGCAGCGAAAACCAAGCAAATCGAAAGCAACACCAAATCAAATCCCAAAGCGGCAATCAAGAAAACCAAGCAACCAAACACGAAAACTATTGGACTCGTTTCAATAGAGGCCTTTCCATGAGTTGGAAAGGATCATCGCATTTCGTCCGTGGCAAGAAGATGCCGAAGTTCTAAGTTATGACTCAAACGGACTAGCCACAAGCCCAATTACGTAGTGCACATCCCGGTCGGATCGGGATTTGAGGCACTACATAATATACCACTAAGAAAAAGTTTCGACCCGAAACTTAAGAACAAGGCCGACCCGAAACTTAAGAACAAGGCCCTACCTCCGACTGAATGAACAATGAAGGGTACTTCTCCTTCATCTCCGATTCCATTTCCCAGGTTGATTCCCCAGCTGAATGGTTCTGCCACAGCACGCGAACCAAGGACATCGTACGGTTGCGAAGTACTTTTTTCTTACGATCCAGGATCTGCACCGGTTCTTCTGAGTATGACAAGTCCGCGCGCAGTTCCAACTGTACAAAACTAACCACATGACTTGGGTCATGCACATACTTCCGTAGTTGGGAAACATGGAATACGTCATGCACTTCTGCCAAGGCGGGAGGTAGTGCTATTCTGTATGCCACAGCTGCAACTCGTTCTAGTATCTCAAAGGGGCCGACAAACCGGGGACTCAGTTTGCCCTTCACGCCGAAATGCATCACACCCCGCATCGGCGTCACTTTCAAGAAGACATGATCCCCGACCAAGAATTCCAAGGGTCTTCTATGTGCATCAGCATAACTTTTCTGTCGGCTCTGTGCTGTGCGGAGTCTTTCCCGAATCAAGCGAACTTTTTCAACTGCCTGCTCTACCAGCTCTGGCCCGAGTACCTGCCGCTCGCCGACTTCGTCCCAACAGATTGGAGATCGACACCTTCGCCCATATAGTGCTTCGTACGGTGCCATCTGGATGCTTGATTGGTAGCTGTTGTTGTACGCAAACTCTGCCAAAGGAAGATGCGTGTCCCAACTAGTCTTTAAATTAATAGCACACAGCCGTAACATATCTTCGAGTATCTGATTTGTCCTCTCTGTCTGTCCATCAGTCTGCGGGTGGTATGCAGTACTGAACTGTAGCTTGGTTCCCAAAGCAGCTTGTAGACTAGTCCAGAAACGAGATAAGAAGCGTCCGTCACGGTCAGAGACGATTGAGGCAGGTACTCCGTGTAATCGGACGATCTCATCTATGTAAATTTGTGCTAACCGATCGACGCTCCAAGTAACTTTTATGGGAAGAAAGTGGGCTGATTTGGTCAAACGATCAACTATGACCCAAATCGCATCGTGCCCCCGTGGCGTCTTCGGAAATCCCACAATAAAATCCATAGTGATGTTGTCCCATTTCCACTCGGGAATAGCGAGGTTCTGCAGTTCTCCGCCGGGCCTCTGATGCTCAGCTTTCACCTGTTGACAGGCCATGCACTGTGACACAAAGGTCGCCACATCCCGCTTCATACCGTGCCACCAGAAGGTCCCGCGCAAGTCCTTGTACATCTTAGTGCTCCCCGGATGTAAAGAATACTTCGCGTAGTGTGCTTCCGCCATAATTTCCCTTCGGAGTTCTGGGTCGCTAGGAACACATAGCCTTCCTTTCATCTGTAAGGCCCCATCTTCGCCTGCCACAAAGTCAGACGTCTTCCCCGCCGAGATCAATTCGCGCACCTTCGCTAAGAACTGATCGCCCTCCTGAGCTGATTTGATTCTACCACGTAAATCCAGTTCAAGATGGAGTGGTGCCAGCTGCACTCCTGGATGCCGAACTCGAAACTCGATGCCCATCGCCTCTAGATCTCGAAGTAAATGGTTATCTATAGATAACGAGCCCACGTGCTTCCGACTCAGAGCATCAGCAACGACGTTTCCCTTGCCCGGAGTATACGCGATCGTTAGGTCATAGTCCTTAATAAGTTCTAGCCAACGCCGCTGCCGGAGGTTCAATTCCCGCTGGGTAAAAAGATACTTGAGGCTCTTGTGATCTGTGAAGATTTTGCAAGCAACACCATAAAAATAATGCCTCCACAACTTCAATGCAAATACAATCGCCGCCAATTCCAAGTCATGCGTCGGGTAGTTCTTCTCGTGCGGCTTCAGTTGCCTGGAGGCGTACGATATTACCTTGTCCCTCTGCATGAGCACACACCCTAAGCCGAGTCCTGAAGCGTCGCTGTATATCTGAAACTCTTCTACCCCATCTGGAAGTGCAAGGATCGGAGCTGAAACAAGACGCCGCTTAAGTTCCCGAAAGCTGGCTTCGCAGTCATCACCCCATTCGTATGCAATCCCTTTTTGAGTAAGGCGAGTCATAGGCGAGGCCAGTTTAGAGAAATCCTTCACGAACCTACGGTAGTATCCCGCAAGGCCCAGAAAGCTTCGAACTTCGCTGGCTGACGTAGGTTGCTTCCAGTCCACCACCGCTTCTATTTTCTTCGGGTCTACGGCGACGCCTTCGGCCGAGATGACATGACCAAGGAACGCCACGCTGTTCAACCAGAACTCACACTTGCTGAGCTTAGCGAATAACTGATGGTCTCGTAATGTCTGCAGCACGATCTTCAGGTGTTCTTTGTGCTCCGCCTCATTCTTGGAATAGATTAGTATGTCGTCTATGAACACGACTACAAACTTATCCACAAACGGCCGAAACACGCGGTTCATCAGATCCATGAAAGCTGCAGGGGCATTCGTCAAACCGAACGACATCACGAGGAACTCATAGTGTCCGTAACGGGTTCTAAAAGCAGATTTTTGAATATCCTCTGATTTGATTTTCAACTGGTGATACCCTGACCTGAGATCAACTTTAGAGAAAACTCTTGCACCTTGCAACTGATCAAACAAGTCATCTATTCTTGGCAATGGGTACTGATTCCGCACGGTCGCTTTATTCAGTTCTCGGTAGTCAATGCACAGCCGCATGGATCCATCTTTCTTTTTCACGAACAGCACCGGAGCGCCCCACGGAGAAACGCTTGGACGAATGTATCCTCGGTCCAACAGATCTTGCAACTGAACTTTAAGTTCCTTAAGCTCTGCTGGGGCCATGCGATAAGGTGCCTTTGATATCGGTCGCGAATCCGGAAAAGTGTCAATGCTGAATTCGATCTCACGATCAGGAGGCATTCCAGGTAGCTCGTCTGGGAACACGTCGAGAAAATCTGCAATGACTTCAGCCTGAGCTGCATCTGCACATTCCCGCCGGGTGTCTCGAACAGAAGCTAAGTACCCTTCACAGCCCGAATGCAACATACGCCTAGCCGAAATTGCTGATATCACCATTGCCGTCTTCGGTGCAGCGCTGCACGAATAGTAGAAGTCTGCCTCGCCGGGTAGACGGAATACGACTCACTTCTCCGCGTACTCGATTGTTGCATGGCAAGCACCCAACCAGTCCATACCGAGAATAATATCATAATCCTTGATGTCTAGTACAATGACATCTAAGGAAAGCTTCCTACCTCCGATGCAAATGTAACCATCCCTACAGATCGCATGGGCGGGCATATCGACTCCCGAAGGGGTACTTACGCAAAGGTTCATATTTAAAGCAGTAGAAGCTAATTTATGCTCAACAGTAAAATCAGCAGATATGAAACTATGCGTAGCACCTTAATCGAATAAGACTCTAGCGGGTAATTCTCGGTATAGTAGAGTACCTGTTACAACAGTGTCGGATACAGATGCCTCATCCCGAGTCAATGCATAGACTCGGCCCTGAGCACCCTGGCGTTGTGGATTCACTGGTACAGCATTGGCATCACTTGCTGGAGGCCCTTTGTTTTGATTTCCATTATTCTGATTCGGCTTGCCCTCTCTGCAGTTAAACTGTTTGTGACCCAGGCGACCACATTTAAAACATCCTTGAACCCGACAATCATTCACTTTATGCCCTGATTTGCCGCACCGGCTGCAGTTCAGTGATTGGGATTGGCCCCTATTATCAGACGTATGCGAACGCTTGTGTGCTCCAGACCCTCCCGTTTCATGAGGACGCTTATTGTTATTGGTACGGGGGGTTTGCACCTCGGTCTTTGGGAGAGGGCGCCCAAAGATCCGTTCGCTGTTCAGAGCCGCTTCATAACATTCCCTATATGTTTGGCATCTTTGGTTGATGACGTCCCTACGTAAATCGTCATTCAAACCTTTCTGAAATCTATAGCACCACGCCTGCTGATTAGGCAAGAATTGCCCAGCAAACTTTGCTAGCTTAGCGAATACTGAATCATAATCATCCACAGACAGACTTCCTTGGACCAGATTGCTGAAGTCGTCTTCCTTTTGCTGCCGGACTGCTCGGAGAATATACTGTTCAATGAATGCAGATTTGAACATTTCCCAAGTAATCTTGCAGTTGGGATTGGCATCGTAAATTCCTTGCTTCGTTGCCTCCCACCAATCATGCGCACGCAGTTCCAGCTGAACCGATGCACAGGCAACTCGCTTGGATCCCCGGATGCCAACCAGGTTGAAAAGTCCTTCCAGCTTAGCAATCCACCCCAAAACCACGTCCGGCTCCGCTCGTCCGTTGAACGTAGGGGGATGCATTTTTGTAAACTCAGCTGCTCGGCAGGAGTTCCTTGCTGTAGGCTGAGTCTCTTCTGACTCATCTTCTACCGCCACGGCTGGAGGCGTGACAGGCGTTGCTGCGGATGTCCCGTTGCTCGGTACCAGGGATGCAATCAGTTGCATCATTGTATCAATTTGCTTCTGTTGAGAAGCAAACTGCGCTTGTATGTTAGCTTGTTGGGTAACAGCTTGTTGTTGCTGCGCCTCCATGAGGTGCATAAGCCGTTCCGCCATTCCGGTTGAACCCGCTCCTCCGGATTCTCCAGAGCTTGCTGGATCGCTCTGAATGGGTTGAGCACTGCTGGCAGTTGCAGTGTTCTTCTTAGCCATGGCTACAAAAGAGAGTAGCTTGTTAACACTCCAAAAACGATAGATTTTATATCTATGGGCTCATTGTATAAGCGACTCTTTCCATGCAGCGGACGCCGAACGCAACTCAATTGAGAGGCGCATCAAACTCCTTTATAATCTTTTGAAATCCCGTGGAAGTAAAGCCTAGGCTCTGATACCAATATGTCATACCCCGATCCCGAAAGGGTCGGTCGTCCTCGCTTGATCCTTTACGGAACCGATTCGTCCTCGCTTGGGGCGTGATGCCGTACGAGCCTGGAGTTGCGCTCGTACAAGGCAAGAACTTGCAGTTATAGGAACCCATTTTGAAACACAATTTATAAAACACATTCACAGAGATTTGAACACAGTGCAGGAAGAAATATGCTTTTTCATTGATAATTCAGAGTAATTTACATAGAGTTTATATTGATGCGCCTCTCGGCTACTTGATTTGCATTACAAAAGATAAACTCAAAAGGCAGGGCGCGCTCCATCAGATAGTCCACGTCGTTCATACATTACGCCCTTGTATAGGTTGAAAGTCCAAGCCTCCAAAATGATCTGACTCCAACTATACTTCAAAATAGAGGTGCTCCTAACGCCTCCTCGTCTATCCACTAGCGTTGCACCGTCTGAGTGCCTGAAATAGTTGCCCACAACGTGGGTCAGTACTCAACTTGTACTGGTGAGCGGGATGAACCCACTCGACTAAATCGACACTAGCTTATTAGGGGCGAGCATGCATTAAGATGACTTCTATAAAGAGGCAAGTGAATTCAATTCATATCAGTTGCATGTTTTGATAGGAATAAAAATAATAGCGAATCGATTGCTTACTCAACCGATGCACGCCTTCCCTGCAACGAAACACAAGTATACTTACCATCTGCACAAGACAATAGATTAGCATGTGTTCTAGTCTATGCGGTCATTGGTGTGATCGACACCTTAGGGACATATTCAAGCATTAGCGGCGCGCCCTATCAGCCCGGGTAGCAAGCCCTGCTGGAGGTCCCGCAAAGCATCGTGACGAGCACGAATCAAATATTTCCCTCCGGATCGATACGGTTCCAGTGCCCCAGAAAGCCGTCTCGAGGAAATGATAAACCTTGTGCACAAGTTGTCCCAGACCATGCAAATGCATGAACAATTCATATATCATACAATGCATCGATTGAAACAGAAGAAGTTAAGCAGCAATATATATCTCATGCAACAGTTCATATTTTCTCAATGCGGTGTTCCGATTTTGATATCCCATAGGTCCAAACTCCGTCCGAGGCACTAGGCCACCACCAACAACCAATCCCCATTATAAACAAACTCAGTTATAAGGTGTGCAAGCATATAGAAATATTAGTCTACAAAAATCCCCTGTTCCTTTCTTAGTGGCTGGCATGCATTGTGGCAAGGATTTCCTAGGCGTCCAACCGGGCATCATCGAGTGAACGTTTGAAACATTAAAGATGTTGGCGTGAAGAAGTAGGAAAGAAGGGTCCAAACCACTCACTGGTTAAGGAAAAGGTAGCTGAAACAAAGATTCCCGCCTAGCGACGATCAAACGTCAGTTACGCGGACCTGCACAGCACGAGCACCAATTAGAATCTTGCCTATCCTTCCTTGCCGAACTCCCCAATAATCAAAGCTCCAAACGATAAAACCAGCAGCGAAAACCAAGCAAATCGAAAGCAACACCAAATCAAATCCCAAAGCGGCAATCAAGAAAACCAAGCAACCAAACACGAAAACTATTGAACTCGTTTCAATAGAGGCCTTTCCATGAGTTGGAAAGGATCATCGCATTTCGTCCGTGGCAAGAAGATGCCGAAGTTCTAAGTTATGACTCAAACGGACTAGCCACAAGCCCAATTACGTAGTGCACATCCCGGTCGGATCGGGATTTGAGGCACTACAACGGTGGCATATGGAGTTATGTTATTTTGTTCTTGCATACCTGCTAAATAAAATCTGATCTAGGCAAGAATAGAAAGTCACATAAACACATAAATGTTGCATGTTCATTTAAAACGCATCTAAAGAGCTTGGTAAAGTTGAGCAGCTAGCCTTCACCAGTACTTTTCGAAGTACTGACCCTCGTTGTAGCAGGTTCCCCGGCGCAAGGCAACGCGGCGAGGAGCTGAAGCTCTCTCCGGACTTTTGGGATTCTTGGCGGGTCGTGGCCAAGACTTTGGAGGCTCAAGCTAGAAGCCTTCCCCTCTCTCTCTCCGTGGCGGAAATAACGCTAAGGCGATGGTGCTTACCCGCACCCAAGGTGTTTTGTGTTTTGAAACTATGTAAAGGGACATAATATATGGATCGGCTATCTCATTTTGCGTCCAAGTTTGTAAGCCCGTGGGGCATTTTATACTTTTGAGTCAAGCAATGTAACAAGATGTTCATTATAAATAAAAGAGAAACTTTTCTATGCCTCAACCTTGTGTTATCTTATTTGTGTACTCTGTTGTATTGATCTAAAGAATATTCTTATGCTTAAGGCCTTGTGCACGCGCGTCCTACGCGTGCACGGCATCACGCCCGGGGGACAATTATCGATTAGGCGAAATTGGGGCGTGACAGAAGGGAGGCAGTCGGCGGTTACGAGGGAGGCGAAGGGGAGGCGACGGGAGGCCAGGCGGCGCGGGTAGGCGAGCGGGCGGCGGCCGTTACCGGCGGCGGGAGTACAAGGGTCGGGGGTTGGGGGAGATGAGATGCGGGTCGGGTCTTGGGCGGTCGGGTCGGGTTCTAACGGATCCGGCCCGATCCGCTAACAATAAAGTGGGTACGGGTCGGGTTAACGGGTCGGGTCTGGGTTGGACCCGGATCCGACCCGATAAGGAATTGGGTTTAAAAATAAACCCGGTCCGGTTCAGTTTGATTTGGTTTGGTTCAGTTTAAATAAACCCGGTTTATTTGGGTTTAATAATTAAATTAGTATTTAGGGCTTTAAAAATCCATCCGGGGTCCAATAAATTCCCGGAAAATTACCCTATGTCTGATTTTCTATTTTACACCATAAAATATTATTTTCATAATATTTTAATTTTATTAAACATCAATTAAAAATCAGTTAATAATTAAAACACCTTAATTTAATTAGAGAAAATTCTCAGAAAATACCAGAAATTCCAGAAAAATGTAAATATTCAAAAATTTAAAATTCTTGAAAATCAGGGGGATTACATAGCGGCTCACTACACTCACTACAAAGCATAAATCAGGACGTGTGTGGCTCAAATAGATCAACTTGTCCACCAGTCTCTGGTATCTGTCTCAGTCAACTGGTTCTCCAGTCTCAGCACACAACTTTAACCCTTGGTTGATCAGCGTCGCTGCAGGTCTGCATCCCAATAATCCTGTCTCTGTGAGAAGGTGCAGCACATATTTTCTCTGAGAAAGAATAATCCTCTCTGCTTCTCGAGCAATTTTAATCCCAAGGAAGTACCGAAGAATGCCAACGTCCTTCACCTCGAACTCCTTGCCAAGCTTCCCCTTGAGTCGGGCAATCTCCTGCTCATCATCTCATGTAATAATTATATCGTCCACAAACACCACAAGCATGGTGATGTGGCCTCCACTCCGATGGAATAACACAGTATGATCAGTATTGATTTGCTGATATCACATCCCTATCATCGCCCTCCTGAATCTGTCAAACCACGTTCGAGGAGACTGCTTCAGTCCATAGAGGAACTTCTTCAACCTGCAGACCTTGTCCACTGTCTTATCGTTGCAGAATTATGGTGGTATCTCCATGTACACTTCCTCCACTAGATCCCCATGAAGAAATGTATTGCGTAGCACCGCATAGAAGAACAATGCTTTATGCTGAAAAATATTAAATTCTCTTAAAAAGGAACTTACCTAAGTGTATGGACAGAGATATAGGTTGTCTCTTGAGGGAAACTTGTAAACACCCAAGATACTTACACCGAAACCAGGTCAGCACAGGGCCTTTAATGTGCGACCGGAGGCACAGATGATCTCATTGTGCGAGTGGGAAGAACAGCATCTATGGTTCAGAATTCAAGGCATAGTCTATTTTTGTATCGTACTGTTGTTTGACCCATACGAAAATATTCAAGTCATGGGCGACATATATCCTAATGCATGATGGGTAGTCACTGTGAGGAACGCTCGACCATGTATTATGATATATGTGGGAGATTGTTGGTATTTTTCACTTTGCTTTGGGAATTTTAGTCCCACATTAGAAAACCACCAATGTGTATATCTCAATATATAGCTTTGTTTAGTATTGGTATATGCACATGGGATGGTGGCCCATGTGGGTTGACTTTTCTAGAAGGATTAAGTGTGACCCTATTATGACAATCTTTATTTTGTCATCACCTTTGGAAAGTTGTTCTTAGGAGCTAAGCCCCAAAAGGACTTAGCGACTCGGGCTCAAGGGTGCATAGTGGCGCTTTGTTGGCGCACTTTGCACTTAGTACGTCAGCATCGTAACATGGCGCTCGTGCGCTCCTTTTATGCGCGAGTTACATGTACGGTTGCTTGCTTGGACGCATACTTCGTGGAGCCATGCGGCCTGGAGCGCATGCGACCTGGAGCGCATAGGCCAGGTGCCCATGCGGCCAGGGACCATGTGGTCAGGTGCCCATGCGGCCATGTGTGCATGAGGCCCGATGCCAATGCGGCCAGGAGCGTATACGGCAAGGTGCGCATGCTGCCCGGTGCCCATGCTGCCAGGGGCCATGCAGTCAGGGGCGCATGCGGCCAGGTGCCTATGAGGCCCGGTGCCCATGCTATGTCACGACCCGATTTCGTAAAATCGTTTGAGGCGTCCCCCGAATCGTGACCGTCGTGCGGGCCTGGAGTTGCGCCCAGACAAGGCTTTAATGATTTGCATAGCAAGCACATATTCAAAGTACGCAGGTAAATTAAAACACAGATTTGAAACATGGAAAAGTTCTCTTTATTGATAATGAACATCAGTTACAAACTCCTGAACGAGTCAGCTAATATGCCGAACAGCTTACAAAAGTGTTGACTCAAAATGAGATAGCAGTCCTGTATATTACATCCCTTTATAAACTCAAAATGATAAAGACCTCCAGGCTGGAGGATAGCTTTGCCACGGAGCTGCGTTTGTGTATGAAGAGCTGCAAGCTCCGGTCTTCAAAATGCTTCAAGAGCGCGGTGAAGGTGCGCTAACAACTGGACTGGATCGGGAAGACGACTTCGGCTCCTCGCTCGGTTCGCCTTAGTGCGGAGAACCTGTTTCAACGAGGGTCAGCATATCGAAACATGCTGGTGAAGGCGAGCTAGCCGAACTACACCAATCAACACGTTGTTTTAAACGAAGCATGAATATTTGTGGGTTTCTATTCTTACCTTAGTTCATTTACAAGTAAGCAGCATATAGAATTTACTGAAAATAAACGTGCCACCGTTCGGTGGATTTTACCTGCCCATCTGAATTACCTGCACAATACTTACCATGCCTTCCCTGAAATGAAGACACAAGTTAGTATGCAACAGGTTTAAATATACATAGGATCACTAGCTTGATGCCACGAAGGGACGGGTTATAGTCTCAAGACACAAATGATATACAACGCAGGTGGCGAGCCCCGCTGCATAACACTTTGCCCCATAACATACGACTATACATACGTTCCGTCCGGATCGGATCGGTCCCGGCGCCCCGGTGACCGTCCGCGAAACTCATAACATACCTTGTGCACAAGTTGTCCGTGATCAAGAGCACTCATAGAATTAGTTCCATAGCATAACAGTTTTGCATAGTCATCCTGATAGTTTATTTCATAACAAGCATATATTTTCATACTTAGCACGATTCATAGAACAGTTATAAACGAACTAGCATACAGGATGATAACCGTTCATAAGTTTAGTTGACAAGCAATATTTTTAAGTCTATTCCCTTTTTATCTTGATCTCTTTTATTATTACTTTGTATCGTTTGATCGGGGCGAAGGAGTGAAGCTTGGAAGCAAGGCTAGCTAATCGGGTTGGTAGCCACTCACTTAGAAGTTGGTAAGAAGAAGGAAAGAGGCGCTTCACGACTCCGCTCGCAAGCCGCCTACTGCTCGTTCACCTGCACACTAACAGCTCGATTAATACTTCTTCCTCTCTTTCCAATCTCGGAATAGAAATGCAGTTCAATGAACGAAAATAATGAAAACCATCGAAACCGTTCAAGGAAAACAAGCAAATCCTAAAACCAACTCAAAGCACGAAAGCAACAAGCGACATCGAAAACCGAGGCAATAAAAGATAGCAGCGGAGAGGTCCCTCCTGACTCTGCCGCTAAGCCGATCCTTGGGGCGCAGTCCACTGAATATGGGAATTAATTCCGAAGAAACAAATCCATAACGAGGACGAGTTCTTAATTCAATCTATCCCGATCGAACGATACCGTCTTGTGTTTCTTAGCCGCGCTCCTCGAATAGGAGGAACGGGGCGCTACATCCTACCCAACTAATTGGAAGTTTCGTCCCGAAACTTAGGAATAGAACCAACCGTTAGGGATTATTGGGTTGAGGCAGGAGCTTAGAGGGGAGTGGACAATCCCGAGCTACGTGGCCTGGCCCGTCACAGTTGAAGCATAGACCTTTTCTGCTGTAACATCTATCAGTAGTGTGCCCTTGCCTTTTACAGTAATCACAGAATGGTCTCGGGTTTCCTTTTTGTGAACCGCCATGGTTAGGACGTTTTACAGCGGTATTTCCTCTATCGTTGCCTTGGCGTTTGTGATTGTAGGTATGCACAGCGCCGATGGAAACGTGAGGATACTGCGGTTCGAGAGATAGGGCATGATTCATGACTTCACGCATTGTCCCGTACTGATTATTGACCACGTACGAATGGATGGCAGGGCGTAGTCCACCTTCAAACCTTCTGGCTCGACTCGCTGCATCAGGTAAATAGGCCCTAGCGAATTTGGAGAGTCGGTTGAATTCGGTGGAGTACTGCTTCACAGTCAAACTGCCCTGCCTCAGTTGCACGAAATCATTCTCCATTTGACGTTGTACTGGAGGGGGTATAAACTCCTCTTCGAACGCGGCACGAAAGGTCGTCCACGAGATCGCCTCCTCTCCGTGATCAAATTGGAGAGATCGTCGATGCACGTCCCACCAATCGTGTGCGTTGAGGCGGAGCTGTAGTTGCGCGCAGGAGACGCGCTTCTCTTCGGGAACCTCTAGCAGAGCGAAGTGATCTTCAAGCTCGGCTAGCCAATCTAGAGCTACCACTGGGTCCTCAGTTCCGTTGAATGGGGTGTTGCAGACTTTCTTGAAATGGCCCAAGTTAAAGGCAGTCACGTCCGTCGGTCTTGGATTTGAGGCGTCTCCACTTCAAGCACGGGCTGTTCCACCAGAGTCGTTGCTGTTGCAGCGGAATGGTTGGCAGCCAAAGTCTGAACGATCTGTTGCAGGGCATCTACCTGCTTCTGTTGGACTGAGAAACGGGTCTCTAGATTACTCTCGAACTTGGCTTGGCGACCATCATCTCTTTGTCGTTGTGATTCTAACATTTGCATTACCCGCTCAAGCGGGTCGACTTGAGACATGCCTCGTTGGCTCCGAGAGCTTCCCGAAGTGCCCGAACTGCTTTCTTGTGTTTCGTTCGGTGGTTGCACTGCAGATTGCGCTGGTACCATTCCTTCAAAAGAAGGTAAATTACATTAGGATCATAATGTATTATGGATTTATTGCATGAACGTATCTCATTTTGGCCTAGCGAGTTCAAGAGTTCGCACAGGAATTTGATCGTTAAAGGAACTTTTCCAGCACGAAGTCTAAGGAACTTTGAATCTGTGCTCCGATACCACTATGTTACGACCCGATTTCGTAAAATGGTTTGAGGCGTCCCCCGAATCGTGACCGCCGTGCGGGCCTGGAGTTGCGCCCGCACAAGGCTTTAATAATTTGCATAGCAAGCACATATTCAGAGTACGCAGATAAATTGAAACACAGATTTGAAACATGGAAAAGTTCTCTTTATTGATAATGAACATCTATTACAAACTCCTGAACGAGTCAACTAATATGCCGAACGGCTTATAAAAGTGTTGACTCAAAATGAGATAGCTGTCCTGTACATTACATCCCTTTATAAACTCAAAATAATAAAGACCTCCAGGCTGGAGGATGGCTTTGCCATGGAGCTGCGTTTGTGTATGAAGAGTTGCAAGCTCCGGTCTTCAAAATACTTCAAGAGCGCGGTGAAGGTGCGCTAACAGCTGGACTGGATCGGAAAGACGACTTCGGCTCCTCGCTCGGTTTGCCTTAGTGCGGAGAACCTGTTTCAACGAGGGTCAGCATATCGAAACATGCTGGTGAAGGCGAGCTAGCTGAACTACACCAAACAACACGTTGTTTTAAATGAAGCATGAATATTTGTGGGTTTCTATTCTTGCCTTAGTTCATTTACAAGTAAGCAGCATATAGAATTTACTGAAAATGAACGTGCCACCGTTCGGTGGACTTTACCTGCCCATCTGAATTACCTGCACAATACTTACCATGCCTTCCCTGAAACGAAGACACAAGTTAGTATGCAACAGGTTTAAATATACATAGGATCACTGGCTTGATGCCACGAAGGGACGGGCTATAGTCTCAAGACACAAATGATATACAACGCAGGTGGCGAGCCCCGCTGCATAACACTTTGCCCCATAACATACGACTATACATACGTTCCGTCCGGATCGGATCGGTCCCGGCGCCCCGGTGACCGTCCGCGAAACTCATAACATACCTTGTGCACAAGTTGTCCGTGATCAAGAGCACTCATAGAATTAGTTCCATAGCATAACAGTTTTGCATAGTCATCCTGACAGTTTATTTCATAACAAGCATATATTTTCATACTTAGCACGATTCATAGAACAGTTATAAACGAACTAGCATACAGGATGATAATCGTTCATAAGTTTAGTTGACAAGCAATATTTTCAAGTCTATTCTCTTTTTATCTTGATCTCTTTTATTATTACTTGGTATCGTTTGATCGGGGCGAAGGAGTGAAGCTTGGAAGCAAGGATAGCTAATCGGGTTGGTAGCCACTCACTTAGAAGTTGGCAAGAAGAAGAAAAGAGGAGCTTCACGACTCCGCTCGCAAGCCGCCTACTGCTCGTTCACCTGCACACTAACAGCTCGATTAATACTTCTTCCTCTCTTTCCAATCTCGAAATAGAAATGCAGTTCAATGAATGAAAATAATGAAAACCATCGAAACCATTCAAGAAAAACAAGCAAATCCCAAAACCAACTCAAAGTACGAAAGCAACAAGCGACATCGAAAACTGAGGCAATAAAAGATAGCAGCGGAGAGGTCCCTCCTGACTCTGCCGCTAAGCCGATCCTTGGGGCGCAGTTCACTGAATATGGGAATTGATTCCGAAGAAACAAATCCATAACGAGGACGAGTTCTTAATTCAATCTATCCTGATCGAACGATACCGTCTTGTGTTTCTTAGCCGCGCTCCTCGAATAGGAGGAACGGGGCGCTACATCCTACCCAACTAATTGGAAGTTTCGTCCCGAAACTTAGGAATAGAACCAACCGTTAGGGATTATTGGGTTGAGGCAGGAGCTTAGAGGGGAGTGGACAATCCCGAGCTACGTGGCCTGGCCCGCCATAGTTGAAGCATAGACCTTTTCTGCTGTAACATCTATCAGTAGTGTGCCCTTGCCTTTTACAGTAATCACAGAATGGTCTCGGGTTTCCTTTTTGTGAACCGCCATGGTTAGGACATTTTACAGCGGTATTTCCTCTATCATTGCCTTGGCGTTTGTGATTGTAGGTATGCACAGCGCCGATGGAAACGTGAGGATACTGCGGTTCGAGAGATAGGGCATGATTCATGACTTCACGCATTATCCCGTACTGATTATTGACCACGTACGAATGGATGGCAGGGCGTAGTCCACCTTCAAACCTTCTGGCTCGACTTGCTGTATCAGGTAAATAGGCCCTAGCGAATTTGGAGAGTCGGTTGAATTCGGCGGAGTACTGCTTCACAGTCAAACTGCCCTGCCTCAGTTGCACGAAATCATTCTCCATTTGACGTTGTACTGGAGGGGGTATAAACTCCTCTTCGAACGCGGCACGAAAGGTCGTCCACGAGATCGCCTCCTCTCCGTGATCAAATTGGAGAGATCGTCGATGCACGTCCCACCAATCGTGTGCGTTGAGGCGGAGCTGTAGTTGCGCGCAGGAGACGCGCTTCTCTTCGGGGACCTCTAGCAGAGCGAAGTGATCTTCAAGCTCGGCTAGCCAATCTAGAGCTACCACTGGGTCCTCAGTTCCGTTGAATGGGGTGTTGCAGACTTTCTTGAAATGGCCTAAGTTAAAGGCAGTCACGTCCGTCGGCCTTGGATTTGAGGCGTCTCCACTTCAAGCACGGACTGTTCCACCAGAGTCGTTGCTGTTGCGGCGGAATGGTTGGCAGCCAAAGTCTGAACGATCTGTTGCAGGGCATCTACCTGCTTCTGTTGGACTGAGAATCGGGTCTCTAGATTACTCTCGAACTTGGCTTGGCGACCATCATCTCTTTGTCGTTGTGATTCTAACATTTGCATTACCCGCTCAAGCGGGTCGACTTGAGACATGCCTCGTTGGCTCCGAGAGCTTCCCGAAGTGCCCGAACTGCTTTCTTGTGTTTCGTTCGGTGGTTGCGCTGCAGATTGCGCTGGTACCATTCCTTCAAAAGAAGGTAAATTACATTAGGATCATAATGTATTATGGACTTATTGCATGAACGTATCTCATTTTGGCCTAGCGAGTTCAAGAGTTCGCACAGGAATTTGATCGTTAAAGGAACTTTTCCAGCACGAAGTCTAAGAAACTTTGAATCTGTGCTCTGATACCACTATGTCACGACCCAATTTCGTAAAATCGTTTGAGGCGTCCCCCGAATCGTGACCGCCGTGCGGGCCTGGAGTTGCGCCCGCACAAGGCTTTAAAGATTTGCATAGCAAGCACATATTCAGAGTACGCAGATAAATTGAAACACAGATTTGAAACATGGAAAAGTTCTCTTTATTGATAATGAACATCTATTACAAACTCCTGAACGAGTCAGCTAATATGCCGAACGGCTTACAAAAGTGTTGACTCAAAATGAGATAGCAGTCATGTACATTACATCCCTTTATAAACTCAAAATGATAAAGACCTCCAGGCTGGAGGATAGCTTTGCCACGGAGCTGCGTTTGTGTATGAAGAGTTGCAAGCTCCGGTCTTCAAAATGCTTCAAGAGCGCGGTGAAGGTGCGCTAACAGCTGGACTGGATCGGGAAGACGACTTCGGCTCCTCGCTCGGTTCGCCTTAGTGCGGAGAACCTGTTTCAACGAGGGTCAGCATATCGAAACATGCTGGTGAAGGCGAGCTAGCCGAACTACACCAATCAACACGTTGTTTTAAATGAAGCATGAATATTTGTGGATTTCTATTCTTGCCTTAGTTTATTTACAAGTAAGCAGCATATAGAATTTACTGAAAATGAACGTGCCACCGTTCGGTGGATTTTACCTGCCCGTCTGAATTACCTGCACAATACTTACCATGCCTTCCCTGAAACGAAGACACAAGTTAGTATGCAACAGGTTTAAATATACATAGGATCACTGGCTTGATGCCACGAAGGGACGGGTTATAGTCTCAAGACACAAATGATATACAACGCAGGTGGCGAGCCCCACTGCATAACACTTTGCCCTATAACATACGACTATACATACGTTCCGTCCGGATCGGATCGGTCCCGGCGCCCCGGTGACCGTCCGCGGAACTCATAACATACCTTGTGCACAAGTTGTCCGTGATCAAGAGCACTCATAGAATTAGTTCCATAGCATAACAGTTTTGCATAGTCATCCTGACAGTTTATTTCATAACAAGCATATATTTCCATACTTAGCACGATTCAGAGAACAGTTATAAATGAACTAGCATACATGATGATAACCGTTCATAAGTTTAGTTGACAAGCAATATTTTCAAGTCTATTCCCTTTTTATCTTGATCTCTTTTATTATTACTTGGTATCGTTTGATCGGGACGAAGGAGTGAAGCTTGGAAGCAAGGCTAGCTAATCGGGTTGGTAGCCACTCACTTAGAAGTTGGCAAAAAGAAGGAAAGAGGTGCTTCACGACTCCGCTCGCAAGCCGCCTACTGCTCGTGTCACGCCCCGATTTCGCCTAATCGATAATCGTCCCCCGGGCGTGATGCCGTGCACGCGTAGGGCACGCGTGCACAAGGCCTTAGGCATAAGGATATTCTTTAGATCAATGCAACAGAGTAAACAAATAAGATAACACAAGGTTGAGGCATAGAAAAGTTTTTCTTTTATTTATAATGAACATCTTGTTACATTGCTTGACTCAAAAGTATAAAATGCCCCACGGGCTTACAAACTTGGATGCAAAATGAGATAGTCGATCCATACATTATATCCCTTTACATAGTTTCAAAACACAAAACACCTTGGGTGCGGGTAAGCACCATCGCCTTAGCGTTATTTCCGCAACGGAGAGAGAGGGGAAGGCTTCTAGCTTGAGCCTCCAAAAGTCTTGGCCACGAACCGCCAAAGATCCCAAAAGTCCGGAGAGAACTTCAGTTCCTCGCCGCGTTGCCTTACGCCGGGGAACCTGCTACAACGAGGGTCAGTACTTCGAAAAGTACTGGTGAAGGCTAGCTGTTCAACTTTACCAAGCTCTTTAGATGCGTTTTAAATGAACATGCAACATTTATGTGTTTATGTGACTTTCTATTCTTGCCTAGATCAGATTTCATTTAGCAGGTATGCAAGAACAAAATAACATAACTCCACATGCCACCGTTCGGTGACTTTACCTGTACCGTCTGAACCACCTGTACAACTTACCATAGCCTTCACTGTCACGAAGACATAGTTAGTCTGCACAGTTTAAATATACACAACATCTTTCTTTGTTGTTTAGGAGCCATCATGGGTTTAGTCTGGGCTGGCGGCGACGCTTGCAGCGCGGGTAGCTAGCCCCGCTATAATTTCTCGCTCCCACGACTAAGAAAGTAGATTCCGCCCGGGTCGAAACGGCCCGGTGCCCCGGTAACCGCTCGCAGGAACCTGGATCCCTTGTGCACAAGAATTCCCATGACCATTTCTATGAACCGAACTTCATAGATTTACTTACTAGCGATTTAAAGAACATCATGTACGAAACTGCTTACTGTACTATCACAATCAACCAACAAGTTATATGAAATAACATGCAGCAGTTTATAAAAGAACACTTTGAACTATCAGTAAATGCCAACCCATTAAACACCCAACGAACATGCATGCATCAATGAATTTATGCAAGGTTTTGTATGACAAGCAATGGGTGTTCCAAGCCTACTTCTTATCTTATCTTGTTATCCAACTTGTTACTTAATTGGTATCGTTTGATTGAATGCACAACTGAGTAAATTTTATTATGAACGGAGCCCTTGGAAAGAAGGTGCTTATCGAAATAGAGCCACTCACAAGTTTGGTTGATTAGGAAGAAGAAGTAGAGATCTCTAAGACTCCGCTCGCGCGTTGTCTACACGATCACCTGCACGCACCAACGGATGATCAATACCTCCTGCTTCGGTCTCCAAGGCTCGATACGAAATGCGAAATCCTAAGAACGAAAGCAATGAAATCCATTGAAACCGTTCAAGCAAATGCAAGTCCTAAAACCAACAAGCACGCAACCAAGCGGCAATCGAAAACGGGCAAGGAAAAACCAACACAACGGAAAGGCCTCTCTCTACTCTGCCGCCGAGTCCTTCCTTGAGGCACGATCCATTGATTATGGGACCTGATTCCGAAGAAGCCAATCCATAACGAGGAAAGGATCTTGATTCAATCTGTCCCGATCGAATGGTACCAAGCATATCTTAGCCGTGCTCCCCGAATAGGGGGAACGGGACGAACGGGGCGTTACATCATAACCATCTAATAGGAAGTTTCGTCCCGAAACTTAAGAATAGAACCTACCACTAAGGAATAATGAGGGAAATTTTTCCTTCATATCAGATTCAAGTTCCCAGGTCGACTCCTCGACCGAGTGGTTTCGCCACAGTACGCGCACTAGCGAGACGTTCGGTTCCGCAACTGCTTCTTTTTACGATTCAAAATTTAGACAGGCTCCGCCGCGTACGACAAATCCGCTTGCAGATTCAACTGACCCAAGTCGATTACGCAACTAGCAAGTAAGATTTCCATGTTCTATACGATAATAAAGCGGGGTTATCCCCTTCGCTATGTGCGTTCATCTCTTTTATTAGCATGCAAAGGTTATCGCCTGTAAACTAGCACGTAACATTCATTCTCTTAGTGTGCAGCTAAGTAGAGACAGGTTCACCGGGGTCACCCACCTTAGCGATGTATCGCATCGGTCGAGCTAGACTCCGGACGCGCTTCTGATAGCCTAAGTCTGACTCCATTAAAGATCCCAGCATGAAAGCCTTTGCATCGAACGAGCCATCTCGCTGAGCAAGGCGGTTGAATAGCTACACTTGTGCCGTTTGAATCGGCCCTCTGGGTTGAGCGGAGCGGGTTGTTACCTCATATACCACTCAGAACAAGTTCCGTCCTCGAGACTTCCTGAGCGCAACTCGTGCTATCGCATAACTTCTAAACCATTTTATACATCTCGTCTTATCCTTCAAGGACTGTCTCAATACTAAAATCATCTATTTCCTCACCATGCGTTATGCCAATGTTGGCCAATTCTCATCGAACGACTCTATCGTTCAATGCAATCGAGTTATACTCAACTCGATCATTGCACGTCCGTCTCAAAATCTACTGCACCTAGCGCAGGGCTATATTACCCAAGCACATGGTATTCTATAACTCAACGGGCACTTACGACTCATAATTGGGTGGACTTGCCCAACTAGTTATGTTATCACCATAGGAACCCAACACAATTGAGCCTATTACTTGACGTTGCCTATCGAAACCCGTCGTTACGCCTAACCCAAAAGCTCGAATCTCGACAATTTTCCAATCTCGTTTTTGCATCAAATCTCTCTGAGTCACCGTCCAATCTCACTAAATAAATTCGCACCCAATCACAAACTTTTTCTGACTCAGTCTATATTGCGCCTTAGCGCAGAGCTAAATTGCCTACCTGGGGTACGCTCAAGTCCTTCGCACCTTTGGCTCAATCGAACTTAACTTTCTATTCATTTTTACTCGTTCCGTTCGCCAGAGTGCTTAATCATTTTATCCGAATGATCTATTCATTCAACTATTGCATCCCCAAACTCAGTCTCGTACTGCGCCTTAGCGCAGAACTATCCCGGTAGCACGAGGAACGATACAATCTTTCCTCTATGAAAATTTAGGTTGAGGCTAAATCAATTCAGTTGCCATACTCATCCATGCGAATTCGAATATTTTTCTTTGCAGCTGCATCCGAGTTATGCATATCGCTAAGTCTGGATCGTACCCATATTCAAGGTGTCCCCCAAATATGTGTATTTCAACCAAGCTCAGTGACAGCTAAGTCTGACAAGCTACTCGTGAAAATCTTTCGAAACGCGGATCGTCCTGCTATATGAACGACCGAACTCTTGTTCGATCCAGCTATCGTCTTATCCTTTACCGTCGCGTAACCTATCCAACCAAATCAATTATCACCCGAGTCCTATCTTGTATTACGTTTGTTTCAACGCGAACGTTGCTAGTGTATATTCCCAATTCCAAATTCTAACTCTAAGTTTTGTTGCCAGTTCTATCATTCTTCCCGAATGATACTCTGAAGTCAGCCACTCCAGTTTAACTCAAGGCATAGGGTCGTCTGCCTAGTCCCTAGGCCAGCACACACAGTCATAGGTACAACTCAAGTTTGCGACTCATCGCGCAACCATGTTGCACAACGCTCGCCCCAATCACCCTAAGGTCAAACCATTGTTCCTTTACACGGGTATTCTACCCAAGCTCGTTTCACTCAGATTTCTAAACATCGAGCACAGATCACCCTATCACACCAACACGCTCGTTCAACCGAACCCACGATACGCCCACGTTGCAGGTTCAACCCATCGATTCACATACACTATCTCTTTTATCATGTTTGATAGAATTCCCCAATCCATCCCTTTCTATACCTGTATCATCAAGCCACATTTCCATTTTAGACCATCGATGTATATCATGAACTCTAAGTCGTCCAGCACGATCTACGTATCCGTTCATGAAAACGTCCAACATCTCTTACTTCATGTTTTTAGACTAACTCCTCACCAAAAATTCTTAGACTCATCTTATCCTGAAACTTGTCTTATCGTATTAAACCACAAGTCAGAGTGATCCCTCAATTATCACATTCCGGTCTCCCGCTAGTTCAATCATCCTCGTCGGACGTGATATCACCACGCCAACGCTCCCGCGGAATGATCGTCCTATCCGGACGTGACGCATGTGCGAATAAGAAGTTATACCCGCACAAGACAAGAAGGTCAGTTGTTATGGTTATCCTCGAACGAACAGACACCTCATCATCAATTTTTGTTTTATCCCAAGTTGTACATTGATCCCTCAAGTTATGTTCTTCCAACAACCGTTCTTACTGTAATCAAAATTCGCTAAGCCAAAATATCCAACTTCAATATTACCATTTTGAACATTTCTTTGTCTACTCTTAGCATTCCTCAAACAACTAAGTTCAAATCCCAAACTCAAAGTCTATCCCATTTGACACGTATCCATTCATCGTGTTCGTTTGGAATAATCACCGAACATGTTCCCTTGAGTTCGATTATCCCTGCCGAACGTGAAATCACCACGTCGGCGCTCCCGCAGAATAATCGTTCTCACTGGGACAGATTTCGGATGTTATCTTTCTGAACTTGATTTCAAGATCGTTCTTCCAAACTCCAAGCCAAATCTATTACCGCTTAACTCAATCCATCAAATTCATAATTTTTACTAACTTGCATCAATCCGAGTTATCTTCCAACCATTATTATAGTTTAAAATTTCCCAAAAGTAAAATCATCGCATTCGTACTCAATCTGAACTCTATCGAGCGATATCCTACTCAAATCCAAATTTTCCATGCACGTTATCATTCGTTCGCGCCATTGTTTTCAATCGCACCACTCCGATCGCATCTCAGATTATTCAATCTCAACTCAAGCTTCTAATTCACTTGTTTCAACTCAAATCGCTCGTTCAATCCTCTATGTTTTTCCCGACCATGCTATCGATTTCCAATTGCCCTGAATTTCTATTCGTTGTAAGCCTTATCCCTTATTCAACTCATTGTAACTCGTTCGAACCAAATATTGCATGCTTTCTCCGAGTTCGTTTACTTGCTAGGCACTGTTTATTTATACTAAGGCTTTACCCAATCTCGTCGCTTGTCGCTAGACTCGCTTAACTCTCCGAATCCACGACTTCGTTCAAGCATTTCTAAGCCAACAAATACACCACTCAGGGTTCGAGTTATACTCCTTGAATCTTTACAACTCATTATATCCACAAATTGTATAATCGAACAGGGGACTTATCGCATACACTACTCAGGAATTGAGTCATCCTAATAACTCCTGATTCGCGTTCGCATCCTACAGTCGTATGCCCAATTCGTTCCTTAGAACTCCAACACCGTCCCTATTTATCGCCTTAGCGATCTTAGACTCGTACACACCTGTATTCATAGTCCCTATACAGACTATGCTTCAAATCATAACTTATCGTTATGAATAACCGTCCAACTATTTTCGAAAATTCCCTACACGATTCCCATTACTCGCCTTAGCGGCAATTCGATAACGTCTCTATCGATTTCCCTCCAAGTCAACTTTATTCTCATCCCAACAATACCCAAATCTCGCTGCAACACACTAGCACCAAGGGTCTTGGTGCACGATACTTAACACAGATTGGCCAAAAGGCCATGTGCATGGACCACTGTCTGAACGATATTCTTATCTCGCGCTCTACTCGTTTGGTGTTTTCATATAGACATACAACTTGCCGATTATAACGCGAGTCTCCTCTCACGACATCCTCTATGAGTTGGGACAAAAGCCCTCACATCATAATCCCGTCCAAGCAATCGTATAATTCCCACGCACTTTTTCAAAAATATTTAGACTTATTGTATGGAACACATCTCATTTTGGCCAAGCGAATTCAAGGGTCTACTCGGGAGGTACAGAGTCCTCCTTAGAAACTTTCTTTGTGAGATCAAAGGATCTGAAGCATGCTCTGATACCAATATGTCACGCCCCGATTTCGCCTAATCGATAATCGTCCCCCGGGCGTGATGCCGTGCACGCGTAGGGCGCGCGTGCACAAGGCCTTAGGCATAAGGATATTCTTTAGATCAATGCAACAGAGTAAACAAATAAGATAACACAAGGTTGAGGCATAGAAAAGTTTCTCTTTTATTTATAATGAACATCTTGTTACATTGCTTGACTCAAAAGTATAAAATGCCCCACGGGCTTACAAACTTGGACGCAAAATGAGATAGCCGATCCATACATTATATCCCTTTACATAGTTTCAAAACACAAAACACCTTGGGTGCGGGTAAGCACCATCGCCTTAGCGTTATTTCCGCAACGGAGAGAGAGGGGAAGGCTTCTAGCTTGAGCCTCCAAAAGTCTTGGCCACGAACCGCCAAGGATCCCAAAAGTCCGGAGAGAACTTCAGTTCCTCGCCGCGTTGCCTTACGCCGGGGAACCTGCTACAACGAGGGTCAGTACTTCGAAAAGTACTGGTGAAGGCTAGCTGCTCAACTTTACCAAGCTCTTTAGATGCGTTTTAAATGAACATGCAACATTTATGTGTTTATGTGACTTTCTATTCTTGCCTAGATCAGATTTCATTTAGCAGGTATGCAAGAACAAAATAACATAACTCCACATGCCACCGTTCGGTGACTTTACCTGTACCGTCTGAACCACCTGTACAACTTACCATAGCCTTCCCTGTCACAAAGACATAGTTAGTCTGCACAGTTTAAATATACACAACATCTTTCTTTGTTGTTTAGGAGCCATCATGGGTTTAGTTTGGGCTGGCGGCGACGCTTGCAGCGCGGGTAGCTAGCCCCGCTACAATTCCTCGCTCCCACGACTAAGAAAGTAGATTCCGCCCGGGTCGAAACGGCCCGGTGCCCCGGTAACCGCTCGCAGGAACCTGGATCCCTTGTGCACAAGAATTCCCATGACCATTTCTATGAACCGAACTTCATAGATTTACTTACTAGCGATTTAAAGAACATCATGTACGAAACTGCTTACTGTACTATCACAATCAACCAACAAGTTATATGAAATAACATGCAGCAGTTTATAAAAGAACACTTTGAACTATCAGTAAATGCCAACCCATTAAACACCCAACGAACATGCATGCATCAATGAATTTATGCAAGGTTTTGTATGACAAGCAATGGGTGTTCCAAGCCTACTTCTTATCTTATCTTGTTATCCAACTTGTTACTTAATTGGTATCGTTTGATTGAATGCACAACTGAGTAAATTTTATTATGAACGGAGCCCTTGGAAAGAAGGTGCTTATCGAAATAGAGCCACTCACAAGTTTGGTTGATTAGGAAGAAGAAGTAGAGATCTCTAAGACTCCGCTCGCGCGTTGTCTACACGATCACCTGCACGCACCAACGGATGATCAATACCTCCTGCTTCGGTCTTCAAGGCTCGATACGAAATACGAAATCCTAAGAACGAAAGCAATAAAATCCATTGAAACCGTTCAAGAAAATGCAAGTCCTAAAACCAACAAGCACGCAACCAAGCGGCAATCGAAAACGGGCAAGGGAAAACCAACACAACGGAAAGGCCTCTCTCTACTCTGCCGCCGAGTCCTTCCTTGAGGCACGATCCATTGATTATGGGACCTGATTCCGAAGAAGCCAATCCATAACGAGGAAAGGATCTTGATTCAATCTGTCCCGATCGAACGGTACCAAGCATATCTTAGCCGCGCTCCCCGAATAGGGGGAACGGGACGAACGGGGCGTTACAGCTCGTTCACCTGCACACGAACAGCTCGATTAATACTTCTTCCTCTCTTTCCAATCTCGGAATAGAAATGCAGTTCAATGAACGAAAACAATAAAAACCATCGAAACCGTTCAAGGAAAACAAGCAAATCCCAAAACCAACTCAAAGCACGAAAGCAACAAGCGACATCGAAAACCGAGGCAATAAAAGATAGCAGCGGAGAGGTCCCTCCTGACTCTGCCGCTAAGCCGATCCTTGGGGCGCAGTCCACTGAATATGGGAATCGATTCCGAAGAAACAAATCCATAACGAGGATGAGTTCTTAATTCAATCTATCCCGATCGAACGATACCGTCTTGTGTTTCTTAGCCGCGCTCCTCGAATAGGAGGAACGGGGCGCTACATGCGGCCCGGTGCGCATACGGCCAGGGACCTTGTGGCCAGCAAGTTAGCTTGAGCGAGTCAAGTGTGGAGGGGACAGGGACTGCTGTTGGCGGCTCGGTGTGACGCAGGCGGCGCGTGGTTCTCTGTGCCACGCGGCTGCAAGCTTTCGACGCCTGACGGCGCTATCTGCTCTGTGCAGTACAGCCCGCAGGCGGCTCGTGGCTCTCTGTGTCACGCGGTTGCATCTTTCGGCGCATGACGGCGTTGTCTGCTCTGTGCAGTACAGCGGCGCATGCGGCCTAGTTTTTTTTTTCTCAGGCCGCATGGAAGCTGAAATCCTCTTTAAATAGAGGCTCTCATCTTTCATCTTGGGTTGTTTGAAAAATTGAGAGAGAGAAAAAAACCGAGAGCACCAGCAGGACCTACGGCACAATTAGCATCTTTCCAAAGGAATCTTCCGAGTAATCCGAAGGTGACCAAGAGCGTTCCAGAAGTTCTCGTGTGAACTTGCTGGATCCTGGGGGCAGATCGTTGTATAGCACGAATCTTACCTTGAGCTCTGGTGGTTTTGATCAGCCCAGCAGGAGTTCCCTTCTTTGTATTTCTGTTCTTATTCCCGTTCTTCTCGGTGTAGCGTCTACGAACGTAATGAGAAGAACGGTTATCTAATTCTCGTTGTATTTGCATTTTCTTTGGGTTGTCAGTTTGTAACATGTTCCTAGTTTAGTGCTTCTTTGGGGTTGTGTGTCACTGTAGAGGAACTCTTGTTGGAATCTCAGTGCACCAACTTCTCTTCTGGCTACATCTTCTTCTTTGATCTGACTTCGGGGCTAACAAACATATTCATTTTTCATCTTCTTAGTTTCTTTAGTGAATATATACTACTGATGTCACACTCCTTAATCTTAAAATTCCTTATCTGCAAGTTAGAAATTTCCGAATTTCCCAATTATTCAGAGAGATGGAGAAGAAAACAAATGGAATCGTAGACTATTCTGAGACGGATGAACTTTAAGCAAAATTTAACATTTTGGGGGATGGATAAGAAAATAACCCGAAGGACCAGTATCCACAGTGACTGCGTTCTTCTACATAGACCACATTGTAACCTGAGGATACACAAGATGTATTACACTTCAACAAGAGACATGCATGGAGAAGAACTGGGACAGTCTTCCAGAATTCGAGCCATCACAAAATCATCTTGTACCTATAGAAAGATCAGAATAATCAGAGTCTAAATCTAAATAAACTAGCACCACTCAACATAACGTGCATTCTTCTGATGTCAGTTTCATCATATTGTGATGTGCATTCCCCCTTCCTTTGCTAGTTAGATGGCTAAATTTGCCACTTTCAGGACCCCAACTCCATACCTGCAGCCTCATTTCCTTTATCAAGTATGTCCTCAACTCCCAGTGCCAGAGACCCACATTACTAATCTCAAACAACGTTACAAGGAAAAGAAGTACTATTTGCCACTTCGGGGACTTGAAAACACTATCACTAGCCTTGATTTGTCTTTGTCTTTCTAAGTAATAAGGGGAAAAAAGTACACAAAGTTTGCTCTGTCGAAGAAAATATACTATCAAGCATATCAACGACAAGGGAGGTTGTTTGTTGACTCGTGCATAGAACTATACCCTTTCTCTATTAACAGAAAAAATGTGGAGAAAAAAAAATGCTTTCTCTATCCAGATGAATGCAACATTTCTCCTGCCATGCCTAGCCTATTAAATCTCATGATCAAGTTCATATGCCAATTGGCTGTTGTCTCCACTCTGATACCATTATTCTGGTTACGACTCTTTAAATATAATTCCAAAAATATATGGATTCACTTCCCATTCCACTCCACTAAGCAAAGCCATCTTTAGATGCAGTGCCAGTTTTCTTTTCTTTTCTTTTCCCTTTTTTATATATGTAGCCAGTGATCCTAACGTTGTGCAACCAGAGTTATGACTATCTGATATCTCGAAGTTTTTTTTTTTTTCTTGAGACATTGGATAATATCATAAATTGTGTTGTAAATATGGATTATTCACCATTATTAGTTAGCTATAATCTATGCCTTTTGGCTATCCATAACCTGTGTCTTTTGGGATTTTCCCTTTTAATTGTCATTATGAGGTTAACCTCCATTGTAAACCTATATAAGGGGCACTTCTCAAGTTTATTGAGACATGGTGAAAGAAGCAACAATTTCTTCCATTTTTAATATTTTCATCTCTTTACATTACTAGAATTCTCTATCTTATGTTTTTCTACTTAAATTTAGGCATAATTTTAAGTATTTTATCTATTGTTTCTTAGTAGTTTTGAAATTGAATAAAATAATAATCTCCATTGTTGACTAATTTACCTACGATAAATGAGTTTTCTTCATTTACATACTTTACACCCTTGATTGTTGGCCTTTTCCGTTCAATTTTCTTCCCAAATTGGCTAGGAAAGAGACCTCCAACGTAGGTAACATTCGGTATCGGTATGGGATCGGGACATGCTAAACTATATCGGTATCAGCCGTATCAGATCGATATCGACCGTTTGTGCAAACTGCCATGAACTTAACTCCCAAGTTATAGGGGCTAAGAAATCATAATCATCAATTAGGAGGCTTGGCTTAACTCCCAAGTTAGATCCCTGTATTCACAATTAAACTCAGATCCCGAATTTGTATCCTGATCCGAAATCCATCGGATTTCTGATCTAATTGTTCTGGAAAAATACCTAATCATACCTCCTCCAGACTGCACTCTCGCCTCATTTAGGGCTGGATTCCTAACACATTGACAGGGACCTCTTGCAGGAAAATATACTGAGGCACCAAAAGTGATCAATTTGAGTTTCAAATATTTGCACCTGAGTTGCTGGGGAACTTCCAAAGTGATACAAACATGTGTATTTCATTTTGTATTTCATGTTCTTAGTTTATTATGTTTAGTGGATACACTACTTATATCGCTCCTTAATCTGAATCTTGTTTCCTGCAACTTAGAAATATGTTCTCAACTGCATTTCTGACTACAACATTCTATTTCTCCATAAGATTTTCTTTTTATGGTGATTAGGACTACGCTGATTGATGCATTCGAGAAAATAGTTTTCAGATGGATAAGAAAACAAATTAAAAGATATTCAGGATCTGCTTGGATTGAGGGAAAAAAATAAGCAGAGTTAAGTAGGGTTAAGTGAAGAAAAATTAAGTTAGGGAGAGGAGAATCAAATACGTATAACTTGGTTTCGATTGGAGAGAGAGTCAAGTGGGACCTGTTTAATAAGTCTTGGTTGGATTTTAGGTTTGAAGTGGGGGCCTTAATTAAAATGCAATAGTTATCAAAATAACCTTACTACATATAGTTTTGAGTGGGACCAGAAGTAATAAGAGAAAGCGAGAAGAGACGACGTACCTGAACGACAACAGGTTAAAAGCCATGAAGACGAGGCAACATGTTAAAAGAGAAAAAAAATGAGGAAAATGTCATTATATTTTATATGACAAATAAGAAGTATTTATGACTTTTTAAATAAAACATCTCACTTTTTCATGTTAACCTTCCTCCCCTACAATTTGGGAGTTGAAAATTGACAGAAAAAAATGCTAAACAAACCATCACTTAACCCTCTAATAACTTTTCCTCCTAAATGAACTCTTCTGGAGCAACTCCAACCACGTGCACACCAAAAAAGCTCTGACACCAAGCGTTTAGACAGTCGTGTGCCAGCCGTCATATGGGTAGAATGGCAATTTAGTCCTTGCAAGTTTCATCTTAAAACTCAAGCTGGTCAGTTGCAATGCAACAATTAATGTATTGAGCTTATTGGATGAGTTAAATGCATGATATTGATACTTACTGAAAGTAACATAAACCTGATTGGAAGACAGTTGCCATCAATACCTCGGGTTTTTTTTTTTTTATTGTGGTTAGTATCTCCCTGATCATGTATAACCTTATCTACCTTACAGCAAAGTTTCTCTTATGTATCTAGTCTACTGCATGTTAAACCTTCGTGATTTCTTACTATAATTATTTTCTGTTATATATAGTTGTGTAGAATATGTAAAGATTTGATTTGATTTAGTTAGATTTATTATGAATGATTTTAGGAATCCTTGTTTACTATTATACACTTTGTAATATCTACATATTGACATATTGAGGACTCCAGTTGGAGAATAATGCACACAAAAATTTATTAACTTACATGGATATCTATTCCGGTTATCTCTCCAACCAATACGGGTGATTTTCTTACAGATGCCACTAAATATTGCCAGCTTTACCTTTACCTTTACCTTTACCTTTACCCGTCTGGACATTTCTTATGTCGTTTATCATGTGGTTCTCTGCATATATCAGGTATGCATATTCTTCAACAAGAGAGATGCATATGCAGAAAACAAAACTGGGACTTGATTGTTTAGGATTTAAGCAACTACAACAGCAAGTTGTACCTAAAGGAAGAGTTTAGAATTAGCTTAGTTTAAATCTAAACAAAACTAGCACCACTCCACATAATATGCATTTCTTCTGATGTCAGGATGTCAGTCTCATCATATTGGCAGATGTGAACCCCTTCGGTAGTGTCTTCAACCACCACCTCTTCATTCACTACTACTACTACAACTACTACTACTAGTAGTAGCAAGTGACCTATACTAGATGGATGACTAAATTTGCCACTTCCTACACCCTAAGAGCAAAAGATCAAGTAGAAGATGTGGATGGATTTGGAGTCTTGAGCAGAGGATACCTGCCTCATTTCCTTTATCAACTAGGCCTTTAACCTCAGTGCCATAGACCCACATTATATATTACTCTCCCAAAGAAAGTTACAAGCCAAAGAAGTATCTGTGTCTTTACAAAGTAACAAGTCAAGAAGTACAGAAAATTTTTCTCTCGAAGAAACTAGACTATCAAACAACCATAAGAAGATTGTTTGTTGGATCAAAAGAGAAACTGAAACGGGAACAAAAACAAAAACAAAAACAAAATCGCAAATGCAATAATGTATCTATAGAACGATACCCTTGCATTGTTTGGACATAATATAGAATAAGAGTGGGTTATGGTTCTCCTAACTTTCGAAAAGTAAAAAATAAAAAATAAAAAAAATTGGTAGTATAACGTCTAAGAATTTAAAAAACTCGAAAAAGTTATAGTATAAACTTCTAAGAATTTTGATTTATATAAAGTGTATCGACCAGGAACGGACCAACATGGGGACGAGTGGAGACAGTTGTCCCACACTAAATTTGTGCCTCCAAATTAGATATTCATGTTCTTTTTCAAAAAAGAAATCATCAATTTTATGTTTTTCCTATATATCAGATTTTATTTTTTTACTTCATAATTTTCAATCACCAAGCGGGTAATATTTCCAAATGATAACCATTTTTTTTTCTGATTCATTTTTCCGGATTTGACCCATTTTGAGAAATCATGGTGGACGAACAACAATTTTGATATAGTGAATTTTAATTAACAAAATTTTGGAATTTTTTTTTAAGGTTGATTCTCTTTTAAATCCTTAGGTCGATCTCAAATTTGGCAAGTGACTGTCAAGTGTGATAGCGACTAGGCAATGACCAAAACTTCGTGACGGGTGTCACGTTGCGAAAGCGCGGTAGTTGAAGGTATTTTAAGATGAGTAAAAAAAAAAAATAGTGATTCTCTTGCATGAACTAAACTGTCAAACAACCATAAAAGGAGTGGCGTTCACAGATCATGCATTGTAGCAGCATTAGTTGGCAAAAGAAAGTCAGCAGGAAAATAAAGTAGAAGGAAGAAGAAGAAACGCATGTATTTCACTACTTGAACACTGTTGTCCTAAATATCAGTCAGGGGCAACGTGACACTTTTAGGGGTGCAACTTGGGCGGCGTACTAAATCCGAGGATAAACTCGTTAATGTAGGCCGTTGATAAGGACACTACTAAAATTACTCCAAATTGTCTAAATGTTTACCATTGATAATTACAAGTTTGTCACTCCCAAAATTTACTCGGGGCTGTCCACTCTTGATTTTTTTTATAATCAGAACTGTCAAAATTTTGACAGTTCTACCAATTGTTAGGACTGTCAAAATTTGACAGTCCTAAAATTATATGTTGATTTTTTAGGACTGTCAAAATTTTGACAGTCCTTCCAATTGGTAGGACTGTCAAACTCTTGAATTTTTAGGACTGTCAAAATTTTGACAGACCCACATCAGTTGCAGAGGTGAGAAGTTTTCTCGGACTCGCGGGATATTACCAAAGGTTTGTAGAAAATTTCTCGAGGATTGCAGAACCGATGACGAAACTGACACGCAAAGACCAGGAGTTTATATGGACAGAAGACTGCCAGAAGGCCTTCGAAGAATTGAAGAGAAGATTAACAACAGCACCTGTCTTGACTCTTCCTTCAGGGTCAGGAGGTTTTGTTGTTTACAGTGATGCATCAGGTAGTGGACTGGGATGTGTTTTGATGCAACATGGCAAAGTCATTGCTTATGCGTCGAGACAATTGAAGGTCCACGAGAAGAACTATCCAACACACGATCTGGAGTTAGCAGCAGTTATATTTGCATTGAAGATTTGGAGGCACTACCTTTATGGGGAGAAAGTAGACATCTTTACAGATCACAAAAGTATGAAGTATGTATATACTCAGAAGGAGCTTAACATGAGGCAGAGGCGTTGGCTTGAATTGATGGTAGATTTTGACATAGATCTGCAGTATCATCCGGGAAAGGCGAATGTTGTAGCAGACGCACTGAGCAGGAAGCCTACGGCTTATTTCTTGACGATGCAACCCGAGTTATTGAGAGATCTACAGGAGCTCCAGATAGAGGTTGTCTTACCATGACAGAATGGCTTGATGGCTAATCTTGAAATTAAGTCGTCACTTGTGGAAAGAATTAAAGAGGCGTTGTCCACCGATGCTAGATTTCGAAGACTGAAAGAGAGGACGGAAGCAGGCATGCAGACAGGACTTCGCATACACGAAGACGGGACATTGAGGTTTGGAAATCGCCTGTATGATCCAAATGGAGAATTGAGACAGGAGTTAATGACTGAAGCACATAGCTCTATATACTCTGTTCACCCAGGAGGAACCAAGATGTACCGAGACTTGAGGCAGTATTATTGGTGGCATGGAATGAAAAGGGAGATTGCAAGATTTGTGGCCAAATGCTTAGTCTGCCAGCAAGTAAAGGTCGAGCATCAGAGGACTGCAGGTATGTTACAGCCGCTTCCTATACCAGAATGGAAGTGGGAACATATCACGATGGATTTTGTCATAGGATTTCCGAGGAGCCCCAGCGAAAGAGACGCAGTATGGGTTATAGTGGATCGACTCACTAAATCGGCACATTTCTTGCCATTTAGAGTTGGACAGTCCACAGAGGTACTAGCCGACATGTATATGCGACAAATCGTCAAATTACATGGAGTGCCGGTTAGTATTGTATCGGATCGAGATTCGAGATTTATATCTCATTTCTGGAGAAGCATGCAAGAGAGTCTGGGCACCAGACTCAAATTCAGCACCGCTTACCACCCACAGACAGATGGCCAATCGGAGCGCACCATTCAGATCTTGGAGGATATGTTGCGGTCATGTATGCTAGACTTTGGAGGATCTTGGGAAGATCATTTGCACTTAGTAGAGTTCTCCTACAACAACAGTTATCAGGCCAGCATTCAGATAGCACCATTCGAGGCATTATACGAAAGGAAGTGCAGATCGCCTATATGTTGGAGTGACGTTGGTGAACGTCAAATACTGGGTCCAGAATTGGTAACACAGACAGTGGAAAAGGTGAAACAGATTCAGAATCATCTACAAGCAGCTCAGGACAGACAGAAGCATTGGGCAGATACGCACAGACGTCCCCTAGAGTTTAAAGAAGGAGAGCACGTATTCTTGAAGATATCGCCCACTCGAGGTACTATTAGATTCGGGAGCAGAGGCAAGTTGAGCCCAAGGTATATTGGGCCATTTGACATTCTAGAGTGCATTGGTGAGGTAGCTTATCGTCTTGCATTACCACCATCCTTAGAGGGAGTTCATGACGTATTCCACGTCTCACAGCTGCGAAGGTACGTGACCGACCCAAGTCACGTAGTCGATCATTCAGATATTGCAGTGGGCCCAAGCTTGAGATATGAAGAACAATCAGTGGGCATCCTCGACGTCAGTGAGAAGACATTGTGGGGACAGACAATCAGACTGGTTCGAGTAGCATAGAAACATCATTCTCCTGGCGAATCAACTTGGGAACGGGAACGAGAAGATAGTATGCGCCAGCGTTACCCCCACTTGTTCGAGGAGGCAGTTGTAAACTAAGCAACCTTGTATTTCCATAACTCTTTCTTAGTAGCTTATTCTTTGATTGCGAGGACGCAATCCTTTTAAGGAGGGAAGATTGTAAACACCCTGATTTTCAGAATAAATTTTAATATAATATTCCCAAATTTTTCAGTAGTGTTTGGAAAAGAACCAAGGTAATTAAGGGTTAAGGATTTTTAGATGCAGTTTATTGGAATTAAAATATTGTGGAGATAATATTTTATTGTGTAAAATGGAAAACCGGACGCAGGGTATTTTTCGGTGAATTTATTGGACTCCGGGAACGCGTTTAAAGCCTTAATAACTATTGGAAGAGTAAACCGAACTCAAATTAAACCAAACCCAAGTTAAACCAACCCTGAACCGGACCGCTGCGTGAACCAAACCCAAACCAGCTTGTTGGGTCGGGTCGGGTCGGATCCGAGCCAAACCCGACCCGGACCCGAAAACCAGATGGAAGTCCTAGCCGCCGCAAAGTTCCTGTAGGCAGCCTATAAAAGGCCGCATCGACGTCCGCGATGCCCCTCTTTCCCTCTTCTCCGCCGCATCCCCTCTGATCAACCCCGCCTCGAGACGCCGCCGCCGAATCGACCCCCTCGCCGTTGATCAACCCCGCCGACCCCAACACCTCAGCCGCTTCCCCCAGGTCGACCCAGCCGACGACGACCCCGACTCCCCGTGACCGACCGCTCCGGCCGAGGTCACCTCCGCACAGCCCTCCACCACGCCGCTGCCACCAGGCCGCCGCGCGAACCCTCGTCCCCGACTCCTTCCCACAGCCCCGCCGCCGAGTCCAGCAACTGACTCCCCCTCAACCCCTCGAACCACCGCCACGCCGCCGACGCCGACTTCTTCCGCCTGAGACCTAGCCGTCTCAAGCCTCGTCGACCAGCTGTGAACCCTGGACTCGACACAGCGTCTCAACGGACACGAGACGCGAGCAGCAGACAGAGGACACGAGCGGGACACAAACAGTACCCTCGGACACGTGGAAATCAACGTTCACGGAACCATGTTCAGGTACCGATTTCTCTCACCTCGTAACTCCGTTTTAGTTTTCGTCAGTTGCTACGAGTAGACGATATAACCCTCTCGGTGCCCGTGCAACCCGCTCGGTGCATCGCGTCCTGTGGTGATCGCACACCGTGATCCAAAAACAGGAAAAACAATACCCTGTTTCACCCCAGAACTGAGTGCGCCCCGCCAAACGGGACGACTTGGTTGCACGCGGTCTTTACCAAAACGTGCGCGACGTTGATACGGTCGTGTGAGATTTTGCATAAGTCGATTCGGATGTGCGTGCACACCGGAATCAACGCGTATCCATCGACAACGCCCCGTATCCGTCCATTCTAGAACATGCTGTAACTTTGTGTACACACGTCGGATCGAGACAAAACTTGCGCCATCGGACTCGTAGCGATACGCTGGTCCTGTGACCCAAGTTTGGTCCAATTTTGAGAACGTTGATAAAATCGCATATCGTGGGCCCCATAGGCTCCACTTGACGGACGATTTTGTGATCGGCTCATCGGAATCCAATTCTGGAAGTTCCGTTGGGTTCGTATCATCAGTTCTGACTTGTAGACACTGAGTTTGACGAATTTGAAGACCTTTGACCCTGAAATGCTTTTCGGTGCAAAGTGGCCCACATGTGGACCCCGCTTTGGCCCGAAAATGTCCTTTTTGCCCCTGTGTCCAAATTGGATGTAAGGACAGGCATTTTTAGCTATTTGACATCTTCTAAGACGGTTGGTGATGTTTATTACAGCTTTTGGAGGAGTACCCATAGGATCCACTAATACCGGGACGATTGTGGATATTCAAACATCAGGCAAGTGTACCTTGCCAAACTCTGCAGTATTGTTATATATTTTTCTTGCTTCATTATATTGTTGTGCATGCATAACCTAGGACCGTGTGACGTACTTAGCGTCCGATTATCAGTCGGGTGCCAACACAGTACGCGGTGTTGGGTACGGTCATCTAGAGATGGACATTCGTGACACTTCATATTCTCGTACTTGTCTTACCAAGTACACTTTGACCCAGGACACTTGACGCTATTCATGAGACAGGATCTTCCTGAGTATTCATGGTAATTCTGTATAGGATACAGGACTTGACAGAGATACTATGTTCATAGATACTTATGACTTGTTGCATTAGCTATGATCCCGCTTGACATGGACATGAGACGTTATGATCATGATATGCGTGGTTACATTGGGTGGAGAGAGACATACAGGCTACAGGCTGTTTTCTATATATATCTACTACTATTGTGAGGCCGTAGACTCTCGTAGCAGAGCTAGGCACATTACGTGTTATTACCACTACCGGCTCCCCGACACAGAGCTTATAGTGGCTCAGCCTGAGTACTCGTGTTGCTCTCACTTGCATTTTTACTTAGATGGTTACTTATTTGCCCTATTTATTTCATTATCTGCTGTACTGCATTTATTTTGGCATGAGCTTTCTTGTACCTTGCTATGTCCCCTGAGGACCTGGATCCGGATTATGTCCCCAGGATTTGAGTACGAGATCTATCACGAGGTATACGGGACCGGA
The DNA here is from genome assembly GCA_036927795.1 of Iris macrosiphon. Classification (NCBI taxonomy): domain Eukaryota; kingdom Viridiplantae; phylum Streptophyta; class Magnoliopsida; order Asparagales; family Iridaceae; genus Iris; species Iris macrosiphon. The sequence goes on from JAYESA010000001.1 coordinate 174,812,935, forward strand.
GCAGGAGCTGATCCAGGAGCTGTACCGCCATCCGAGGACGAGGTGTTAGCCGAAGACTTCTCCTGAGCATCCATGTTCATGCTCAGTATTTATTTACTTATTTCAGTCATTTATTTCTGGTCTGTTGAACCATTGTATCAGATATTTATCGGGTTGTTTCCCGAAGCATTTTGTTGAGACTAGCTGATGATTTACATTCCTTATTTATTCTGTGGATCATATTTTATATCTTGTGTGGATGAGATTAGTTGTCGTAGACTTGATTTTACAGCTTAAGTATGCCCTGATGGATCCATTAAATTGGGTTGTCCATCGGTGCGTACTGCTGGCCATTATCACGCGTTCGGTCCCTCGGTATTTTGGGACTGGGGCGTGACAGCTCACGCGGTGGCGCGACAATGGGGCGGCGGTGGAGGACGGGGGAGCAGGAGAAGGGAGGTGAAGAGTTTGGGCTAGCCTGAGTAAAATTTGGGCCAGCCTGAGTAAAAAAAAAATCATAACTGGGCTAGCCCCAATACTGGGCTAGCCCTGAGTAAATTTTGCTGTGCCCTTATCAACAGCCTTAATGTATTGGAATATAGTTGAAGATACTCGAATTTGGATGTCACGACCCGATTCCGTAGAATCGTTGGGGCGTCCCCCGAATCGTGACCGTCGTGCGGGCCTAGGGTTGCGCCCGCACAAAGATTTAACGTTTTGCATAACGAGCACATATTCAGAGTACGCAGATAAATTAAAACACAGATTTGAAACATGAAAAAGTTCTCTTTTATTGATAATGAACATCTATTACAAACTCTTGAACGAGTTAGCTAATTTGTCGTACGGGCTTACAAAAGTGTTGACACAAAATGAGATAGCAGTCCTGTACATTATATCTCTTTACTAAACTTTAAAATGATATAGACCTCCGGGCTGGAGGACGGCTTTGCCACGGAGCTGTATTGTGTATATAGAGTTGCAAGCTCCTGTTTCAAAATGCTTCAAGGATGGCGCGATCAGGATGCGCCTACAGCTGGACTGGATCGGGAAAGACGACTTCGGCTCCTCGCTCAGTTCGCCTTAGTACGGAGAACCTGTTTCAACGAGGGTTAGTATGTCAAAACATACTGGTGAATGCGAGCTAACCCAACTATACCAATCAACACGTTGTTTTAATGAAGCATGCATATTTTTGTGGGTTTCTATCTTACCTTAGTTTATTTACAAGTAAGCAGCATATAGAATTTACTGAAATAAACTTGCCACCGTTCGGTGGATTTTACCTGCCCGTCTGAACCACCTGCACAATACTTACCATGCCTTCCCTGCCACGAAGATACAAGTTAGTTTACAACAGGTTTAAATATACAAGAGATCACTGGCGTATGCCATAATGGACGATATAGTCTTTGACGAGAATGGTATGCAACGAAAGTACAAGAGGCATTGCAAGCCATTCTGCCAAGAACAAGAGACTAAACAATAGGTCTCGCCCGAACCGGATCGATGCCAGTGTCCCAGCACCGTCCGCGAGACCGTGACCCTGTGCACAAGTTGTCCGTGATCGAACGGTATGTTTACAAGTTAACAATTTATGCAGTTTGAGGCAACAAGAGTACAAGACAAGTAAGCACAAGACAAGCAAGTATAAGACAAGCAATAATTCATAATTTATTCCCAAACGAACAAGCATGCAATTAAGTATCCGTTCATGAAGTTTATTGACAAGCATAATGTACCAAGTCTATTCCCTTTTTATCTTGGTATCTTTTAGTTATTACTTGGTATTGTCTGATCGGGGCAAAGAAGAATGCAAGATTTATTAGGTGTGAAGACTTGGAAGCAGGGCTAGCTAATCGGGATGGTAGCCACTCACTTAGATAGTTGGAAGGGAGAAGGAAAGAGGCGCTTCACGACTCCGCTCGCAAGCCGCCTACTTCTCATTCACCTGCATCACGAACAGCTCAATCAATACCTCTTCCACTCTTTCCAATCTCGGAATTGAAGTGCAGTTCAATGAACGAAAACAATAAAATTCATCAAAATCGTTCAAGAAAAACAAGCAAATTCCAAAACCAACTCAAAGCACAAAAGCAACAAGGGACATCAAAATCCGAGGTAATAAAAGATAACAGCAGAGAGGTCCCTCCTGACTCTGCCGCTAAGCGATCCCGGGGGCATGGTCCATTGAATATGGGAATCGATTCCGAAGGAACAAATCCATAACGAGGACGAGTTCTTGTTTCAATCTATCCCGATCGAACAATACTGTCTTGTGTTTCTTAGTCGCGCTCCCCGCAGCGGGGGAACGGGACGCTACATCCTACCCAACTAATTGGAAGTTTCGTCCTCAAAACTTAGGAATAGAACCTACCGTTAGGGAACATTATGTTAAGGATGGCGATCATGACTCAATGAACAATCACGAACTGAATGGTTTGATCCGCCACAGGCTAGGCATAACCCAAGTTTCAGACGATATTTGTCGATTGCATGCCCCGACTTTTTGCAGAAGCTACAAGGCTGGTTTGCTTTCTACTTTACGCCATCATTGTGATGCTTTGCAGCGTTATTTTCTCTCTCGCTGCTTTGGCGTTTGTGATTATAGGTATGCACAGCGCCGCCAGGAATGTGAGGATAGTGTGGTTCAAGCGATAGGGCGTGATTCATGACTTCACGCATTGTCCGATACTGATGAACGACTACGTGCGCATGGATGGCAGGACGTAGACCACCTTCAAACCTTCTAGCTCGACTCGCTACATCAGGTAAATAGGCCCTAGCAAATTTGGAGAGACGGTTGAATTCGGCGGAGTACTGTTTCACTGTCATGCTGCCTTGCCTCAGTTGCACGAATTACTCGTTCTCCATCTGATGTTGTACTGGAGGGGGTACAAATTCCTCTTCGAATGCGGCACGAAAAGTCGTTCATGAGATCGCCTCCTCTCCATGGTCAAATTAAAGAGATCATCGATACACGTCCCACCAATCGTGAGCGTTGAGGCGGAGCTGTAGTTGCACGCAGGCGACACGCTTCTCTTCGGGGACCTCTAGCAGAGCGAAGTGGTCTTCAAGTTCGGCCAACCAATCTAGAGTCACAATTGCGTCCTCAGTCCCGTTGAATGGAGTGTTGCAGACTTTCTTGAAGTGGCCAAAGTCGAAGGCAGTCACGTCCCTCGGCCTTGGAATTTGTGGCGTCTCTACTTCAAGCACGGGCTGTTCCACCGGAGTCGCTGGCGTTGCCGCAGAATGGTTGGAAGCCAAAGTCTGCACGATCTGTTGAAGGGCATCTACCTGCTTCTGTTGGACTGAGAATCGAGCTTCTATATTGTCTTAAAACTTGAGCTGACTGTCCTCCGCCCGCTTCTCGGCCCGTTCGTAGCGAGCCTCGTCCCTTTGTTGGTTTGCCTCCAACATCCGTAACATTTGCTGGATGGGATCGATGCTTGGCATGGCTCGCTGGCTCCTTGAACTTTCCGAAGTGCCCGAACTACTTTATTGGCCTTGCGTTTCGTCCGGTGCTAGCGCTGCAGATTGCGCTGGTGTTATTCCTTCAAAAGAAGGTAAATTATATTAGGATCATAATGTATTATGGACTTATTGCATGAACGTATCTCATTTTGGCCTAGCGAGTTCAAGAGTTCGCACAGAAATTTGATCGTTAAAGGAACTTTTTCAGTACGAAAGTCTAAGGAACTTGAATCTGTGCTCTGATACCATTATGTCACGACCCGATTCCGTAGAATCGTTGGGGCATCCCCCGAATCGTGACCACCGTGCGGGCCTGGGGTTGCGCCCGCACAAGACTTTAATATTTTGCATAACGAGCACATATTCAGAGTACGCAGATAAATTGAAACACAGATTTGAAACATGGAAAAGTTCTCTTTTATTGATAATGAACATCTATTACAAACTCTTGAACGAGTCAGCTAATTTGCCGTATGGACTTACAAAAGTGTTGACACAAAATGAGATAGCAGTCCTGTACATTATATCCCTTTACTAAACTTTAAAATGATATAGACCTCCGGGCTGGAGGACGGCTTTGCCACGGAGCTGCATTGTGTATATAGAGTTGCAAGCTCCTGCTTCAAAATACTTCAAGGATGGCGCGATCAGGATGCGCCTACAGCTGGACTGGATCGGGAAAGACGACTTCGGCTCCTCGCTCAGTTCGCCTTAGTGCGGAGAACCTGTTTCAACGAGGGTCAGTATGTCAAAACATACTGGTGAAGGTGAGCTAACCCAACTATACCAATCAACACGTTGTTTTAATAAAGCATGCATATTTTTGTGGGTTTCTATCTTGCCTTAGTTTATTTACAAGTAAGAAGCATATAAAATTTACTGAAATAAACTTGCCACCGTTCGGTGGATTTTACCTGCCCGTCTGAACCACCTGCACAATACTTACCATGCCTTCCCTGCCACGAAGACACAAGTTAGTTTGCAACAGGTTTAAATATACAAGAGATCACTGGCGTATGCCATAATGGACGATATAGTCTTTGACGAGAATGGTATGCAACGAAAGTACAAGAGGCGTTGCAAACCATTCCGCCAAGAACAAGAGACTAAACAATAGGTCTCGCCCGAACCGGATCGATGCCAGTGCCCCAGCATCGTCCGCAAGACCGTGACCCTGTGCACAAGTTGTCCGTGATCGAACGGTATATTTACAAGTTAACAATTTATGCAGTTTGAGGCAACAAGAGTATAAGACAAGTAAGTACAAGACAAGCAAGTACAAGACAAGTAAGTACAAGACAAGCAAGTACAAGACAAACAATAATTCATGATTTATTCCCAAACGAACAAGCATGCAATTAAGTATCTGTTCATGAAGTTTATTGACAAGCATAATGTACCAAGTCTATTCCCTTTTTATCTTGGTATCTTTTAGTTATTACTTGGAATCGTCTGATCGGGGCAAATAAGAATGCAAGATTTATTATGTGTGAAGACTTGGAAGCAGGGCTAGCTAATCGGGATGGTAGCCACTCACTTAGATGGTTGGAAGGGAGAAGGAAAGAGGCGCTTCACGACTCCGCTCGCAAGCCGCCTACTGCTCGTTCACCTGCATCACGAACAGCTCGATCAATACCTCTTCCACTCTTTCCAATCTCGGAATTGAAGTGCAGTTCAATGAACGAAAACAATGAAATCCATCGAAACCGTTCAAAGAAAACAAGCAAATCCCAAAACCAACTCAAAGCACAAAAGCAACAAGCGACATCGAAATTTGAGGCAATAAAAGATAGCAGCGGAGAGGTCCCTCCTGACTCTGCCGCTAAGTCGATCCCAGGGACACGGTCCACTGAATATGAGAATCGATTCCGAAGAAACAAATCCATAACGATGACAAGTTCTTGTTTCAATCTATCCCGATCGAACGATATCGTCTTGTGTTTCTTAGTCGCGCTCCCCGCACCGGGGGGACGGGATGCTACATTAGACTTGGATTTGGGTTAAATATTTGAACTCGATTAAAAATCGGGTTGGACTCGGATTTATGTGTCGGTTATCCAGAGAACCCGAAATCCGATATATATATATATATATATATATATATATATATATATATATATATATATATATATAAACGGGATATGAGTCATAGTACTCATTTTTCTACATGAACCATGCATATTTGGACCAATAGGAATAGAGTGTATTAGTGAACATGGATGCACATGGGATGTGAAAGTCTATTCCTATTGGTCCACATGTGCATGGCTCATGTAGAAAAATGAGCATTATGGCTCATATCCCGTTTACCATATATATATGCTATAGAACCATCCGGATGATTTCATATTATAGAACCATCCGGGTGGTTTCATATTATGGAACCACCCTATATTACATGGGTTGGATTAAAATTGAGTGGGTGAGATTAAAAGGTGTGGATCCCACCACCTTTTAATCTTAACCACCCAATTCAAATCCAACCCATTTAACATAGGGTGGTTCTATAATATGAAACCACCCGGATGGTTTTAGATCATATATATATATATATATATATATATATATATATATATATATATATATATATATATATTAAATAAAAAAAGTTTAACCCTAAATTTTTCTACCAAAACTCTTCAACTGCTTATTCTAAATCTCATTTCAGTTTGTATTTTGTAATGATTGAAACTTGATTTCTATTCGATTATGTATTTAATATTACTCTTGTTTTAAATTATTTTTAATATCATATTAGAGCCCGATAAATCCGATAGACTCGATCCAATCCGATCATCCGGACATAGTCTTGGACTACATTTGTTGAACGCGAGGTCGGATCGGACTTGGGCTCGGACTAGGATTATGATTCATTGGGTTTGACTCGGATTGAACTCAAGTCCGACCCAACTCATCCGAGTTGCACCCGCTGCCCCCATTTTGATAGCCTATAAATGATGATGTTCCAGTACTGTTTCATTTAAGTTATTCTCTCTCTCTCTCTCTCTCTCTCTCTCTCTTGATCTCTAGTCCATAACAATGCCGTTGCTCGTTGTGGAGGCCCTGGTAGTCGTCCTCTCTCTTCTTTCATGCCATGCACTTGCGGCGCTCCAACCGGGGTTCTACTCCAGGACATGTCCGAACGCCGAGCCTATTGTCAGCTCGGTCGTCAGGGAAGCGACTCGACGCGACCCCAGGACTCCTGCACTTCTCCTCAGGCTCCATTACCATGACTGCTTTGTCCAAGTAGTACTTATTACTGATATATATTTCGTTGGCCAGTTCTTGAATGAATAGTTAGTTTATATTGATCTCTCTTTTTCTGGTACTGGAGGGCTGCGATGGGTCAGTTCTGATCCGGGACCCGACGAAACAAGACCTGGAGATTAGCTCGGCGAACCACGCCGGGCTTGGCGGCTTCGACGTGATAGAGAACGCGAAGGCCGAACTGGAGAGGCGGTGCCGAGGCGTAGTCTCCTGTGCAGACATTGTGGCACTTGCTGCTCGCGACGCGGTTGCTTTGGTACTTTGTACACTTCACGCAATCTCTTAGATGTGTGCAATTGTTGCAGTTTCAGTAGTAGTTTTGTTTGAGACTGAGTCGGAAGTTCTGTTCAATTCAGAGCCGGGGACCCTTCTACCGAGTCCCCACGGGTCGAAGAGACGGTCATGTCTCCAACGTCGACGATGCCGCGAAAATGCCTGATATCCGTGACTCCGTGCAAGTGCTGAAGGCCAAATTTGCCGAGAAGGGACTCTCGGAGAAGGATCTGGTTCTCCTTGATGGTGCACACCTTTCTCTTATAACCCAGGACGCACGGACACATATTTGCACTTAACCCCCTCCCCTCGTTTGTGTGGTTGAGATTGTGCCACGTCACCGCCACCCTTGTTTTTAGAGTGAGGTGCCATCTCACCTCCCTTATTCTCTCTCTCTCTCTCTCTCTCTCTCTCTCTATATATATATATATATATATATATATATATATATATATATTGGACACACCAAAAATGAATGTCATATTTGTGTCGTCGTGTCATATTTGTGTCCATACAATATAGATATCACATCTCCAAGGGGTTGTTTGGATACTTGTAGCTCCTCGATAGTGTGAAAGTATCACTTTCAACATGATGTAATGCATTGCACTTGCAAGAAAAGTGTGAATATATCACTTTCCAAAATATGTTTGGATACATTGTTTTTGTCTCCAGCAAGTGAGAAGTTTCAAACTATTTTGTTTGGATGACAACATGAAAGTGTATTTGAGAATTAAAAAAAGTGGACAGCATAGCCACTTGCAATGGAGTTGCAATTTATTTCTCCAGCAACTGAGAAATGAAAAAAAAAATGACACTTTTAGTTGCAATAAAATGTCATATCACATCCATTTGTAATGGAGTTGCAATATGTCAATCCAAACACGAAAACTATCTCCACATGGGAACAGTTACAATGAAAGTGTGACTTTCAATGCACTTTCACTAACCCAAACAGTCCATTGGCGCAACGGTAAGATTTGACAGTTGCATCTTCCACCATTTTCTCAGGTGCACATACTATTGGCACTACGGCTTGCTTCTTCCTCCAGCCACGGCTGTACAACTTCCTGCCAGGTGGCAGACCCGATCCACTCATAAGCCCGAAACTGCTACCGGAGCTCCAATCCAAATGCCCGAAGGGCGGCGACATACTTGTCAGGGTGCCTCTCGATCATGGGAGTGAGAGGACGTTTGACACCAGTATTCTGAAGAACATCCAAACTGGTTTTGGGATTATAGATTCTGATGCCATACTCTATACGGATCCATCGATGAAGGTGGTCATCGACTCGTACGTTGGGTCCACCGGCTCGAGGTCTAGACCTAACTTCGGATCGGATTTTGTCGAGGCGATCATTAGGATGGGTCAGATTGAGGTGAAGACCGGACAAGAGGGAGAGGTCAGGAGAGTTTGCTCCCGGTTCAACTAATAAGATGCAAGGTGTGTTAGCATCACATTTCTAGAATTAGTCTACTGATATGTTAAGAATGTTTCAACGAAAATCTGGGATGCAACTGATACTGTCTGTGAAAATATTTAGCTACTTGTGAAATTAGCTGCCCCAGCTTTTACTGCAAATGATTGTACGCGTTTTAGCAAGAACAAATGGAACAATCCGAAACTCAGAACATAATAACATCAAAAAGCTCTCGAGAATGTGCACCATCCAATTCTTACTGGACCTTATGGATGCTATTGTTCAAAATCAATTGGTTCACATTAGAGAAGGCATCACTATAGAGAGCAACTAGTGCATAAAATTGACAATAATGAGGCACTGAGAACTGCACATCCCTGAATCTCCTTTCCAATGCATTTCCAGTAAATAATAGTGGTAAATGTCATTTCTAAATTTAAGCAGATCATGGGTGGAAGTGTGCTCTGCGCAAATCAATTTACAACAGAGAAGAATATTTCGACTGGTTACATTTTACACCTTTCAGAAAATATGGCAACAACTCAGGTTCCTAATATTTAAATCACTGGGAAAGGTGCTGATTATTTGAAAAATGAATCTTTTCTACAAAACTTTATGACAATTCTTTGAATGACTCTTGATGCAATGGTGATACATCCTCACAACGGTACCAGAATCTCTTTGGATGACTCACGAGGCTATGCTGATATTCCATCTTCATAAAATGAGTGATAAATATGTATGAGATGGCAGCAACCTAGCCTTCAAAGTCAATAAGCAGCATGGTTCAGACTAGAATTTCAGTGGAGAGGTGTATAACATTCTCATGAGGGTTGAGCCGAATCTTGTCAAAGCCATCAAGTAGGTATTGCATAAGCAACATCTGTAGCTTCAGGAATGAGGTGATGGTTTTGGACCTCCCACATAAGAAACATGCATATACCTCGAAACAAATTGCTCAAGCTGGAGATCTGTGATGGAACAAGAGCACATCAGATGCAGCCTTTCAATTTTCTAAAAGAAATAAACGGAGTAAAAAAAGCTTGAGCTCTAGGAGAAAGCAATTTAAATACTGTAATGGAGCAACAGAAGTATACTCTGTGTGTGTGTGTGTGTGTGTGTGTGTGTGTGTGTGTGTGTGTGTCTGTGTGCACGCGCGCGTGGTGGTGGGTTGGTGGGTGGGGGGTGGCGGGGTTGCGGGTTTAACTTTCTGTTTATCCGTTCATCATATAAATAAGGTTAGCTGTTCTAGATGGTTATTACACACCGATATATGACTCAACAATGGAACCAGAATTAATCATTGTAAATATATACAACAAAATACCGTTACCACCAATTTTTGGTCGGCTATTTTTCTTTTTTTTTCATTTTGAGACTGTTGGTATATAAGAATATTCTTGGTATATTTGTTAGTATATTAGAATATTATTGGTATATTTGTTGGAATATTAGAATATTCTACAGGAATTTTTAATGGAATATTAATGTAAGATGAAGGGCTGTAAGGCTATAAATAGCCAAAAGATTATCAATAAAAGATATAACAATTACTTCAAAATATTCTACATGGTATCAGAGCCCAAACCCTAGCCACCACCTCCCAAACCGTAGTCGCCACCATCGGCACCGCTGCCACACCTCCCGCCACCACCGCTGCCGCGCCACCCGCCACCACCGTTGCCGCACCACTCGCCCGCCACCACCACCGCGAAGCCGCGACTCCCGCGAAGGCTTCTACCGTGGTTCCTGGCGTCTCCCGCGGGTCGTTCCAGACGTTGACATCGAAGGCCTAGATCTGATAGGGGAGAGACATGATCGGGTCTAGGAGAGGACGAAGAGGGCGAACGTGAATCATGGAACGGGTGTGAGGTGGTCGAAGAAAAGGAGGATCGATGGAGGAGATCATTAAGAAGTTGAACTATGCGGAGGTCGCAACGTTGATGAAGCTGATGAAACTGTCGGCTGGTGAGAGCACGACATGAACATTGGCGAAGTTAAGAGCTTCCATCCATCGATCTGAAGCTTGATGGACCGGCCACCTATCTGAGTTGGTCACGACGGGTGAGGAGAACCCTCGCAGGGAAGAACCTGAAGGATTTCTTGTCAGGAGAGAAGACAAATTCGGATGAGGGCTCGACAGGACGCGACGAGTGAAAGTCCACTCATATCGTGGTATACATTTGGCTCCTCAATTCTTTAGTCCAGTCGATCGCCGCCACAGTAGATGGCCTTGAGATGGTGAAAGACGTGTGGGAGAAGTTGAGGAGAACCTACGATGGTGTGGCGAATAACTTGAGGGTTTTCCAGATCAAGGGGGAGATCGATGACACCGTACAAGGAGAGAAGACGGTACAGGAGTATGCCACAGAGTTGGAGCGTCTGTGGTTGGATTATGATCACTTCTCAGATCGGACGAGCTGCGAGGACCTGAAGTATAAGGAGAGACAGGTATGTCTGCAGGAGAGGACGATTAAGTTTCTTAAGGGGATGGCCACGGTGTTTGCTCAGAGGACAGCACTACTTCTAGCCCAACAGAAGATTCCTACACTTGAGGAGGCTATCTCGGCCATGATCCAGGAATAGACTCGTATTAAGCTACAGGCAGGGACAGGTGGTCCTCCTGAAGTGAAGACAGCACTGACGGTTGCCAATTCAGGCGGCACAGGACCTAAGGAAGATCCCAGGCAGTGTTACAACTGCGAGGAGGTGGGCCATCTGAGGTATGCTTGCACCAAACCACCCAAGAAAGGAGATTCAGGTGGTGGACATGGACAGTTTGGAGGACGTAGTCATTGTCGTGGGGGTCGACGAGGTGGTCGAGGAGGTTATCGGACGAACCTGCTGGTAGCAGAAGGCGAGGAGGGAGCTAATGGTGCCTATACTGAGGAGGATCAGGCACTACTGGGTATGCTGGAAGTACTCAGGAGAAAGCAGAGAGCGTCAAACGATGGAGACAGGAGGAGTGGGACTAACGAGACGTCCACCTCAGTCTTCGCCAGAGGCAACGCTGCCATGTATGCTCATCCATCGGAAGGTACTGATGACTCACTCGTCCTTGCATCTATGTCTTCCCATAGATCGTCGGACTGGATTGTCGATTGGGGTGCGTCTCGACACGTGACAGGGAATGCTAGTGAGTTCTCTTCCTACACTCACCTAGCATCTGTAGACAACATTCAAACAGCCGATGGTACTTTCCAGCCAGTGGTCGGTAAGGGTACTGTCGATTGTACAGGTTCACTAAGATTATCCAATGTTTTACATGATCATTCTTTTCCAGTCAGTCTTTTGTCCATTAGTTCTACAATCCTCCAACTAAAATGCATTGTCCCTTTTGATATTTCTAAGGTGATCTTCCAGGAGAAGGAGATAAGACGAAGACTTGGGACTGGCAGTTGGCATGATGGACTGTGGTACCTGGATCGGGAAGGACTGAATTCGGCATTGGTGTCTGTGGCAGAAAAGGAAGGAATGGGAGGACCAAAGATGAGTGCCGAGGATACACTGATACTCCATCACAGGCGGTTGGGACACTCCTCTTTTGGTATTTTGAGTAGGTTGTATCCATCTATTTATGAGAAGGCAAATAAGGAGAAACTAGTATGTGATGCATGTGATTTAAGCAAACTTACTAAGAGGCTCATATGTTGGTACGGGACATAGTAGCTCTTCTGTTTTTGATATTATACATTCTGATGTCTGGGGGCCGTGCGCCACAACTACTATGAATGGTTACAAGTATTTCGTCTCAATTATTGATTGTTCCTCTCGTGTCACCTGGCTGCATTTGATGAAGAATAAGAGTGAGATCTTTGCATGTTTCCGGGACTTTCATAAACATGTCCAGACTCAGTAAAGAGCAGTGGTGAAGGTACTAAGGTTTGACAATTGAACAGAGTATACCAACAAAGCACTTGAGGAATACCTGTCAGCCCAAAGGATACAGCATCAGACCACCTGTGCATACACACCAGCACATAATGGAGTGGCAGAAAGGAAGAATAGACACCTTCTGGAGGTGGCAAGGAGCATGATGATCGCCATGAAGGTCCCGCAGAGTCTGTGGGGGCATGCAGTGTTGACAGCAGCTCGATTGCTCAACAGGATGCCCTCGAAGGTACTGGGATGGAAGTCTCCATGTGAGATATTGCAAGTAAATAATAGACAAGTTATTGCTAACTTGTGTGTCTGCTGCAGGAATAACCGTTCGACCGTGGGTAAGAAATTATCATATGCATGGTTCAATCTATCGTTTATGTTTCTTGTATGAATTGTTAAAAAGAAACTAGACAACTAGGAAGATCACATAATAATGCTAGCTTCACTTGTATATTTAGTGTGGATTTCAAGGTAAGTTTGGCCACGGTCGCTCACCAGTACATGTTGTAGTACTGATCCACGTTTGTGGACAAATCTCCAGGTTCTGGTAGCGAGAGTTTGGCAAGCATTTTGAAGCTTTAGGAACATATTCCTTCAAGCGGTTCCGTGCTTGTGTTGCTTCCCAAAGCTTTCCTCTCCTGTGTGCAAGCTCTTCTTCTGCTAGTTGTTTGATTTTTGGTCCTACTACAAAGACATGATGTATGGACGTGGCTAGTTTTTGGGTTTGTAAAAAGGGGATGTAGCCATCTATGACATATTTTATAATCAGTCAAGCAAGTACTTTGTAATCCAATCTTCAAGTATTCAATAAAAAAAGTATTTTGTGTTCCTATTAAATGTGTTCAACTTTGGTTCTCTGTATTTAAATTTTGTGCATCTATATATGTATATTTTTATCTAACTTGTGTCTTGTGCAGGTACTATGTCTTGTGCAGGCACAACTTAGGCTTGCACGGCATCGCGTCCAAGCGAGGACGATCGGTTTCGTAAGGACCAAGCGAGGACGATCGACCCTTACGGGATCGGGACGTGGCAGCTAGTTTGTCATTCTTGAAACCCAAAATCATATGCTCACTTCAAATTGTATTCTCTTATCGAATTCAAGTTTCCTGCTGATTGATCCCGTTTCACTTACTGGCTGACTATTCTGAATCCACACATATTCGACTTGTTAGTTCAACCGTCTATCATATAAAATCTTTGCTCTCGATTCTTCCAACACATTAGCAATTCCTATGCCTTCTCTGTCTGACACTGTCTGGTCACTTATTCACATTAACCATCAACTTTTCTATCGTACCACCTTATCAAGGTTTCATAGAGAATGCTATTATCGCTAACCCACATTCCATGAATATTCATATATTTTATTCACTAATCATACCCCAAATTCCAAATATCATCCAGCTTCAACAATTGTACCATCCCAATTGTCACGCCCCGATCCCGAAAGGGTCTTTCGTCCTCGCCGGATCCTTTACGGAACCGATTCGTCCTCGCTAGGGACGTGATGTCGTGCGAGCCTGGAATTGCGCTCGCACAAGGCAAGAACTTGCAGTTTTAGGAACCCATTTTGAAACACAATTTATAAAACACATTCACAGAGATTTAAACACAAATGCGGAAGAAACATGCTTTTTCATTGAATATTCAGAGTAATTTACAGAGTTTACATTGATGCGCCTTCTCGGCTATTGAATTGCATTACAAAAGATAACTCAAAATGCAGGGCGCGCTCCGTCAGATAGTCCACGTCGTTTGCACATTACGCCCTTGTATAGATTGAAGTCCATGCCTCCAAAATGAACTGACTCCAGATATACTTCAAAATAGAGGTGCTCCTAACGCCTCCTCGCTATGCTCTAGCGTTGCACCGTCTGAGTGCCTGAAATAGTTGCCCACAACGTGGGTCAGTACTCAACTTGTACTGGTGAGCGGGATGAACCCACTCGACTAAATCGACACTAGCTTGTTAGGGGCGAGCATGCATTAAGATAGCTTCTATAAGGAAGCAAGTGAAATCAATTCATATCAGTTGCATGTTTTGATAGGAATGAATATATAGCATTGAATCCAACCAGTACACCGATTGCTTACTCAATCGATGCACGCCTTCCCTGAAACGAAACACAAGTATACTTACAATCTGCACAAGACAATAAGTTAGCATACGTTCTATTCTATGCGGTCATTGGTGTGATCGACACCTTAGGGACATATTTCAAGCTTAGCGGCGCGCCCTATCAGCCCGGGTAGCAAGCCCTGCTGGAGGTCCCGCTATGCATTGTGACGAGCACGAATCAAATATTTCCCTCCGGATCGATACGGTTCCAGTACCTCGGAAAGCCGTTTCGAGGAAATGCCAAACCCTGTGCACAAGTTGTCCCAGGCCATGCAAATGCATGAAATAATTCATATTACATACAATGCATCGAATTAAACAGAAGAAGTTAAGCAGCAACATATATATATCTCATGCAACAGTTCATATTTTCTCAAGCGGTGTTCCGATTCAGTTATCCCATAAGTCCAAACTCTATCCGAGGCACCAGGCCGCCACCAACAACCAACTTTTCCTTATAAACAAGCTCAAATTATAAGGTGTGCAAGCATATGATAAATTAGTCTACAAATTCCATGTTCCTTTCTTAGTGGCTGGCATGCCTGTGGCTAAGGATTTCCTAGGCGTCCAACCGGGCATCATCGAGTGAACGATTGAAACTTAGAGATGTTGGCATGAAGAAGTAGGAAAGAAGGGACCAAACCACTCACTGGTTAAGGGAAAGAGGCTGAAACTAGGAATCCCGCTAGCGACGATCAAACGTCAGTTACGCGAACCTGAAACAGCACAAGCACCGAGTTAGAAATCTTGTCTATCCTTCCTTGCCGAACTCCCCAAAACCTCAAGTTCCAAACGATAAAACCAGCAGCGAAAACCAAGCAAATCGAAAGCAACAACAAATCCAAAACCTCAAAACGACAATCAAGAAAACCAAGCAACCAAAACACGAAAACTATTGGACTCGTTTCAATAGAGGCCTTTCCATGAGTTGGAAATGATCATCGCATTTCGTCCGTGGCAAGAAGATGCCGAGATCTAAGTTATGACTCAGACGGACTAGCCACAAGTCCAATTACATAGTGCTCGTCCCGGTCGGATCGGGATTTGAGGCACTACACCAATCATTATGAAAATGTCACATACTCTCACTTCAAATTCGATATGTCCGATTCGTTAACCGATTGCTATCTGTGCACCCAATCTTTCTACCGACAATAGCTATCCCGAGTTTCCATCCCAACTTACTATATCTCAAACATTATTGGCATCCAATCACTCGCAATCTCGCAAGAACGTCCTTATAAATATGTACCAAGTATTTCGGTCTAATCCGACGGGTCTGTAAACTGGTCTTATTTCGTGACGCATCTCGATCCTTCGAGTTCATGCACGTGTATCCCACTATCCATCACTGTCAAATACATTTTCCATATCGTTGGTACTATCCTTGAACTAGGTATGTATTTCCATTACACACCTTAGGTCAAGGGCACCGTTCTCCAAAAATTTGGTTTCATCTGTAACCGTTCTATATAATTCTCATATGCCTCCAACACATTCTATCCAGCATGAAGTTTCTATCCGACCAAATACAAGTTTTCCAGTCACTATCAGTCAGTATTGTTTTCCCATGGGTCTCCGACAGTGTATCACACTATCACTATCAAAACCGAACCATTTTTAACCAACTGGTTCAAGCCACCCTCGAAATATTCAAACATTACGGCGCTATTCCCAACCCAGGGATCCATGTTTTACATTTCCCAATGTCCCGTTTCTCTGCGAGTCTTGCCACACTTTAAGTGACCATTCTGGCATTCAACTAGTTATCGATATCCGTCGTACTTATTACAATCGTTATTCGCAACCGTTCAAGCTCTTATCACCGTTCAATACCCATGTTCCACCGGAAATACTATTCCAACATGACATCCAACAGACTGATTTATATCACCGTCTAATCTTTATGCAACTCATATCGTTGTTCCCAACCGAGGCATTCCCGTATGCCTTCCACTATCCAACATAGAGATTTTCGTCCACCGTCTACTACAGATCACCTGAACCCAACTTATCCAGGGACACTCGAGTCAAAAAATAATCTTCCCATTGTTTGGTTCCAACTAGGTAATTCTATCCGCTAGCCCACTCTGCGCTCTGCAACAACATCACCGCGCTCAGCAATGGCATCAGGACAATAACTGATATATCACTCAGGAACTAAGCCATTCCTATAAATTCTACTATTGTACCAATTCAACATTTGTACCAAGCTATCCTTTCCATGGTGGCTATGCCAACCACAAATACCATGCTAATATCTCGTTCTGAAACATAACCAAGCCCATGCTCCGATCAACTCAATTCCTATTTATCCTATTACTGATGTTACTGTCAACTTCTCCTTGGTGTACCATACCGGTAGCCACTACTGATTGCCACCCATCAATCATTTCTCTAAATCCCACAAACAAGCATCAATTACATACTACTGGTTTATTATTGCATCACTCATTGTTGGTGTTTCTAGGCATCATTACTATCAATAAATTCCCTTACGGCATCGCACATATTTAGACTTATTTTATGGAACATCCATTGAGTGTAAGTGAGGGTCAAAGAACTTTTCATCTAAGTAACTCAGAATACTTACGGAAGCACTAAGAACAATCACGGAAGCAAATTGAATAATCACAGAAACGACTTTGAATACTTGCGGAAGCAATCCTTGAACAAACACTGAAGCGACTGTGATTAATTGTGGTAGAACTTTGAGTAATCACTAAAGCAACTTTGAGTATTCGCGGAAGCAACGTTGAGTAATCGCAGAAGCAACTTTGATTGAAATGAATCGAATCCAAGAACGTAAAGTCGTGCTCTGATACCAATTTGTCACGCCACGATCTCCCGCAGGATCGATTACCCTCGCTGAACGTGAGATCACCACACCAACGCTCCCGCAGAAAATTGTCCTCATTAAGACGCGATGTCGTACAAGCCTGGGATTGCACTTGTACAAGGCATGAAAATCAACAATCTATGGTATATCTCAGAAACAACAACATTACAGTAGAAGAAAGCAGAAAAATTGAAGTCAAACAAGAAAGTATCTCTTTATTGATATTGAATGGATTACAAAGCTCTCAAAAGCCAACTTGAAGTACATGCCATCTAGGCTTACAATTAACTTTGTCAACTCGGCTTACAACTCTTTTGCCATGTTCCATACATTATGCCCTGTATAGCAGAAGTCATCATCTCCAGGAGTAGAGCTTATGCACCCCCCAACAGTCCTGCGATATCTCAAGACTTGTTAAGCTGTGTCCACGCACCTGTGAACCTGATATTGTGCCAACAAACGTGAGTTTGTACTCCACATGTACTGGCAAGAGGGTTGATCCCACTCCCCTAAAATCAACACTAAATAATCATGTGATAGGAACATTATTAAGTGTGATCTTGATATGTTGCCTTAGGATCAATTACAGTTCATAGCGACAAGAATGTAAACCAGGCATCTCGTTCATATAAAGCAAACATATTGATCATATTGGATACGAAACATAAAGCATACACTTATTCATGATCAATAGGAAAAGTAAAACATACAAGTTATCACCCTTTGGTGATTCTTACCCACGATCGTTTAGCTATTCTTGTAAAATGAGTAATAACTTACTCTGTCTGCGTAAGACATTGTTAGCATATACCATGTCTACATGAAGGTCACTGACTTCGCGTCAACTTGGACTAGAGTGGTTAGACGGCTCTCCTCCCTGTTGGGTAGTGAGCCCACTTGGAGGTTTCTGAATCACCGTGTAACTAGCACATGCTCTTATTCCCCCAGGACGAACGGGTATGTGGCCTCCAGATTGTCGCTCGAGGAATATACCCTGTACATAGGGTTGTCCATGACCATGCAAAACATATGCAACTTAACTTATAAAGAAACATAGAATGCATGGTAATAGAAACTGAATTGATATCTCACAGTTCTCTTTTAGCTAATGTTAGTTATCCGACTCGGCCAATCCAGCTGCTAGCCCATACCGTGCTCAGCAATGGTTTTCCCGCGCTCAGCAACGGGATCAGGGCATTACTTTTGTGTTACCGAAATTTCTTCGAGCCGTAGCCCGACATACTCACCATCCAATCCTTGGAATTTACCATAATTCACAATGCAAGGTACCGACATTTGCTATCACAATATATATATATATAATCTACATTCTAAAACAGCAGCAGGTTAATAGACATGTGATTATTATCTTTGTTATTTTTTGTGATTTCTTCTATGGCATCATTGTTATAGCAAACTACATAGCAACAAGTAATGATTTTTATTAAACGTGCAGATTAAGGATTGAATAACCAACACCACTCACTTTAATCTGAAGGGACTTTCCAGAACGATCTCATAGCCTTCTGAATTGATCCTTCCGCATAACCCAAGTCCAATTGGCTTCTTCGAGCTAATCCATCCATCATAGTGCACTATGAGGAGCGGGGCACTACACTTAGTGTCTTGGAAGAGCAAGAAGCAGAGTGTGGTCTCCCGATCCAGTTCGGAAGCGAAATATCGTGCTATTACTCATGGCACAACAGAGGTTATATCTACACATCTTCTAAAGGAGCTGGGAGAAAAAAGCTGGATCTGAAGCAGTAGATATTAGTCAGCTATCCATATTGCTACCAAGCTCGTATTCCATGAAAGGATGAAACATATTGATATCGACATCCACTTCGTCCGTGATGAATATCAAAAGAGGGTGATAACATTTCACCACATGAGAACTGGCCAGTCTCTTTTAGGTTCTGGTGTTCAGTTTCTTTGTAACAAACTGGACATGATTGACATCTATGCTCCAGCTTGAGGGAGGGTGTTAAGTATTAGTTATTTAGTCCCACATCGGGTAGAAAATAATGAAAGGCTAGTCCTCCTATATATATGTAATTTCTCAACCAATGAAATAATTATCAATGAAATTATCCTATTATTCCACTCAAAAATATGGAATACAAAATGAGTATGTGTTACATAGTTTATTTCAAGTTTCTATTATCATGCATGATATATTTCCATAGCTAAGTTGCATATGCATGCATGGTCATAGACAACTTGTGCATAAGATTTTGTTTTCTCGAATGGTATCCGCAGCCACGGAATCGATTCGGCATAGGAGGAATAGGGATAATTGGTGCTGATGTACAATACATAAGGATTGTGGGACCTTCAAAGAGACTAGCTACATGCACTAGAAGGGGTGTCATAATTCGCACTGAATAGTCTAAGGTGGTGTGCTCATCAGTGACCTTCATATAAACATGTTGTATCACTAATAATGTATTTTGCAGGGAAGAATATCATAATTCTTGTTTTGCATGGAAGGACAATTAATTGTGGGTAAGAATCACTGTGTGGTGATATATTATGTTTTACATTTATGTTTGGCTTCCGATTATTTTACAATATTTTAGAAGAATAAATGCAATATGTGTTGCATAACTCATAACAACACACGTACTACAACAAATGTAAAGAATGATTTAGATGGCTTCCAAAAAATGACACATGAACACAATCAAGAAATTTTGGTTTGTGTCCATCTCACGGGCCTTGAGGCTCGAGCCAAACAATGAAGTCTTACTTAACTTGAATATTGAAGTCATATAATTTAGTTTATTCATCCAATTTATCTGTTTTAAGTTACGGTTTACCTAGTCTAGTATTAAATTTAACTTCACAATGTTTGTTCAGTCCAAGTTCTTAATATTCATTCATTTCAAGTTATCCTTTTTTTAGGAAAATATAAGACTTATTTTTTTCTTATTTTTTTAAATTGAAGAAAAGACCAAGCCTGCATGCGAACCCGGACTCGACTCGGTCCAAGTCCGGGCCGGGCCGGCCTTCGAGAAAACAACGCTCTCCACATCTATATAAAGAACAAATGCATTCGTCATCTTGTTCATTGTTATGTGGTTCGTCTAAACCGTAAATGTTGTACATGTTGTCGGTGGCAACGTACTCTACTACAATGTGTACATACTTGTTTTGCATGTTAATCTTCTAATATACCAATTGAAAGTTTATATCCTGCTGAATTTTCAATTGAAACACTTAGAAGTGTATATGCACCAAGTATGAAACCAATTCCATTTCCGTTAACTCTTCAAAGTGAATTGGTTATAGGTCAATTTGGAGTACCAATTGTTGGACGTTGAGTTGGCAGACAAAAAAAGAATCATATAATAACAAAGGATATGTCGACAAGAGATCTTTATTGCAGTAATTATGGCGGACTGTGACACAACCCTAGAAAAGTTTGAAAGATCATATATTAATATTGTATGCTTTCACATAAATACTGTGTTGATTTGGATTAGTCGGGTTGACACCGCTCACCAATGCATTTTCCAATGTACTCACCCACGTCCCTACATGTACCGAAAATCAATTGGACAATCAGAGGCACTAGAAGTTCGTCCAACACAATCGAAGTTACTTTAACGTTTGAAGTTTTTCAGTTCAGTTAGCAGATTGAGTTGAAGGTCTTATTTTACTTTATTTTTAATAAAAGAATATGATGTATGGACAAATGTATCTCATAGGTCTTATTTTACTTTATTTTTAATAAAAAGATATGATGTATGGAATAATGTATCTCATTTTTAGTTGCAAAGTTGTAAGTCTAAGTTTAGCACATTTTCACTCGGTTATTTGAGAGCCTATGTTTTCGCTACAAATTATCAATAAAAAGTTATTTCTTATAATATCATATTGTGATTCAATTTCTTTGTTTATCCGTTGCAAATTCTACAAAAAAGAACTATTACAAAATATGCACGAACACGTCTTGTACAAGCGCAACTTAAGCTTATACAACATCAAGTCCAGTGACGACTTATCGATTCAACAAAATTTGACATCAAGTATTGCCAGTCATCCATCTTAGCATCCTCATTTCAGTAACACTCATTTAGTGGACATGTTGTTTTAACTGCCCAACACTCGTAAAGCACGGCAGGTCTTATAGTTACCCTATAGAAATTTAATTTCATCTTTGTGAATGCAGAAATATATATATCCTATCATTACTAACTGCCTTGGCAAGTAACTTTCAAGAGAGAAAAAATGTTTTCACTCGATTCTTGGAAATAAAACAGGTATTTTTCAAACGTTCACATTCAGCACGTGTAGCAGGACAATTCATCAGGCTTTCATACAAAGGATGGATTTATTTACTTTCAGAAAGGATCTAGAATATTTCCCTGTTAAAAAGCATTCACTTAACCAGAAGAAATGGAAGCATTAAACAAGAATGTATAGAATATATGACAACCTTTATAGCAAGTAGTCAGCCATCAGTAGTTGTGGTTTCTCAGTGTCTTCTTCAATCTGCAAAGAAACTTCATCTTTGATGTCCTGTATCCTTTTGTCCCAAATACCATCAATTAACTTCCATGTTTCGTCACTGATGATCTGTGTCTGTGACAACAAAAGCGTTATACAGGTTAGTTATAGCAGTAAAGTTAACTTCTACTCCATAAATAATCACCAATACTGATGACAATATATACCTCCAAAGGTCTAGGGGCACCAAATGTACAATATCCAACATTTCCTGGTGCAAAAGTAATCCTCCCAGGAAGAGAGACACCATGAATTCCCCATCTTCCCGCATAAATTAGTGCTCCATGCTCATCAACCGGATGCACTTCTGGCTGAGATAATTAGAAAACAAAGAAAATGAATGTCAAAAAGGAGAAGAAAATAGATCTCTTCATTCGCCGACTTTATTCCTCTCTTACTGTCTGTTACGCGCTTCTTCTTGCTTAGCGAAGGCACGCGTAACCGGACGATGAGACGAAGACGATGAAGAAGCCGTCTGATCTTGTGACCGGCCGGTCTTGGTGTTAAGCCTTCTCGCAGGCGCGGGCGCTTCTCAAATCGGGAGAAGTACCGCTTATGTCTATGATTAAACTTTTCTTTGATAATCTTCTCAAGAGAATTTCCACATCTATATATAGATAGAGGATGGCTACAATTGCTAACCATAATTTGTTGGAAAGAAAACTAAATCATACTAATTATTGCTAATAATATTACTAGTAATTTCTTTTCTTGAAAGAAAATATATTATTAGCAATATTGCTAATAATATCTTCCTTGAAAGAAAACTAATTATTGCAAATAATATTACTAATAATATTGCCAAGTAATATCTTTCCTTTCAAGGAAAGACATTATTAGCAATATTGCTAATAATAACTTCCTTGAAAGGAAACTAACTATTGCTAATATTACTAATAATATTGCCAAGTAATGTCGCCGACTAGGTATAGACAACCCTAGCCGGATCTTGTTTGTCTTTTCCTTTGGCCGGTCCATGTGAGTATCAGATATAGGTTCGTCCGAACCGACCCGTAACACTATCACTAACAGGAACCCCTCTGTTTGTAGAATGAAAGTTACAAGGGAAGCAACTCATTAGAACTGGACAATACAACCGTTGCTGACCAGCTAGACATATTAAACAGAATACGCAAGTATTACACAGATGGATGTTTTTCAAGTACTCAGCTGCTTAAGAATGGGAAGTGTATAGACCCACTGACTGACTAGGAATTCAGTTCAACCGCCTCTAGTTTTCTCAATTAAATTGGTTTAGTAAACTTCTGCTGAAAGCTTACTAAATTATTTTTGCCAAACAGTGATATCAAATGTAAGCCAGTTGATGCATCAACATTTTTACAAATTGACTCTGACCTTAGCTTTTGAAAAAGAAAGTTTTTGTCCAATTGTTGGAACCTAATGAACGTCGAAACAATTCAATTTATAGGATAATAACGAGTATGAATAAAAGTCCCTGCCACATGATCTACTTTCTATTTATGTCGAACTCTCCATTCTTCAATATCTTCCATAATAAAATGAGACTTCAAAAC
Organism: Iris macrosiphon; assembly: GCA_036927795.1. Taxonomy (NCBI): domain Eukaryota; kingdom Viridiplantae; phylum Streptophyta; class Magnoliopsida; order Asparagales; family Iridaceae; genus Iris; species Iris macrosiphon. The sequence goes on from JAYESA010000001.1 coordinate 174,836,239, forward strand.
GGCTCAAAAGTGAGCCGTCTAAGTCGTATGTATATTATCAATTAATTTTTTTCTAAAAAATTAATATTACGTAAAAAAATTATTGAAAAAATTTAAATTTGTTATAAATAACATTACAAAGATTTGAACTCAGCCAACCAGAAAGAATACCTCCCACCTTAACCGCATGAGTTAGAACTTAGAAGAGATGTTTGTTTATAATTACATAATATTACGTAGCTAACCGTTTTCAAGACTCTTTATAAAAAATAAAAAAATATCAATAATTAAATATAATTAAAATATAATCAAATATATAACAAATTTTAATATATATATATATATATATATATATATATATATATATATATATATATATATATATATATATATATATATTACTTTAAATATATTTAAATATGTAAATAATTTTATGTTAATTTCAGGGGAAAAAAATATTTTATATACAACGCATGTAAATTTACTAGTGAATATAAGGCTTCCCTATACAAGGTGTTAGTAATGACTTGTTCCCCTCTTGTTTGGTCATGATTAATTTTCTTTGGAAGTTTGTTTACTTGATAGCCAAGTCTTGTGGCCTATAAATAATGATGTATTGCTTTCCCTAGAAGAGGGCCTGAGTTGTCCACGTGTCTTCTTTATATGATCTTGTTTTGTTTGCCTCCCAGGTTTCATATTATGGTCTTATCTAGATCGACTTTGTAAAATGTCAAGACAGAAAGTGATTTGACTTTATATTTTTTGCAAAGGCAGTATCAGAATCGGACCCTTCCTATGAGTATCGGAATTGGCAGCATTAGCAGTTTCGAATCAGAGTATTGAATTTTTTGTATCGGAAAGCAAATAATTATTGATATACTATTAAAAATTTAGGGAAAAAATATTTTATACATTTAGGCATCATTTTAAGTATTTTATATGTTGTTTCTTAATAGTTTTGAAAATGAATGAAATAATAATCACCCTTAACTTGCAATAAATAAATTTTCTTCATTTACATGCTTTTACAACTTTACTATACTTTTATACATTTGTTGAATAGTCTTTTCATTCAATTTTTTCTACCAAAATAACTGAGAAAGAGATCTCAAATGTCGGTATCGATCAGTATCGATAATTGTCAGTATCAAATAGGGATATGTCAAATCTTATCGGTATCGGCCGCATTGGATCGATATCGACCGATACTGCAAACTATGGTTTTTTGCTCCCATCGAGTCTCTAAAGAGAGTGATTGTGTTGCACACTGCTAGTGGTATTCCATTGACCTCAAATCTAGGAAATACTTAGGAATTCTATTGATTCATAAAAGCAACCAAACCTGCTTTTATGTTCTAGAGAATGTACAACGAAGGCTTCTTGCTCTGAAGGTTGACAAACTTGCCTTGGAAGGCCGGTGTACACTTGCTAAGTCAGTAATTTCAGCAATGCCAGTTTACTCTATGTAGACTGTTAAGCTCCATGTTGTCGTTGTTGACAAAGTTTATATGATTGTCCGAAACTTTGTTTAGGGATGCTCCGAGGAAAAACAATAAGGTCCGCACTATCGGTATCGAAATCAGTATCGAACCATTCATATGAGTAACGGGATCGGCGATATCGACAATTTCGGATCGGAGTATCGAATTTTTTGGTATCGGAAAACAAATAATTACAAATTATTAACATTTTAGAAAATATATTTTATATATTTAGACATAATTTTAAGTTTTTCTAGTATTGTTTCTTAGCATTTAGAAATGGAATGAAATAGTAATCACCTTTGCCGATTAGTTTACATGCGATAGATAGGTTTTCTTATTTTACATGCTTTTACACACCTGCTGATTATCTTTTCCATTCAATTTTCTTTGTAGAATTAACCAGAAAAGAGAGCCACAATGTTGGTATCGGGTATATGTCGGTATCGGATTGGAACATGCCAAACCGTATAGATATCGGCCGTATCGGATCGGTATCATCCGATACTACAAACTATGGAAAAACATGATTTGCATCATTTAAGTTGGAAGACTGTGGTGGTGGTGGTTGGGGGGGTGGGGAGATTAGGCCCAAAATATTCAAAATTGATGAATGAAGCCTCATTCGACAAATGGGCATGGCGAATCTGGGGAGACATATAAGGGCCTTTGGAAAGATATATTGCTTAGTAAATATGTTGGAGACCAAAGCTTAAGAGAGGTGAAAACTAAAGCTTAAAACTCTTCTACCTAGAAAGGTATGTGCACTGCTGTTCAGAAGCTTAAAACGAATTTTGCTTGGAAGTTGGGTCACTTGGGTGATGAAGGCAGTATTTGTTTCTGGATCGAAATTTGTCTTATTAAAAAACCTTTGTTCGAAGAGTTTTATCTTCGGTTCCGTTTTTATTGAAGGAAGAAGGTGAGAGAGTTTTAGAGTAGTATTGGGTTAATTTAACAGGTGTTCTCCCTACTAGTGTCTTGGACAAATTGGCTCGGACTATTTATTTCTCCTGGAATAGTTGATATTTTGTTTTATGTTGGACTAACTCTTCTTTTCATTGCTATACTATAAAGTTTGCTTACCAATTTCTTGTCAGTGAGCATGTTGATACTAGTCTTGTATCAAAGTCGCGGAGTCCCCAACATGTTCGCAGCTTTATTTGGCTTACCTTCCATGAGAGTTTGCCTATGAATTCCAAATTATGACAGAGACATATTCTGAATGAGTCAGCTTTTTAGATTCATGAGGTATGTTGAAGATAATAATCATACTTTCTGAGTCTATTGTGAGGCGAGACAAGTACGGAAGGATCTTGGAGTAGACGTGACAACTTTCCTGAGAGAGAATTTAAATTACCAGACTTGGATAATTGATAATATAAGGGGTGATTTCCTACGCAACACCATTAGAAAAGATTGATGGTGCCTAATGTTCTCATTTACTCTTTGGCACCTACGGACTTGGCATAACAAGTAGGTGCATGATAAGAAGAAAATAATGACCGGGACAAAGATTGATGCTATTAATAAGTATGTTGATTTAATTGATGCAAAGGAAGTCTCTTGAATTATCTTTGTCTTTGCCCAACCACACCTTGCAACCATCATTGATTAGCTCCATAACACATTGGTTTCCTCCACCGACAAGATGCATAAAAGTAAATCAATGTTGATGCTAGCGTTAAAAGTAGTATCGGTTTAGTTGGGGCTGAGAGGGTATGTCGGAAGCACCTTTGTCAACGGCAATCCGGTTTTGCTATGTCAATTGAATATGATTAGCCCACTGGCTGCAGAATTATGGGTTATTTTGTTACCTCTGCACCATGGATGGGATACAGGGCACTAGAGAATTATTATTGAATCTGATTGTCCAGAAGCAATGAAGGAAATCCAAAAACTTTCAAGTGTTTCTCATAAAATTTTCAAGCTTGGGGAGGAGTGGAGAATACGAAGGATCGTGCATGGATTTGCGACATTAGTTGGATAATATTAGAGATACAATGAAGTTTTCGGTTTTCCTTGTTCCTGGATTTTATCGTCTTTTCGATAATCTTGATGGTTTGAATCAATGTTACCAGGATCGTGGGTCGCTTTGGTACGTGGTACGGATACGCGGTACGGTACCTCAGTGCGGTACGGTGGGAGTAGGTTTATTCAGTACACTATTTGGGATCGATGTTCGTTTTTATCTGAGTCGTCTTTTGTACCATATACAATTATATAAAAGTATACACCAAATATCATAAGTTCATAAACAAAGCCATCAAAATCCAAGTGAAGGAAAGCATAGACAATATTCTTGTAACTAAACCAAATATCATAAGTTCATAACCAAAACCATCAAAATCCGGGTCGCTAAATTTAACGAACGGGTCGCTAACACACTCCGTTCCGGATCGTTCGTTCCAATTCGTGGGACATAGGGGGGTTGGCGAATTAGACAACTATGGTTTGAATTCCATATTGCTTGTTGATTGTAGTGGAGCTGGACTCCCTTAGATCCCCCCTAGACTTTTCTTTGTCACTTGCAAGACACACAAAAAATGACATTTGGCTGAGGCTATTCCAGTGCATCTAGATTGCAAGGTGTGAAACCCGGGGTGTGAAGCCCTAACCATAGCCCGATTCTTATGTTCTTCCGCTTCTCTTTGTTAATTTCTGGTCTTTTCCACCTCTCTTTACTCTGTTTTCTGCTGATCAGCTGGCTCCCTTACACCAAGAACTCAACATGAGCCTGTTCCTCTTCTGCAACTGCATGCTGTTGTGTTGCCTAGACAGAGTACAGTCCCCACCTGATAGCTGCCTACCAACCCTCCAAGCCATCCCAGATCCTCTTTGATTACTGCCAATGGCTGCACCTAATACTGTCCTTTCTCTCTCTGTTGCATTGTAGGCCGAGCCTACCCTGTTCCTTGTTTGGGGTGCCCTGCCTGGCAACTCCTCACCCACCTGCAGCACTGCTGTTTTACTGCAGAACAGCATATCACACAAGCCCTCCTTCCCATCTTCCCCATCTCTTTATCCCATGAAACCTAGTTTCATTGGTTTGCATATGAGTTTCATGTTGCCAAAAACACCCTAAGAGAAACTTCTTACAAGAGGGTTCAATTTGAGAGAGAGAGAGAGATTTGAGAATTGTTATAATATTTTTATTCACATTTTTTGGAACATATTTGAAAATAGGTTCACATCTTACCATTTCTCTAACATAGTTAATTTCACATTCCCTAATATCTAGACAACAAGTCCCTTCCCAGTTCTAATCAGATGCTTCCTTTCTTTATCCTTATAATAAGCTCAAAGCTATGTCCATAAGAGTAAAGGTGTATATAAAGGATGTGGTCCTATATTAGTTAGGTCAAAGATAAATGAGGAATTAAAAGCACTAAAGGCGATCTGAAAAGGACGTCTACTTTACATATATAAATTATTTTGCCACACACAAGAACTTTTTACAAAAGAAATACATACCTGTGGGATGTGCGGAGCTTTGTTATATATATCCCAGATTTCCGCTGACTTGATCTGTCCTTTCTCAAGCAGAACATCTACACTAGCAATTATTGTGTTAAGAAATAAACCATCAAATGATACTACAAAACTGTTTCGACTTCAAGTGGTCTATAATATTTCTATGCTATCATCTGGCCTTTGATTAGGCAACTATAATTAACAAATCATAATGATTAAAAGGCCAAGCCCGTTAATAATATATCAATGTAACCTGTAATTGTCTCAACAGCCGAATGATATTCTCTCAGCACAGAGGAGCATTTCTCCACGGCAAAGCGCATGTACTCAGTCCTGAGAGCTTCCAATTTTGCTGCAAGCTGAAGCAGAAAGAGTTTCATGTATTTGCATGAGAAGTGTAACAAAAAAAAATTAAAAAAATGGTTGCTTCACAATCCAGATCAGCATTTAACAAACATGTTGCAGTATATTTTAACCAACTTACATGAGGCACAAGATCACTCAAAGTTCTATAGTATGCCTTCCCAAATGCTGTCATCCCTGTTTGTAGAATCAAGAATTCTGCACGTTTTGATGCTTCTGATGTGGCCTTCGCAGATATCCAACACAAATTGTCAACCCCAAACATCTCCTCCTCAATCACTCTTGCTGTTATATAAAGCAATCAGGAAACCCAAGAAGTGTATATAATACCATAACCAAAAAAATGAACAAGGAAACATTTATGAGAAATATGAATGCATCATAAGTAACTGTTCCACTTGGATGAACAAATGTGTGAAGCAAATGGGTTGTCAGTTGCATGAACGAGGGGACAAGCAGTTAATGTTAAAAGTGTGAGAATATCAAATTATGGGATTGTCATTCCTTCATTCAGCTTGATTTATCAAAGTGATGAATGAAATTCCCTATAGCAAATTGTATCATCTTACCTCTTCATCATCTAGACTCTTTATAGTCTAAGGGAACATGGAGGAGCACTAGCATGAGCATAAATTGGCCTTTTAAGTTTTATGGTTAGCTACCTTGGCTAGGAATTTGAAACCAACATAGAGGACTGACTTCAGTTTGTCAGCCGGTCAAAAAAATTGTCAAATCTTTTATGAGCCTTCTTATGCTTATGCTCCATAGCAGATCCCATTCCGTTGGATAACGCTTGGATGATGATGATGATGATGATGATGATGTAAATGTAAATACAAGCACAGTTGAAACATGAAAACTGGTCCTAGGTACCCAGAGTAATTTTAAAATGGCAGGTCTACCCAGTTTTACCGGGTTCCCATTACTATGAAAATGTGGGGAAGTTCTAAGGAATGATAATGTGACCCCTAAAATACTATGACAGTGCAACTATCAATCTTGTGTTAGACCAACCATATGGCAAATAGAGGCCAAAAAACAACATAAATATGACTCGTGAATATAGTCAACTAGAGCATACAGATACACAATAAATGTTAAATAATAATATATTCCCGCTAGCACTCCAATCTGTAACATGCAAATCAAGTTAGAACGAATGTATCCTCACAAGAACAAACCAGCCTGTGTGCTTGATGTATTTAGTACCCCCATCATCAGATGATGCACAAGATATAAAATGGTAGGGTTTCTTTGCAAAGCTTTTTTATGGGGAAAAGCAATTTGATCAAGAAAGAGTCATATGTATGCATAAGCCGAACGAACTCCCCACCGGCTATGCCGGGCACGTAGCGGAAGGTCCTGGCATGCCGGACCGGAGTCTCGCGAGGGAGCGAAGCGACCAAGCAAACACAGCTAAAAAAATGTAGCTAATGTAGCTAATGCAGCTGTACATCCAGGAGCGCCTGCAAGTGAGAGGGGGAACACTGCAATAGTTGCGCAATGGAGATTCGGGCTGGTGTTCTTTTTAACTGCTCGATGAGATCATAACCATCCTCTTGTTCTGTCCGTTCTCTGGCAGGCTTTAGCTCTTTCGGTCATATACCAATCAGCATTATTTCTATTTGAGGCGTTGACTTAAAAACTAATGTTAATACATTATTTCTAGTACGATCGAACCTGTGGGCTTGATATATTCAGTACCCCATCATAGGATGACTCCAAACATATAAAAAGGTAGGTTTGTTTGTAGTAAGCTTATTTTTATGGGGGGAAATGATTTTCAATCAAGAAAGAGTCGTATGTATGCATTTCTTTAGCCCTTTTGGACATATACCAATCAGCATGCTTTCTATTGAGGCGTTGACTTAAAAATTAATGTTAAATTGTTGTTAATACATTCATTCTACTTTGTATAAATATTAGCTGAATCAGAGATCATTCGGACACTCGACCTCTACTAACACCACCTCTTTCAGTTTCAATATTGAGCCTATAATAGTGGTATGAGGGAAGGATGAATAGGAATAGTCCATTTTTATCCAGAAAAAGAACAGAACAAGTATGTTACTCCATGCAGTGTCAACAGCTACAACCTTCAACGTCAATATTAATAGCATAAGCAGTCTAAATGTATTATGCTAATTTGAATATTGGATACATAACATAGTAAGAATAGATATAGCATCAAAGAGAAGTATTATTCAGACAAACTGGTTCCATATGAAAAGAAGAAGAAGAAGAAGAAGAAGAAGAAGAAACAATTACAGGGCAGAATTTATACTTACGTGCACATGCTCGAATAATAGAGTTCACATAATCACTCTTCCTTGAAAAGGCTTTTCCTGAAGCTTCAGCATAACGCATTTGTGGCTTACTACTAATAGTCTGAATGTTAGTCTGCAAACCAAATATATACACCCAGGCATGATCAGAAAAGAGCTCCAAAAGCAAGAAATAATCTGAACAACTAGCAGTAGGGAGGAAACAGTTCAAGTATTTCATTTACCTCCACAAAAGGACGATGAGGATCTGGATAGTAACAGGCAAGAACAGCAACCGCAGCTTCCCTGTAAGCCAATCGAAGCTTTAGGTCCTCAGGAATCTCCGTACTGTCTTCTTGGCCCGTTGTAAATGTACCTTTTTGCTACAAGCATGTCCAAAAGAGTAATGCATCAGCAAAAGGAGTTCAATTGGCACAAATTCTAAATAGAAATATAAGTAACACTAATTCTGTGTCATATGTTAGAACAATGAGAGAGAGCCCACCCTCTTCAAGGCCTCCAACAGTTCCTCCTGTGTAATGAAGTCAAGATCCTTTCTGGCAGTCAAAATTCCGGCCTCATTCCTGTCCATTAATTTTAAATGTTAAACATCTCTCCTCTTGTGGACTTAAAACAAAAAAATATCTTGGCAAGTAATTACAATATGTTTTGCAGCTCTGCTCCTGTAAAATCTACTGTAAGCTCCGCAATTTCAGCCAGAAGGACTTCTTTTTCCTCTTCTGATCTAAAATATTTATTCCTAGCATGCACCTAGTAAATGCATAAGCCACACGGTTATATTATAGACCAGAAATGTGAAATTCTTCAGAAAAGTTATTTCAAACACTGGACATATGCCCATGGAGTTACCTTTAATATGGCCAACCTCCCATCTTTAGATGGCAAGCCAACCCTTATGATTTTATCAAAGCGACCCTTTCTCAAGAGAGCCGGATCCAATATATCTAGGCGATTGGTTGCACCTATAACTAACACCTGACATGTTGATTACTGAATTGAGTACTAGCAACATCTATCATGATTAAACATAACAAATATAATAAAGGTTAACAATGTATACCTGTGATGTTGACACTTTGAATCCATCCATCTCGGTTAAAATCTGAAGCAACCCTTGCTCCCTCTCAGCGCCACCCTACTTAAGCAAAGGAAACTTGCACGAAGTCAGTAGAGATGAATAACACATTTGGATCGGTAAGTTGAAATACTATTCATCAAGGACTATTCATCAAGGGCAGACCAGGAAAGGAAAGGTGAAAAGGACAAGTAGGATCCCACTTGTGAACCTATATGATGCACAGCTACTGACAAAGTATATGAATAATGTGAAATTGTGAATGTGAAAGCAATCCTTTTATAGCATGCAAGGTACTCCACTGTCTGTCACAAATACTTGCAAACATTCAGTAAAATCAGGTAGTTGCAGTATTTAACATCCATTTATTAATTGTAGTTGTTTCTAATTACCAACAGGTTCTATTACTTTTTGGAAAGAAATGAAATGCAAAGACTCAAATAATTTACAAGTAGTATATGCAAAGCATCAAGATCAGAAGGTGTCTCCAAGTATTGAAGATATGTGCAAATGTTGTTAAGATTGCAGTGCACATAGGAGTACCAGAAGGAATATTAGAGACCATATTTATATCTCACCCCACCAACGTCAGGTCCCCCACGCTTGCTACCAATTGCATCAATCTCATCAATAAAAATGATAGAAGGTGCAAAGGATCTAGCACTGGAAAAAAGATCTTTTACACGAGACGCTGCAACACCTACAAACATCTGTACAATAAATTCTGTTAGAAAATAATTCCACAACCAAAATACAAATTTTAAGACAAGTGACACATGCAATCAACAATGCAAATGAAATGCCACACGCTAATACACATGTGCATACAGATTCCATATAACCAACATGTATCATGTCAAACCAAAGTAAGCTAGCAGGAAGCCTTTCTATGTCGATTCCAATCTCACGACATGACCCTGCAGTCAACCAGATTTTCAACTGATCTGCATTTGGATGGCATAGTTGACCCACTCTAAATGCACTCATCTTCATTTGTTTACCCGTCCTGACTTAAAACACTGGGCTAAGGAATTGTAGTGTGTGCTGATGAGTTGTTACTATCTCATTGTTCACAATCCTATGTTATTTTGAGGGGGTGTACCGTGTACTGATACTACACGCATTAGAAATTTAGGCTCTTATTTATTACCAAATTTATCTAGCATTAACTGACAGTTACATTTCACATGGGCACTCACATTGCATGATATTACCATAAATCCCTAGTTATCCAAAAGTATCTACACCACTTACTCGCTATAAAAATGTAAAACATGAGAACCCTACAAGTTCCAGTAGGAAAGCTAAACTCATCAGTAGTAAGACTTTTATATTCAAAAGGAAAAATAGCTGTGTGATATGTTATACTGATAACAAGCACAGAACAACCCTTATTAACTTTAAATGTGACGGGTAGAGGAAGCATCAGCTTGATAGCATACTGAGCTTGCATTGGTATTTTTTTTTTTTATGCACTCTTTCTGTTATAACTTACAATAACAAACTGACTGGTCAGAAAATGTAAAGTAAACACTTAAAAAATACCTCAACAAAATCAGTGCCATTTGCAGCAAAGAAAGGAAGCCCTGCTTCACCAGCAATGGCTTTAGCCAGTAAAGTTTTCCCTGTGCCAGGTGGACCATGAAGAAGTACACCTTTTGGGCAGTATATGCCCTTATCTTGAAATTCTTCATCGTTTTTTAGGATACGCACAATCTCTTGCAATTCTCTCTTTATGTATTCTTGACCAGCAAAATCATCAAAAGTGATACCTGTAGTTTCTTCTGCTGATATGAATTTTGCCCTGGAAAGAAACGAAGAAAAGCTTGAAAGTCCATTTAAGATATAGAACCCTGTCCACCATTACAGTCTAACACTAATTCTTAAAACCGCGGAATCGAAGAGTTCAGTTTATGACGACGAATAAAAAGCGCAAATACCGAATAAAAAGCACAAAGAACAAAACACACAATCTAACATGGTTCAACGAAAATCGGCCTACGTCCACGAGGCAAGAGGAGAATACTTATTGAATCAAAAGAGAGACCTTAAAAGAGTTTACGCAAACAAATAATGTATCACGAAAACCCTCCTTTGCGAGATCTCCAACGAGATTTCTCCTTCTTCTCGCCCCTTAGGGCTTCCAAGCACAATCACAAGCAAAACATCCTTCTTTAATCCTTATAGCATCAAGCTCTTTTAATTTCTCAAGCCTCAAAACATCTGCATATATAGGGTTAGAGAAACCCTAAACTAGACTCTCCTAATAATACCTTAATTAGGAGCAAACCCTAGCCATCAAAAACATTCAAAACTGAACCTGAATAGGGCTATCCTTATTTGAACACTATCCATAATACAGTAATCTCCACATAGGCTTGTTGTTCAACTAGCCACCTTCTGGACATTGTTGCGCTTGAATCCATGCACCCCCGTACCTTAGTTTCCTTTCGTATCCCGTTGTCCGCCGAAACTGACACGGTTTTCTACCAAAAACGAAAGTAATATCCGATATAGTCTTTGACCAAAACTGTAAAACTGCCACGACCCTCCTACAGAGGCTGCATACCTTCCTCACACCTGAGTATCTGAATATAAGTCAAGACGGACTTGAACTTCTCCATAGAAATCACCTTCGCGGATTCACTTAGCATTGATCTTTATATGATCGATCTCCTTATTGCACCATTCATGTATCTTGTGATATTGTAAGTCGACATGTTCCGTCCAACTATGGTGTAAATGATTGTTTGCAAATACGACCAACTAATAAATTCTCCTTCACAACGAGAAGCATCATAGCAAATTTAACCAAAAAAAAAAATAAAAAACTTATCCTAAACATATCATTATCCTAGATATCCATGCATGTGAATAGACTGGTTGCCAAGAAATACATGTATATAATTGGAGATAGAACAAAAACAATGTTAGGTTAACCTATGTGGAAGAAGTAATCTCACAATCAATTAGAATAAAATACTTGGCCACTTACCGACTCTTCCCCAAAGATCCAAGGGCATGACGTTTAATAGGTTCCCTTGCCTTTTTTTTAGGAGTACCCAAGTCACAAGGTATTAACTTGGAGTAAATTGGTCTTGCCATATTATCAATCCAGATGTATAAACCAACTGAGAGGGCAAAGCGCATTGACCATATGACAGCCGTCGCGATAGTGGAGTAGACTTCAGCAGGTACAGAATCCACATTAATAACATCAACATTAATAAGTTGCTGGTGTAGCTTCTGCCAAGTATCATTCCAACCATCAATTGGCATACGATCAACAATATGGCGGCGATATACAATTTCTCTATTAGATTTTCCATGTGTTTCTCCCATTTTTCCATCTTTATAATAAGGCAAAATAACTGCAGAATAAATATAAACATAGTGTTCAGAATCTAAAATAACCCAGAACTTTCATGCAGATAAAATATGCAGGATAAACAACAGCAATTATTATTTTAGAGAAAGAAAGAGCAGGAGTCACTCCTATGACAACCCCCCCCCCCCCCCCCCCCCCCCCCCACCCCCCCAACCCACCACCACAGGAAATTAAGAGGTTGTGTATAAACTATAAAATTGAGATTACATGCTAATGCAGCTAATCAATTAATGAGGTTGTGTATTGCTGGTAGCATACAACTAAACTGCACATGGTGATGATTGATCTTACATAACTTTCACAGTTAGAAGTTCATGTAGACCATAACTCCGAGCAGACTGATAAGGCACCAGAAGAATACATATCACAAACCACCATATCTTTAGAAGTCTATCATATCTACTTAAGAGAAGGATTGTACAAACCCAAAATTGAGGTTGACGAGTTCAAGCATTTTGCAGAATAGAGGATAGGATAGGTATCACTCATATGCATGAACAATTATTTAATAAGAACCATCATTCCAATTATTACCCAAATATTTAACTGATTCAAATGGTGTTGACTATGGACCATGTCTCAAGATATATAAAGCTTCACAAAAGAATTGAGCAGATGTTTACAGCTGGCTGCCAACATGATGCCAACCCTCTAGAGTTATGCCAAATTTGATAAAGGAAGCTAAGAGCAAGAGGGGACTCGCCATAAACCTAGAAGATCTCTCAACAAACTGGGTGCCCTTTCTTGCTAAACTATTTCAATCTTGTGACCAAGAAGCCTCCTTCCATGTTCCGTAGGAAGAAATAATATATCTTTTTGACAAAAGGTTGTATAATTTGATGAATTGCCAATGATCTTGTGATTTCAAAATCGACATTATCAATCATGAATTACTTTGCAAACCTGACACTTGAGCATATAGATTTTGTAGTTAAGAAAAATAACAATCATTATTAATTCATAAAGAAACTTACCCAGAAAGGCGAACATAAGAACTTAATATTTCATGGCTTTGCTATTTCACATGACAAAAATGAGGGGGCGTGTTAGCCATCATAGTTTAAGAAGCAGTAGAAACATGGGTTTACAAAGGAATAACTCAGAAATACAGGTTTACATAGTAAAAAAATCCATGGTTTTAGTGTTTCTAAAACCCAATTAGAAAAAAGCATGCTATGCTTTGAGAAATAAGCAATGCAAGAAGCCAAAAATAGGGGAGGTAGAGCGGAGGTTGGGTTCGAGATCAGTGTCTGATTGGGATAGGCTCAAGGTGGTGCAAGACCGGCAATAATGGTGAAAAGTTTGGTCTTGAATTTTACGAACGAGTTCAGCTTGGTGTCGAAGGAGGAGGAAGTGAAGGATAAAAAGGAAAGCAACAGACTTACTGAAATCTAGGTTATGGTAAGAATAAAGTAAATAAGTAGTCGGTTTTAGCAATGAAGATGAGTGGAATTAGAAGAACTCAAGGGTACATTTATAAACTCCAAACTGCAAGAAACAACTTAAAGAATTGATTGCATCTTTCTAGTGTAAAGGGTGTTAGAGGGCCACAAAGCTCCCCTTAACGCAAGGTGTTGGCAGGATCAAGATATTAGCAGCCATAACCCATTCCATGAAGTTTCCGGTAACTGACCCTGCATCCTCAGGATGCAAGCACCAAGTTCCTAACTAGTGCATTAAACCAACACCTACCATCATAATATACAAACAATTGACAACTCGCTAAATAGTACACATACCAGAAATTGTTTGTCCGAAATTTGAGTATTCCATGAACTGGACATTGTTCGAATCAAGAAGTCTCCGAAATTCACTGTAGTTGATTCTGTGAGAGTTCTCGGGATCCCATTCCGTCCCCTTCAATTTTCCTTGCAGAGTCAGCAACGCCCTACTCCAACAGGACGCCAATATAAGCTGCCTCTCTAACTGCAAGTCTGCTTTGTTCTGGAACTTCTCCAATTTATCTACACGCACTCGTTCCTCCTCCCTCAGTTTCTGAAAATCCGTGAAACAATTTCCATGGTGATAATATGCAATTTATCTTAATTTGGGTTCAAGAATATAATTTTGTAAAGATGCCGTTATCCAAATACTACAACTAAGAACTCAAGAGCCTCCAAGCATACAAACAATTCATCTAATATCGTGCAAAACATGCCACACGGACACATAATGGACATGGTGACACAGACACGGCACTGGTATTGGCGTGCATTTTGAAATGCCTGAACCGTGCTCGGTACGTGTCTGACACGGACACAGCAACAATTTTGGAGTGTTCATGCTTCGTCTACAACGTTCCTCCCAACGGAATGGGGTTGTTGGGGCGAAAAAAGCTCGATATTGACAAGTTTCTGACTTTCTACGACTGGGTGCAAATTGATGCTATGGTGCCAACGTTTTCTATTGAAGCAAACCACCAAACACCTGGCGAGAAAAAAAAATGTGCCGAACATCAAAGGAAGCTGCGGGAGTGAGTGAGCAGAGCCGAACCTCAAACAGACGCTCCGCCTCGGCATCTCCTTCTGTTTCCTTCGCCTCCGACGCCTCCGCCGGAGAATCAGCTTCCGAATCGGAGCTCCGGACGCGAAACCGGACGCTTCTGCCGAAGCGTTTCGGTGTCGCGACGGCGAAGAAGAGCGTCCCCTCGTGTCGGACACTGCGGACATTGGTTCGATGTAAAAGTCGGAGAGAGGGTTTGGGGAAGCGAGGAAGGGAGGTCGGGCTCCTCGCCGGAGCCAGAGAAAGCATCGTCCGCTGCGGCGATTTTTCGAGTTTTTCGTTCTGTTGCTGCTCGAGCCGGCCTATCCACTTTGAGTCGTTGGATGGGTGCAGGTGGGTCGGGTTCCCCACCCAACCCGGTTTATAAATGGGACCAAGTTGGGCTAAGGTGGTGTGGTTGTTTGACTCGACCTGACCCGTTGATAAAAACTTGTTTGTCACGTAAAAGTACTAGTGTGAGCGCACTGTGCAGTAATCGAAGCATATTGTCCTTGTAATAGTGTGATTTCGATGAGACATAAGATACAAGATAATATATATTTTTTAGAAGAAAAAAAATTTTACAATAAATTAGAAAAAAAAATTATATAAAAATATTGATATGTTTACTTTTTTTTAACTTTCAATCATGGTGTATATTGGACCGGGCGGCCAGAAAATCGGCCCGGATCTGGTCCGGTCAACGGCGATCTGGGCCGGCTCGGATCCGGTCAACGGACCTGCCCGACTCGGCCCACCTTGTCACGACCCGCACCAGATGTAAGGGCACAAGTACGTGGGTACGTCTAGCCTACGCCGCAACATCGACGGTAGAACGCTGTCTAGGTCAACAATACTATCTAAACATCTCACATAATATATATAATGTACTTGTCAATGATATCTCAGCTCCAAATGGGGAACAATGTGATATATGATAAATGCTAGCCAATACTCAATTACAATATCAAACTAAGGGAGATAAAAGTACGATATGGAATAGAAGAGAAAGATAAGGAGTCACAATACATCACAAGTCCAAATCCACAAGTCGAGGCACCATATAAGTCTCAAATAATATAGACATACTAAAAGTCTAATAATAAGACTAATACAAGGATAAATGTCTAAGCCTTCCCGGTTACTAGCACTAAATTCTACTACTCTAGGGAAGTACCCTCTAGTGGCTCGCCGTCCTGCGGTTTGTAATAAGTATGACACAGCTCCTCTAGCCAATCATATGAAAATATATTCAATAAGGATTGGAGCGAAGTACAAAACTCTTGTCACACCCGATTCCAGATTTGGTATTTTTTGAATTTTTAGAATTTATTTTTTTTCTGATAATGTATTCATGCTGTATTTCTCATGTTGGTTCTTGTCTTTTTATTTATTTTATTTTTCTGTTGTTGGGAGAGACTACCCGAGACCAGTAGAATACCTATTGGCATTGTCATAGACCTGGTTTAGGATCTACATGTAGAATGGACCTGGCTCGGTTCATTTGACTGAACCCGTGAGTAAACAATTTTTCTCTCCTCTTAGTATATATATGAGATTTTCTCTCTCCTCTCTTTCTTCTTCTTCTTCATTTTCATTTTCTTCTTCCTTGCTCCATTATCCCTCACCCCCATGTACCTTTCCTAGTTGAACCTTAGTACCGGACCTAGCTAGGAAGAGGTCGTTGGACTCTTAGGCAAGTACATCTTGCTCAATGATGAACCTTGATTTTTGGATTTTTCATATATATGTTGTTTTTAAAAAATATATTTGATAAAAAATGTTCTCCTTGAGTTGCTGATCATATTTAGTTCTTGGAGTTTTAGATTTTGATGTAAGAATTTTCGTATATCTGAGCTTTAAGTTAGGGTTTTTCATGGATTCTATGAGTTTTTTTTGGTTTTGATCTATTAAAACTTAGTGTTTCGAAAACTAGTTGTTCTTTATGTTAGAGCATTTCATTTCGTGTAATTTGGCTTTTGTTTCACTTGATTTTGAGTTAAAATAAAAAATTTATGAAGAAAATATTTTTTTATTTTTAGAGTTTCGGACATGGCTGAACCTGCTGTTGGAGAAGACGAAGTCTTCATGCGGCCAGTGACCTATGCGACAGAGAGTGTTATGCGGCCCGAGAGGGTTATGCGTCCAGAACTCCTTGTCGCATACTGATAGTATGCGTCTACCTTGTTGGATGCATGATTGTTCATTACACAAAGTGTTTTGTAGCTAATCCTTGAACTGCTTGTGTTTTCACTCGTTGAACGAATAAAAAATTCTGTAAGTCCAAGAGGGGCATCTATGCGGCAATCTGAGCATGCGGCATGCGGACTTATGCGGCATTGGTACTATATGCCTCTCCTATTTTGCCTTATAACTCTGCTCCATCCTTGCACATCGTTTTATGATTCTTGTCTTTTCTCCCTGACACACTTTTCGGCCTGTCATATCAATCGCTTTATATCACTTCACTGACACTTCATTTATTGATCCATTACTCAGCACTTGCCCCAAGGAGTAAACTTTAACCCTGAGCATGCAGCAAGTGAGTCCATGCGGCAATTGGGTGCATGCGGCAAGTGAGTGCATGCGGCCAGTGGGTGCATGCGGCAAGTGAGTCCATGCGGCAGTAGGTGCATGCGGCCAGGAATTCTTGTGCATTTTGTGTTCCCTTTAATTATGTTAATTTAGTCATTCCTTTACTGATTATTGTTGTGTGCTTCCTTATGTCGATACAAGTTTATGTTACAAGACAAGTTTTGTATGTAAGTTCACAAGACAAGTTTATGTACATGTCACGCCCCAGTCCTAGAAATACGCGAGACCATGCCACGTGGCAGTAGCCAGCTGTCACGTCTTCGAGGATATCCCAATTTAATAAATCCTAACAAAGAGTGCTACGTTGTCCTCAATACTAACATGTCCCATATCAATGATCAACAGGTAAACTAATCCCATCCACAATGTAAACAACATGAATATACTAATAATAACTGCTGGAAGATAAACGCTAGTCTCAAAATATCATAGTACAACCAAGAATGTCTGGTGGAAACAAACCTACTACTATGACGAAATAAAAGTACTGAATGACAGATAAAAAGAATAATGACTAAGGCATCGGCTGACTAGATAATGATGCACCCAATCCTAGGCAGTAAGCCTACCAACTGATCACAAAAACTCTGACGGTATCACCTCTAGCTCCTCAGTTGTAGCGTATCTAGTCTCCTGTCCTGGGCCGTACACTGTGGGGTAATATGCCTCGTCCAAATCTGAAAAGGTACCAGATCCTCAGAGGGACGTAACAAGATACATAGAAACATGCCATATATAAATACTGAATAAAATAAATACAATAAAGGGTGTGCTAGCCATCTAAGTGAATACAATGTGAGGATAACATTGGTACGTATGGGTAGGCGTAGGCATAACGTCCATACCACTCTGAAGAACGTGGAAGCTGCATAGTATATATATAACGTCCATATCGCTCCGAAGAACGTAGAATCTGCATAGAATATAACGTCCATATCGCTCCGAAGAACGTGGAATCTGCATAAAGGGAGTCATCGGGTCTGTGGCTCCTCTGGATACTACGGACTCCAATGTGTGTATCCCATACGCCTACTACTTGTCCTTCCCGCCCAATGTAGATACACAAATCGAATACTCGACGTGCATACCCCGTATCTATATGCCAAGTCTCTACCAATAAAATAATCCTGAGTTACGTACTAACCGTGATGCATGTCACACGCACCGATAGCTAGTCGAGTACGCGAACCCGCATCCCAATATGAGTTTGTCACAGTGATACGTGTAAGAGTGTCAGGTCTCGGAAGATATCAGAGTATCCTCCTAATGAGGTGAGTCTGCTAGTGTCTAGGTCAAGTATACTAATCATCGACGTATCCGTCGACTGCATCCGAGTCAATCTTGGACGCGCACAGTTGTATAAAAGAAAGCAACAAGATAACAATACAACATATGCATAATTTAAATTAGACAGTAAATATGGCAAGGTATCTTGCCTAGGTCCTCAAGCTGTGAATGCCAATAGCCTGCTCCTGCAATATCTCTTGGCTGGTCCAGTGACCCTAAACATACAATATGATATAATAATCCAGCATCAGACACTAAAGCAATACATACAAACACTACGTTGCTCTTAGGTACTGACGCAAGGGTCACGGTTGGTCGACTACAGAGTCGCATGTGCACGTAGCTAAGGTGCACACGTGTCCTATCCTCAGTTACCGTGTACCTCACGATAGTAAAATACTAAAGTCATGGGTCACCAGCTAATCATGTTTAGTATAATTACTGGTCCTTATTTCCCATGTTAAGCATACTTGTCGATGTCTAGGTTTTATTGATGAATTACAAGTCTTTAATAACAAGTCCTGCTATTAGGGCCTTTACTAGTTATTAATTACTAACTTATTAATCATTCAGTAATCTGATTAAACATACGCACATTTACAATTAGGATTCAAATTAAGTATCCCGTATCCATGAAATGACACGACACGACGACACGACGATACGCGACTATACGACGATATCATGAAGAAGCAAAGAATTGAGGCGGTTACCTTGACGTGGCTGACTGGATAGGGCTTGTGCTCGTCGAGGGTGCGTACTCCGACGAGGGGCGGCTCCGGTCAGCGGCCAACAAGGTAGCAGCGGCGGTGGCAGCAACTGCAGCAGGTGCAGCAGCGGCAGCAACAGCCTTGGTAGCGGCGGTTGCTGGGTTGAGGGCGGCGCGGGGATGGCTATCAGGTCGTGGGAAAGGTGGTGCTCCGCCTGACAGTGGTGGACGGGGGTGCTGGAGGCTGTGACCAGGCGGAAGCAGTCGGTTTGGTGATGGTGTCGGGTTAGATGATGAGTTAATGGCGGTGGCATGGTTCGAGCAGGCGGCCTAGGTGGTGATCCGGCGTGGTCAGTCTTGGTAGGCGGCGCTCGGCTGTGGTGGTGACGGCCTGAGGTGGTGGTGACTGGTTAAAATAGGGGGAAGGGAGGGAGCTCGGGTTGGATGAGGAGGAGGTCGGCTAGGGTTTAAGTGGTGGTGGTGATTAAGATTTTTAGGGTTTCAAGTATGGGAAATGTGTATTTATATAGGAGGGGATTTTGGGCTGACCTCGCGACTTGGGCCGGCCAGGCTCCTCGGGGTGGGGGCTGGTCCACATGAAAGGGTATTCATGGGCTTGGTCCGGTCCTGTTTTGGTAAAATGCTCCTAATTTAATTTAATTAAAAATAATGTGCATGGTGTTTTCTAATGCATTGAAGACACATAGAACTATATTTGGGTGGGACACAAGTGTCATGAGCGTAGCAGGCTCAGAATAGGTCAATACCCTAATTTGGGTTATACGGAGTTGGGTTGTGGTTGAGCCTTAAATTCCAATTGGAAATGGACAATTATGAGAAATTGGTATTATTGGGATAATACATAGACGTTTGTAACAAATATTGCGCAGCTCAAATGAAGCACAATATTGAGGATTTAAAAGTTACACAAGGGTCAGATGGGTAGTCTCGCATGTCTAGGAGATGAGTATTTAATTAGTTTGGGGGTACCTACTAGTGTAGCGCTCCAGACATCGAAGCAACGGTAAGGTGTATTAAGCCACATAATTGTCGCCCCTTAATTCTATTTGTATCCAAATTAATCCTAGTCTCTCGATTTAATTTAAAATAATCCTAAATTGGTCTAGGGGGTTTACAGTACAAGTTCACAATCCTCACGATACCATGAAAATGTTTGTGTATGAAAATCTATTATATTTGGCATCGGACAATCGAGTGTGAGTATTTTCTAATGTATCGCGTGTCGCGAATACGATAACTCGTGAAAAGTTCGTACTCGTGACTCATCATTCTAGGGAGTTCTCAAGTGTTCACGACTCGAGAATTTAAAATAATTTAGTAATGAGTAAACAAGATAAGATTTGCCTAGATCATTGGGAGGGAAGAATATTGCGCTACCGGCTAGCCCGATCTCTAAGGGCTCCATACAGCATAGACAACCCTGCTAGGCAAAGGCTCCATGACTGGCCAAGTTTACGCATGCTGCGGCACTTACAAGACAAGTTTATGTTACAAGACAAGTTTATAAAGCAAGTTTATGATTACAAGTTTAAGTTTATGCTTATAAGTTTAATTTTTGTGTATGACAAGTAACAAGTTATGTTATTGTATGGTTGAATGTGCATTTAAGTTTACTAGACAAGCGTACCCTTGGCCATCCGGGTTAACTGCAGTGTCGGTGGTTGCAATATTCTTAAAACATGTATTTAGTAATTAATGCATGTGACAACCCTAGCTAGTTAATCGTAGAAAGACGTAAAGTTGTTTGGTCGTGCGATGAATGATGTTACTTTCATTATAGCTCGCTCTTCTAGTTTTATTTTGTCCCAGCGTATGGTTAGGGTGCTAAGTTCTGCTTGGGTGAAGGTCTGTAACCCCGATCCTTGTTTAGTTTAAGGGTTGTGGTCCCGATCCAAAGTAGTTCATATTCTCTCTTGCCGCTCGTCGCCTTACTTTCATTTTTGCACTTGTTATCGGTTCTTCCAGTATTATTCTTGAGACAAGTACATTGGTACCGTACAAGTATCGATCATTATTTATTTCTTTTATGTATCTTTCTGCTTATGTTGTGATATATTTTTTCTATCACCTCGAGCTCCTTTGTCATACTTGTTGCTTGGGGTTCTGACCCCACTGGCTTTTGTAGCGACCCGTTCCGTTCAAGCGGACATCTGATTCAAACGGCACAAGTGCAATGACCTGACCCGCTTTGCTCAGTGAGAAGACTCGTTTAAGGCAAATAATTCCAGACTTGGCCCTTCAGGAGTTCAGACTTAGACTTTCAAAGGCTCGCTCGGAGTATCGCTCGACCGAGGCGAATCATCGCTAAGGTGGGTGGCTACGATAACTTGTCTTTGCTTAGGTAGCACACTTAAAATATGGACGATACATGCTAGTCGCTAGGTGAATCACCCCTTCATGTTAATAAAGAATACAATGAACCTAGCTAAGGGAATAATCTCATCTTTTATTGCTTGTGTTAGAACATGAAAATAAAACTTGGCTTATAACATGGACCCTCGCATGCTACCTTACTTCGTGCAAGTAGACGCCGCTATGCCTCGAGTAGATCATCATATGCTCTTCATAGTGTACTGCTTCACTTGTTTACACTACACGCCCCTAGATTATGTTGCTCGGTATGTCCCTGTACGGCTTTACCCCTCGTACTACCCCTTACACCAGTGCTAAACGTAAAAGCTTATGTTCTAAGGTAGGCTATAATATATGTTTCCTTATGCTTATGTTTCCAATAAATGAATGATTGTCTGCTTATATTGTAACTTATACGCGTTTGCCTCGTTCTAATGCTTGTCACATATATGCATGCCATAATTCATCGTACTTCACTATCTGTGATTCATTAAGTTGAGGCAGGAAGGCTATCAAGATAGTCATTCTGAGCCAAGTATAGAACATTGAAAGTATTCGGGACCGTTAGGTCGCTAAGGCATTTCCCGAACTAGGGGACTGCATCAATGGACAGTTAAGCAAGATAATATCACAACATCTCTGAAAATGAATACTCGTCCTGTACTGAATTTGATGGCTTGGGGAGTCGATATTGTACTGACTGAATCTGAATTTGTAACTGTATTTGTACCTGCGAGAATCTGGAAAACTTGAGGATATGCATGGTCACGGACAACTTGTGTACAAGGTGGGTTTTCGAATCCAGTTTCACGGACGGACGTCGGGGCACTGGGGCCGATCCGATATAGACGGAACCAACTAGTAGTAGACTGTTATCGGCTGGATGGGTACAATGCCAACTGTATTATATTTTGCTTGCACTCCATCTTTGTCTCGGGACTACACTGTCCACTATGGAAGTCATGTCATAACCTTCTGTCATATAGATTAAGTTAACTCGATTGCGGCAACCCGCGTGCGAGTCATTACATTGTAGGCAACTGCTCTGTGTAACACACTTGTACCTAAATTGTATCTGAATATCTAAGAATCCAATGCAACATACCTGAGCAATCCGTATAACTCGTGCTCCTGAAATAGAACCTCGCTCATGATACTTGTGTTTGCTTATGATATTGCCCCTAGATTTTATTATATATGCTCGTACTTGGTTTTCCTTGGACAGGGAAGGACAGATGGTAAGTTGGTAAGTATTGCCGTGTTACTCATATATCGCACGGCGTATCGCCACACAAGTTAGTCTTTTCATTATGCCATCAAAACTGATCCTAAGGCAAGACTAGAAAGATAACTTAATAGATGGTGCACGGAACCTACATAACATGTTTGGATTTGTTGAGCGGGCGAGAAGCCTCTCCACCAGTGATTCATGTACTGATAATCCACCAGATTGCTTGTAGGGTGCGGAAGAACCAATGTTCGATGCGGAAACTCCTTCATGCGAGCTAAGGCATGGAGTTTGCTCTGGAGCCTTGGAACATTACGACCAGAACTGAAGCACATATACAAGACATAATGTTGGAATATCACTTATGTATCATTCCACAAATGTAGCCACTTGGCACGCTTTTATAGTTTCAGAAAGAGAGGGTCTTGAGTGACTTGTAATCTCTTCCTAGCGCTGCTTGCAACACTTGTTCAATATCAATAAAGAGTTTGTTTTACTTCCATACTTTTGTTATTCAATGCTTCCGCTATTGACGACTCTGTGAACTTTTTACCAATCGCCTGTTCGTTCATATTCTGCTGTACTCGGACTATCTGTGCGACTCTGTGGCTTAGACATTTTATCGCATGCTCGAATTTTGGCCTTGTACGGGTGCAGCTTGTGCTCGTGCGGTATCATGTCCAGATGGTAAAGATCGTCCCGCGGGAGCGCTAGCGAGGTGATTCGCGCCCAGCGGAAAAGGTCGATTACCTGCGGAAGATCAGGGCGTGACAGCTTTGCATGCCCAGGTTACCCCGAAGAGAACCAGGATCCACCGTACTTCCAGCAAGATGGCTCGCACTCGTAGGACTGCGGTCGAAGCTCGCGAGTGAGTTTCTTTTTTCCACCCCTCGTCTTGATTACTTTATTTTGTGGCATTTAGCAAGGGGCAGAGTTAGCTCCTTATATTTTTGAGACTACGGTCAACATGATGTATATATTAGACCATGGCTGGTATATTTGATCATGTATAATTATACTCTGCTAGTGCAGCATTTTGTATTCACTAGCTTCATGATCATATGTGACATATAATTTGGAACGTCTCTTTACTTTCATGTATGATATACTCTTACAATTGTTGTTGTTGGATTTGAGATAATAGGATTTGTCGGCCTTAGGACTGACATCATAGCATGCTAGAGTTCACCCATCTGTCTTCTAGACAACCTTAACACATTACGACTTACTTCGGTATTCTTCAAGGTGTGGTTGGCCATGTCAGTCCCCGTATTTATCTATTATTCTGGGAGCGGGGCGTGACAAGATTTTTTTAGTGGCCCATGCTAGTCTGTTTTTCAGACTTGTGGGGGGGGGGGGGGGGGGACTCATCTTGTTAGAATCTTAATCCTCTATAATCTTCAATTGAACTCCACTTGCAACATGTCCCTCTCGCTTTCCTTGATCTTCAAACTTGATTGACATGATTATTCCATTCTCGTCCCTTATTGATATCCTTGTGTCCTTATTCTTCAGGGACACCCCACCTTTTCCTTCTTTCGAGGGATTCGTTACACCGATAACTCCAGCAGATACATTAGTAAGCTAGATTCTGCCACTGAACCAAGGACAAATATCAGTAGCTCTTCATTAGCTAGCTCCACAAGTCACGCATGTCCGACTAGGACAATCAGCTCCACCAGTCTTGTCGGAATGACCAGTTCAGCCCGCTACGTCATTCATACCATCCCAGCCAGCCCAGATAATACCACCATTTATTCTAGTACAACCAGGGCAGACAGGCTCGCAGGCCATGTTAGAGATGATCCAATATATGATGATGGTACAACAACAACAACAATAACAACAACTCCAGCTTTAGCAACAAGTGGTCCAACTCTACCAGTAGTTTCAGAAAGGACAAGAACAGACCAACACTACTCTTTGCCAAGGAGTTAGAGTAGCACTCGACAACAGTAGACGTTATACTCATAACTCGCCGACCAATGTTAGTCGCATGCGCCCAACCAAGTTTCTCGGCACGGAAGATGCAGTTTCAGCAGATTCTTGGCTCCAGGACTTTGAGTCCATCCTGGATGCAACCAAGACACCAAATGATGAGAAGGTAGCAGTCGAAAAGTTATAACTATCAGATCTTGCCCGAGATTGGTGGACAACACAAAAAATGATGCTTTCAAAGCCCATTGACTGACAGACGTTCAAGGAGCGCTTACAGGAGAAATATTTTCACATAACCGCCAAGTTTCAGCTCCAGAAGCAGTTCATCAACCTCCGTCAGAACACAAGATTGGTCGACCAATATGCGGCCGAGTTTTTTCGACTTAGCTAATTTGCTCCTTATATGGTAGTTTTCGAGGAAGACCGAGCTAAGAGATTTGAGCAAGGGTTACATCTTGAGCTTCAGCAATTTACGGTGGGTCATAATTATACCACCTACGATGTAGTACTTAGAGCAGCTAGGTCCCAAGAACTTGTCGGCCAGAGATTAGTAGCAAGGACCAGAGGCCAAAAGAGGTCACACTCATCCATGAGAGGCGTCAGTATTCAGTCATCACCTCCAGCACCAACAGTCAGAACTCCTCGCCCGCCAGCACCTCCAACCTCTATAGTAACCTCAGTATAATCTACCAGATAGTCTATATCAGCAGGATGCAGCCAATGCGGCAAGCCAGGGCACACCAGAGATCGGTGTAGGAGGGCCAATGGCCAGTATCTCAGATATGGGACATCCGACCACATGATTGGTTTATGCCTGGTCCTATACCCAGGGACTTCTTCAATCCGACAGTTACCAGCTCTGCCTTGGGCAGCGATAAGGCCTGCGAGGACCATTGTTAGCAGTTCGATCCCTAGCCCAGCGTCCTCTCCTGACATAGACCCGGCAGTTCCAGCAGCAACATTCGAAGCAGTATGCATAAGTCCAGCAAGCCCAACCAACAAGACAAAACCAGTAGCAAGTTAGAGCCACAGCCCATGGACGATGGCCTGACGAAACATTTGGCAACCTAGAGCAGTTATTAGCCGAAGACGCTACAATTATGGGCGAGATTTCTGAGCTCTCTTTAGCTTGTCTTATTCTTGGGTTTATGTCAAACGATCTTGTGTTCCAACTCATTTGAAATACGATAGTCATTTTGATCCTTTCGTTGAGAAAAGGTGAGTTTTTCGCCCTGCTCTTCTGCCTTTGTATCTCGTGGTATATGATATCTATCATATGTTCCGACTATGAAGGTATGTCCTGGATTAAGTCATGTCCTCGATATAGTCGTTGGTACCGACTTACCTCTAGGCTTGGCTTTTGTCCATTTGTGTGAGTCAGCATAGGCAAGCGAGGACGAGTTCCTATTCGACTGACTCAGGAGTATGTATATCCATATACCTCTATTTTTCCTGTGTGTTGCTTCTGTGCATTTATTCATTAGTTACTTTCTGCAGTTATCTTTTATTTCAGTTATTTGCTTAGTATAATCCTTTGATTAGTGACTTGTGATTTTCTGAGCTTTCTCAGGTGTTCCAGCTCGACTAGCCTTGATGAAATTTCGAGGACAAAATTTTTCTAAGGAGGGTAGAGATGTCACACCCGATTCTAGATTTGGTATTTCTTAAATTTTTAGAATTTAATTTTTTCTGATAATGTATTTCTGCTGTATTTTTCATGTTGGTTTCTGTCTTTTTATTTATTATTATTTTTTTGTTGAAAGAGACTACCCGAGACCAGTAGAATACCTATTGGCATTGCCATAGACCCGATTTAGGATCTGCATGTAGAATGGACACCTGGCTCGGTTTATTTGACTGAACCCATGACTAAACCATTTTCCTCTCCTCTTAGTATATATATGAGCTTTCTCTCTCCCCTTTTTATTCTTCTTTATTTTTATTTCCTTCTTCCTTGCTCCATTCTCCCTCACCCCCGTGTACCTCCCCTAGCCGAACACTAGCACCGGGCCTAGCTAGGAAGAGGTCGTTGGACTATTAGGCAATCTTGCTCAATGATGAACCTTAATTTTCTAATTTTTATATATATATGTTATTTTTAAAAATATATTTGATGAAAAATGTTTTCATTGAGTTGTTAATCATATTTAGTTCTTGGAGTTTTGAATTTTTTTTAGATTTGAGCTTTAAGTTAGGATTTTTATGGGTTCCATAAGTTTTTCTTAGTTTTGATCTATTAAAACCTAATTTTTTCAAAAATTAATTATTGTTTATGTTAGAGCATTTTATTTCATGTAATTTGGCTTTTGTTTCACTTGATTTGGAGTTAAAATAAAGTTTTTATGAAGAAAACAATTTTTTAATTTTTAGAGCTTTCGGCCATGGCTGAACCTGCTGTTGGAGAATGCGAAGTCTTTATGCGGCCAGTGACATATGCGGCAGAGAGCGCTATGCGGCCCAAGAGGGTTATGCTACCTGAACTTCTTGTCGCATACTGATAGCATGCATCCACCTTGTTGGATGCATGACTGTTCATTACACAAAGTGTTCTGGAGCTAATCCTTGAACTGCTTGTATTTTCACTCGCTGAATGAATAAAAATTTTGCTAAGTCCAAGAGGGGCATCTATGCGGCAATCTAAGCTTGCGGCAAGCGGACTTATGTGGCAATGGTACTTTGCGCCTCTCCTCTTTTGTCGCATAACTCTGCTTCACCCTTGCACATCTTTTTATAATTTTTGTCTTTTCTTTCTAACACACTTTTCGGCCTGTCACATCAATCGCTTTATGTCACTTTACTTCATTTATTAACCCATTACTCAACATTTGCCCCAAGGAGTAGACTTTAACCCTGAGCATACGGCAAGTGAGTTAATGCGACAATTGGGTGCATGCGGTCAGTGAGTTCATGCGGTAATTGGGTGCATGCGGCCAGTGAGCGCATGCGGCAAGTGAGTGTATGCGACCAGTGGGTGCATGCAGCAAGTGAGTCCATGCGGCCAGTGGGCGCATGCTGTTAGAAATTCTTGTGTGCATTTGTGTTCCCTTTAATTATGTTCATTTAGTAATTCCTTTAGTGATTATTGTTGTGTGCTTTATGTCGATACAAGTTTATGTTACCAGACAAGTTTTGCATGTAAGTTTATGAGACAAGTTTATGTACAAGTTCACAATCCTCATGACACCGTAAAAATATTTGTATATAAAAATCTATTGTATTTGGCATTGGGAAATCGAGTGTGAGTATTATCCAATGTATCGCATATCGCGAATACGATAACTCATGAAAAGTTCGTACTCGTGACTCATCATTCTAGGGAGTTCTCAAGTGTCCATGACTCGAGAACTTGAAATAATTTAGTAATGATTAAACAAGATAAGATTTACCTAGATTATTGGAAGAAAATAATATTGTGCTAATGGCTACCCCGATATCTAAGGGCCCCATGTAGCATAGACAACCCTGCTAGGCAAGGGCTCCATGACTGACCAAGTTTATGCGTGTTGCAGCACTTTCAAGACATGTTTATATACAAGTTTATGTTACAAGACAAGTTTATAAAACAAGCTTATGATTACAAGTTTAAGTTTGTGCTTATAAGTACAATTTATGTGTATGACAAGTAATAAGTTATGTTATTATATGGTTGAATGTGCATTTAAGTTTATTAAACAAGCGTACCCTTGGCTATCCGGGTTAACTGCAGTGTCGGTGGTAGCAATATTCTTAAAACATGCATTTAGTAATTAATGTCTGTGACAACCTATCACGCCCCAGTCCCAAAATACGTAGAACTAGAAATAGTAGCATGCTAGCCATATGTATATGACACTCCAATATGTTAAAAAAATCATAACACACACATACGCTGCATATGAATAAATAATACACAAGTGGTACAAATATTGTCAACATAGTCACATGCATCTATATCTCATCCACAGACACAAGTAAGGAATATCAAAATAAATAACTGAAAGTCTCAAGTATGAGGTATCAACATAACTAATAGTCGGGTAGAGACAAATCCACTACCAAACGACTAAATCAAAACTAAAATGATAGAGGAGAACGGAACCCCAATATAAAATAAATGTCAAATAAAGATAATAACAACTAACGATCCATCAGCTATGAAGCAATCATGAGTACTCAGTGGGTAAGACCTCCCCAACAGAGAATGATTCGTCAGGTCTTCGTCCGTACTCCTGTGGACAATCCTGATCGTCTACACCTAGAAAGGGACCAGGTCCTCAGAGGGACGTAACAAGATACATAAAAGTATGCCAATAAAGTACTGAAAGTAAACATCCAACATGGTCGCCTAACCAATCTATGTGATATACAGTTTAAGAACAGATTTCCCGCATATGGACTATCTGGCTAAAATAATGGGATGGGCATAATTCTCTCGGAGATCTAGGGGCCACTGGCATAACGTCTTTCGATCGTCATAGGCCTACAGTAAATAATGGGTTCATAACGCCTCGCATCTCTGGTGGAGCTTACGGGCCAAAAAGAAAAAGTGTAAAGGAGTCACATACGCTTACTCATTATTCTCCCTACCCAATGCTACTAATGTTTTAATCCATAGCACGCAAACACCTCTAGTAACTGCTAAGTTTGATAAACATGATATTTTTATTTAGTAGTTATTCCTTATCCGTCGCACGACCTTTACGTAAAGGGGGGCAGTCTATCACGCAAATTTGTGTCCTACATGAGACACTCGTATAACAAATGTTTTACGGCCAATGAAATATAATGATGCCTCAACTCATGGGGTGGTCTCGTAAAACTAGGTCAACATGCATAATATAAATAAGAGATAAAAGACGACGCAACCGTCGTTGCACCCAAGTCTTTCTTGGTCGTGCAATTTTATATAGAAAAATAAATTAAAATAAATAACAACAAAATAAATATGCAGCAAATAAATATAACTAAACAGTACGGTGGCAAGGTATACTTGCCTAGCAAACAAGCGGTGTATTATAGATGTCCAACGACAAGCACAATAAAATCAGAAACTACAGACTCTGAACGAACGTCTCCGGATGCTGAAATAAATATTACCAAAGTTTTTGAAATAAGCAAAATAGTCAGAAAATACCATCCTTTCGTCCAATTTGGACACAGGGGCAAAATAATAATTTTGGGTTAAAGCGGGGTCCACATGTGGCCACTTTCCACCGAAATATGTTCCATGGGTAACGGTCTCTAAATGGGACAAATTATAGGTCAAAAAAATCTTATACATCGATACGAACTCAACGGTATGTCGAATTTTGGATTCTGGCGAGTCGATCATAATTTTCCCCATCGAGTCAATCGTGGGGCCCACAAATAGGCAGCTAGGTCAACTGTCTCATAATCGAGTGAAATTTGGGTCACAGGACCAGCGTGATATCATGAATCCAATGGCGTAAGTTTTATTACATTCCGACGAGCGTGCACAAACTAATGGAGAAATTTACAAAACATCGATATGGGAAAACTTTTATGGATATAGGTTAATTCTGACGCGCATACACGTCTGAATCAACTTTCGCAAAATTTTACACGTCAGAAAATACCATACGCTCCTTTTGGTGTAATTGTTACTCGATGAGGTGGTCCCGTTTGGTGGGACGCACTCCGTATCGTAAAGTTTTTAGATTTAAAATTTTGGTTTTTCGTAATTTTTAAACTAGAATTTCTTACATAATAATAGGAATTAATTTGGACTAATTATATGGTGTTTATCCTAGTTATATGGTCTTCAAACTAGAGAAATAAAAAATATATTTGGTTGAATCTATCGAGAGAAAACTGCATATCAAAACATGGTTTTAAACTTAAAACTATTGTATTGAAATCATATAAATTATGGTTTTTCCTGATGTTGGACTTGATTTATCATGAGTTCTGGGCTATATAAATTAAAAATAATTGAAGGGTTTTAAAGGTGTATAGGTTGTGATCATACCTGATTAATTGGATCTACAAACGATCGGGTGACGACGAAGAAAGCACGTTGCGAAGTTGGGGCCGAGACTGTCGGTGCACAACGGACTTGAGTGCTCCGGCGGTGCCCCGATCGTTATCCGGCGGCTGCGAAGGTGCAAAAGGTCGGGAGGGGTGGAGGAAGTGTCAACGAGGACTCTGGGGCGATGAACTCAACTTCTCGAGCAGTTCTCTAGGGTTTGGGAAGAGAGATCGATCTTAAAATATCTATCTATCTATTTATAAGTTTATAAATAGATAAGTTTATATTTGTAAGACAAGTTTATGAACTCGGTTACCCTTTTGATAGATGTTCACAAGCTTTAGTTTATGCTTACAAGCTTAAATTTTTGTTTATGACAAGTAACTAGTTATATTGTAGTATTGTTAAATGTGCATTTAAGTTTATTCGACAAGCGTACCTTTGGCCAACCGAGTTGACTGCAGTGTTGGTGGTGGCAATATTCTTAGAACATGCATTTAGTAATTAATGCATGTGACAACCCTAGCTAGTTAATGGTAGTAAGCCATAGAGCTGTTTGGTCGTACGATAAATGATATTACTTTCATTATAGCTCGCTTTTCTAGTTTTATTTCTTCCGGTGCATGGTTAGGGTGTTAAGCTCTGCTCGGGTGAAGGTCTATAATGTGTTGGCACATCCGGTCTCAGTCAACTAGATTTTGATAGTTAACTAAATCATGCATTGATATGTCGCATCTGAAGCCTCAACACTGCTATTGCATGTCATCTATATTGCGTCTATTCAAATATAATCTTTTATTTATTTGAGTCTAGAACTGATGTACGCTGAGTCGCACTGGCAAAACCAAGAACCTATAAACCAGATACCTAGTCCACTCAAATAAACTAAAGAACCTATCCACCAAATCAGGCCATATTCATTTACAAAGGCTACCATACTAGGAGACCGAACTCGGGCCGAACTCGTGCCAAACTTGTGCCAAACTCGGACCGAACTCGGTTACCCTTTTGATATAAAATCAACCAGTTCAATAGCTCCTAATTTCTTGGCCCAACGGTTGAAAATTTGAATTAAACCTGATCTGAATTCTGACCTAATTATGTTTGCCTACAACCTATAAATAGGATTAGAATTATCATTCTTACTCACTCAAATATTCTTAAGTCTTCTATCCTATTATGAGCAAACCTCTAAGCCTTAACTTTTTTATCTCAAAGAGCAACTCCCTAGCCTTCCTAGTGCCAAGTGCGATCTCGGTCTAGAAGTCTTCTGAGTTGTAAAGAGCTTTATTCGATCATTTACTCTCTCTCTCTCTAAGCTATGAATTTGCGAAACTTTGGATCAAAACTCGTGGTGTAAAGAAGTAGTAAGCCTTCAGATCAAAACTTATGATTCACTATTGGTGATTATAGTGGAGAAACTCCGAGCTTGAGTTCTCGGGACTGGACTAGTCCTCTCAGAGGAAAACCATTATACATCTTGGTGTTTGCGTTTACTTTTTCTCTCTACTTTATTGCTTTACTTTACTGTCTCTATATACACTATTAGTTAGCAACTGCCTTTATTCCGTTAATCTAAAATTGGGTAGATTATTCTGCACTCTATTCACCCCCTCTAGAGTTGCCTCACGGTCCTTCAATTGGTATCAGAGATAGTTCTCTTGATATTTGGTTTAACATCCTAAGAGACTTATGGCAACTGTTAGATCTATCCACACCAACAATGGTGAAGTCCAGTCCACAAATAGGTTACCCCTATTTGACGGTACTAACTACCCATACTGGAAGACACGTATGAGCTTCTACCTAAAGTCACTTAATTTTGACCTTTGGGCTTTAGTAGTAGAAGGATACAAAAATCCACCTAGAATAGTTATAGATGGTAACCTTGTAGAAAAGCCTCATGATAAGTACACAATTACCGAAAAGAAAAAAAGCTAGTCTTGATGCTAAAGCTATTAATGCTCTATTTTGTGTTGTAGACAGAATTAAATTTAACAGGGTCTCCACTTGCGGAACTTCGCAAGAAGTTTGAAAACTTCTTGAGGTCACCCATGAAGGAACCTCCCAAGTGAAGGAATCAAAAATAAGTCGTCTAACACAAGAGTATGAAGCATTTAAGATGAAGCAAAATGAGACGATCACTCAAGTGTTCACGAGATTTCTCGACATCGTCAACCCTCTATTATTACTCGGCAAGGAGTATAATAATCATGAGAAGATTCGCAAAGTACTCAGGGGACTCACCAAGAACTGGAATCCCAAGGCCACTGGAATCATAGAAGGGAATGATCTTACCACGATGACCCTCGAGACGCTCATGGGCAAGTTGATGACTCACAAGCTAGATCTCAAAGAATTTGAAGAACCCACTCCCAAGGGGAAGACGATCGCTCTTAAGACACATCACAAAAAGGTCACCAACTACAACTCCGACGACAATGAGTCTCAAGATGAGGAAGTTGCCCTGACCACAAGAAACTTCAGGAATTTTCTAAAGATTAAAAAATCAAAGAAGAAGGAGCCAACTAACAACAATGATGAAGAGCCTATATGCTACAACTGCAAAAAGACAGGGCATATAAAGAAATATTGTCCAACCCTAAGAAAAGAAAATTGCCACAATTACTCATCTAGAAGAACATCATCACGAAAATATGCAAACACTAGTATTTTGCACGAAAGTGAAGCTAGTGAATCCGAAGAAGAAAATCCTCGAGAAGCAGCAAACCTATGCTTCATGGCGTTAGCTGATCAGGTGTCACGACCCGCACCCAAAAATCGGGCATGAGCTGTGGGTACGTCCAGCCACAGCATCAGGTAACTGATAATAACTCTTATGATAATTTTACTTTTGATGAACTAGGTAATGATTTCAGTGATCTGCTTGATGATTTTAGGAAACTTAGAAATAAGTACAAGCATGCTAAGAAAGATGTTCAAGATTGTCAAACTAAAATAGATAGACTAACATCTCTACTAAGTGAAGTAAATGATACCTCAAACGATTCAGACGAGAATTATAGACTTAAGCTTAACCTCCATGAGGCACTTGCCAGTCTTGACAAGAGCTCTCAGGAGAACGCTAAACTTAAGAAAGAACTCAAATATGAAAAGAAGAAGTATTCCATTGCTATACGTAGAATAGATGCTCTCACTGCTAAATATGATGAAGGATATGCTACCTCTAAAAAGTTAGAGATTAGATTGGGTAAACAGGTCGAACAAACCTTCATACAACCTAACACGAGACATGTATCAAGACAAAAGAACACTCACAGTTATGCTCATAACAGTTCATGCAATCATCATGCACATAGAATCAAACACAATCATGCATTCTATTATAGATATCCACGAAGACCACAAAGAAATATCAAACACAATCATGCATTCTATCCACATAAACCACAAGGAACTGCTTCACACAATCATATCTATTATGTTGTACCAAGCATCAATCACACAGCTATATGTCACTACTCTGGTAAGAAAGAACATATATCTAGATTCTGTAGAACAAGAAAATTAGTAGATATAAATGTTTATGCATGGGTACCAAAAACTAACACAACAAGACCCTCAAGAAAATGGGTACCAAGGGTTACATCTATAACTCATTTTGTAGGTGGACCAACCCTCTCATGCTAGAAGCAAGTAGATTCTCGATAGTGTTTGCTCACGATATATGACTAGTGATGCTAACCTATTTGTAACGCTATCGATGAAGAAAGAAGGTTATGTCTCCTTCGGCAATAACCTCGGAGGATACATTATTGGTAATGGTAATATAGGTGTTCCTCCCTATCCTGTCATAAAAGATGTCTGTCTAGTAACGAAATTAAAACACAACCTACTCAGCATCAGTCATCTAGCTGACCATGGTTATGGTATTAACTTTGTTATAAACAAATGTTATATTTATGAAAGATCCACTGGTAAGGTTATCTTTGAAGGGATCATAAAAGACAATATATATTTTTTATCTTGCAAAAGATATTGACAATGTAGGCAAATGTCTATACGCTAAAAAAGATGATATCTGGCTATGGTATATGAATCTAGGACACGCAAACATGGACACTATTGCAAGACTATCTACAAAAAAACTCGTAAGAGGCTTACCAGAGATTACTTTCAAGAAAGATATGGTATGTGCTGACTCTGAAAAGAATAAAGCTACTAAATCTTCTTTTAAATAAATTAACTCTGTAAGTACCTATAGACCTCTTCAACTCTTGCATATAGGCTTGTTTGGACCCCGTAGAGTCGCCAGTCTTGGCGGTAAGCTTTATGCTTAGGTTATTGTTGATGATATCATATTTGGATCTACTAATAAGATGCTATGTAACGAGTTTTCTAAGTATATGTAGAGTAAATTTGAGATGAGCATGATGGAAGAACTGACTTTCTTTCTAGGATTGCAAATCAAGCAAGATTCACAAGGATATCACCACAATTTTAACGTGGACACACTCGCCACAATTCCTAGGTCGTGCATAAAATAGTTTTTCGTGTTGCTTCCACTGCCTCGAAGCACATGATATCACCTTCGCCCTCTGCACGAGCACGCATCCCAGACTAAGTCCAATTTTATCTTATATATCTAAGGTACATTGTCCCTTCCGGTATTGCAAGGATCTAATATGAACGAGCCGTTGCTTTAACTTCATGAAGCTAGTTACACAGTCGTCAATTTATATGATTGTTATTCCCTTTCGGGGCACGACGAGTCAGAGGCGATGCCATCTTTAAAAATCTACGACTCCAAATCTCATCAGTTGACTTAGGCTATTTTTACCATCGCTTCGATCTTTTGTTTGTATCTTCAGCTAAAGGCTATGCTAAGGATCTCTCAAATCCAACACTCAGTCACTTAGGCCTATCTCCAATATACACCACTCACGTCCACTCTCGACGCATTCCTAAATGTGTTGCCGCAATGGTCGTTCTAAGGGTCTACAATATTCATTTTGATTTGGCGGTCAAGTCTCTAGGGTCAGCTGTCCCAAAGCTACACTCGATAATTGTAAGTCATCAAGATGGACAATTACTATGAACCAAGCTATATCTTCCCTAAAAACCTGAGCCATAACCCAACCATTCCTTCCAAACGAACTTATGAATCCAAGCACTTCATGCACTACCTCTGACATATCCATAAAGCAAATGCTGCCTAACCACCTAGATTCTTACTATTCTATCCAAGCCACAACTCATCGATCTGCGCTTGTTAAAACCATCTTTCATCACTCCACCATTATTCCCTGAATCCATCAAAATTCTGAACCACCTTGCTCGAATTCCCGCACTATCACTTGCCATTTTTTTTTCTGAAATCATAGACTTGCTCTATTTCTTATCCATATATCATGTTTCAATACTGCACATCCAACTTGCTCGAGCGGCCCAGTAATTTGCTTCAGTGTTGCTCTCTCGTTTAACTATCTTCAAAATTCCATCTGCCACAATCCTTGTTCTTATTCCACTCCTTGGCCCTTCTTGATTTCTCCGTGTTCTGATTCATCTACATGCTTGCGATGACTTGTGCATAAGTTCCAACACAAATCTTAAATCTATATTGCCTTCACTCGTTACCTCAATCTGCCTTAGTACTGCAAGTGCTAACTTTTAATCTAACTTAACATCAACTAGACTTATCTCATGCCCGTTCAGGTCTTTCGGAGAATCCTTCCACCATCGTTGCACCATTTTGCCAAATTTTACTTTTACTAAACTTTGAGTCAAAGTTCTCGAGCACCAAGATTCAAAATCCTTCAAGTTTGTACGAATCCATCGTATTGCTCCTCCCAAGCAAATTATATTTTATTGCTCCACCAACTGCTTTCTTGTGTTGCCAAAATCCATAGTTCATGCTCACTACTCTCTGATACATCCATCGCTTCGCAAGAGTGCCCCAACCATTTGTTCCTTATGCTCAACTCTCTTTTTGCATAAATAAATGCTCCACCGAACTTTCAAATCGTGCAAGCAAACTCTAATATTCATATTTCCATCTGATCGATCTCATCTTGTTTCTAATTCTTGGTCCCCATCAATCCTTCTAATTCCAAACACTCGTTTCATTGCTTGTTCCATTCTCGTCCAACAAAACTTCTATTTACACAAGTTCGTTCTTGATCACTCAAGTCCAACGTATCGAAGAATACCTGAGTCAAATTTTGTTGCTCCATATACCACTTGGAAATAGGGTCGCTCTCGCGCCAGATTTACCACTTCAAAATTTGCGATACGGAGCGCACCCCGCAAAACTGGACCATCCGGTCGTGTACCAATTGCACCGAAAGGTGCGTATGGTATGTCCAGACGTGTGGGCTTTCATGAAAACTGATTTGGACGCGTGTGCGCGTCGAAATCAATCCGTATCCGCAAAAAGTTTCCATATCATGACTTTTGCAAAACACCGTACCATTTAGTTTATGCTCGTCAGAATACGACGAAACTTGCGTCATTGGATTCATGGTATCACACTGGTCCTGTGACTAAAGTTTCATGTGATTCTGAGACAGTTGACCAAGTCGCCTATTAACGGGCCCCATAGTTAACTTTTTGGGTAAATTTGTGTCGGCTCACCGGAATCCAAAATTGGACGTACCGTTGAGTTCGTATTGATGTTTAGAATTGGTTTGACCTATAATTTATCCCATTTAGAGACATTTACCTTTGACACGCTTTTCGGTGCAAATGGGCCCACATGTGGAGCCCGTTTTGACCCAAAATTACTGTTTTGCCCCTGTGTCCAAATTGGACGAAATTCTAGCTATCTTGCTTATTCTGGAAATATTAATGATATTTATTTCAGCATCCGGAGACGTTTATTCGAAGGCCGTAGTTTTTGACCTTGGTACTTGACTCCTGGACGTTACACTTTGCAGCTTTCTTGCCAGGCAAGTATACCTTACCAAATTGCTTATAGTACTTTACATTCTTATTATATTTCTGTATATTCATTGCATGTGTGTTTTCTTTCAGTTATAAGTATATACTACACACACACACACACACACACACACACACACATATATATATATATATATATATGTTGACACACACTTGACACATAGTATCATGGTAGGGGAGGACAATCAGTAGGCGTATGGGCTATAACCACTCTGGTAAACCATAGTATCTAGCACGCACTACAGTAGTGTGTCACGCTGGTCGCTATCCTCACGGTATGTTGATTTCTGGAGTCGCGCTGGTCACTACCCTCACGGTATGTCGATTTTTGATGTCCCTGACGTGTGTGTGAGTTGTGAGATTAGATATAGTAGCCTACCCATGCCTATACGTCGAAAAGTTATCCTCATTATGCATTCATATAGATTGTCTTGTACAACATACTTATATATTTTATGTCTATTATGCATGTTTTACTGTATTCAATTGGCATGCTTCTATGTATCTTGTTACGTCCCTCTGAGGACCTGGTCCCTTGCCAGGTATAGATGACCAGGAGTATCCGCAGGAGTACGGGCCAGGACCTGACACATTATTTTCTGCCGAGAAGGTCTTACCTTCTGAGCATATTTGATTATCTCTAGCGATGGATTGCTTCACTGATACCTTTATATCATCATCTTATTTTATGAGAACTACCCTTCTCTCTCATTTTAGTTTTGGATATAGTCCTTAATAGTAGATTTGTCTCCACCCGACTATCATTTTTGGATTACTCTGACTCATTATTCTAGTTTATTTATTTCTTTACTGTGACTTGTTGTGTGGATGAGATTAGTATTTCCGTGACTTGTGACTATATATATACCACTTGTGAGTTAATATTCATATTACAGCGTACGTGTGTATTATGGTATCCATTTATTAGAGTTGTCATATACATACGGCTGACATGCTTATGTATTCCTATTCATACGTATTTTGGGACTGGGGCATGACATGTTTTTGTGGTAGCCCATGCAGGTCGAGAGCATATTGTCTCGGTTACGTTACTGTACCGAGCAAGCCTGCGCATAGGATTAGAATATAGGATCTCATCCACTTATTTAATCACCTCCCTTGATTTATTTCGTATTCTAAATTGTTTGCTTGTATTGCATCTTGCTT
The DNA here is from genome assembly GCA_036927795.1 of Iris macrosiphon. Classification (NCBI taxonomy): domain Eukaryota; kingdom Viridiplantae; phylum Streptophyta; class Magnoliopsida; order Asparagales; family Iridaceae; genus Iris; species Iris macrosiphon. The sequence goes on from JAYESA010000001.1 coordinate 174,874,948, forward strand.
AATCCTTTCACAACGTCAATCTTATCTTTCCTTCGTGCTTGATAGGGGATTAGGAAGATAATTTATACTAGGAATATACACTCTATTGTTTAATAATACTATTAGTTAAATTCTTGTAAGTTTGGTAGTATGCCTCATAACCTAGTACCACGTAGTCCTTTTGACTCATTAATGAAGTATAATTGAATGACACCAACTATAGACTTGCATAAAAAGATAGTGTTTATCCAGACTGTAGAACTTAGAGGCCATACCCCCATTTGGTTAACTATAGACTTAGACAAGAAGTTAGTATAGCAACTGTAGATGCACAACACCGATCTTCTTGATGAACTTAAATTATTTTGTACATTCCTCCATCCTAATCCAACTTACTTATATTTTCTGAACTACCTCAACTTATGCTGCTATTATAGCCTAGTTTTGCAAGCTTATTCTTTTATCAAGCTTGTTCATGACATATGTATTATTGGGGACCCACACTAATACATTGTCAAAAATCATAATCAGTACATTATGGTCTGATCAACCTTAGTGCCCTTGGTTCGATCTTCATATCACTACTTTACATGGATTGAGATATAGTTGACTCAACTTGTTAGACGAATATATTTGCCCTCTAGACTGGTCAGAGCATATCATGTCAGGTATATAACTGTTCTGATGTGAACATGCAAATAGGAATTTACCAAAATAATATTTTAATCCATAACTGCCTTGGCAACTCCCTTTCGAATTCTCTAATCCCTTTTAATCCCGTACTTGTATTCTATCACCTCCTCCTTGAATTCTTTATTGTTGTTTTTCGTCTTCCCCTATTTCGGAAAGATGAACGCTCGTGCTTGGTATAAGTTGATACACGAAGAGTACTAGATATACCCCATAGGCCAATCACATTACTTTGTGACTATCTTTCGTAATTAAGGGCATAACACAATGTGATATATTTAGTGTTAAAAATTTTGAGGATATATTGATATTTTAACTAGATGGCATATCCACGAAGCTAATGGATGACACGCGTAGCAGTAGTAGTATTCTCCTTTCTATCACCATTCCGTCCCCTTGGGTTGCTCACCTTCTCTTCCATATCCATTCCTTATTCCACGCTAAATTCTTTCTATCATAGTTGCGTCTTTTCGTGCCATCATAGATTGTTGATTTACTTCAACCTCACCCTTATTTTGTTAGTTAAAAAAATTAATGGGTTAGTAATGATTAATAACTAAAAGATGAGTACTTAATGATAACCTTTATGTATATGCACTATAGCAATATATGTATCCTCTTATTATTTTAAAACCATATATAGCATCCCTTAGTCTAATAGGAATTAGATGGATTGGTGAATTAGTTTATACTTCTAATAGTTTTATAAAGTTAGTCAAGACCTTAATTGTTGCCCAAAAATAAAACTTAGACTAAGCTTAGGAAAGAGTTGAATGCACTTATTACGAACTGACGACTATGACAAACCGCTGGCGAAGTAGCGACAGCTGCAGCTAGACCGTTATAGTAGAGTAGTTGAAGTATTTGCAGACCTACTGGTCAGGTGGTATGGCAGTATTAGACTACGATACTTGACGGTTACAAAGAAAAATCATGGTTATGAGATTCCAGACAGGTATCCCAAAATTCTCGTTCCAATGAATAAATTTGTCCTACCACCTAGACAATAGCCTCAAGAGACTGTGACCACTAGTAGAACTCATGTAAGTTGGGTAGTATAGACGAGTTAGAGGATAATGGAATAGTGGTAGAATGGCTGACCATGACTTTAGGAAATACTGCTAGATAACAATGAAGTGTAATAGCTATAGTAAATTATTACGAATATGGGTTAGTGTCAATTTCGAGGACGAATTTTTTATAAATTAGATAGAATGTAAAATCCCTAATTTTAAAAATTGTATAAATTTAATTATTTAATTTATTTATAGTATTTATCAGTTAATTAGAAAATAGAATTTATTGGATTTAATTACTAGGTAATTATTCATCTAAAAAATTATTGAGCAAACTATTATTTTACCTTATTTTATTTTGTGTAGGGGACATTGTTGAGGGATGAAAGATTATTTGTATGTACTAATATAAATTTCTGGAATTATATATATATATATATATATATATATATATATATATATATATATATATATATATATAAGTAATTGAATAATAAAAAGAAAAGAAAGAAAAAGAAAACAAACAAAAACCTATTAAACTAAAACCCCTAGGTATTAATCCTAAGGCCTAACCTAAATCCTAAAGCCACAGCAACCAATTCCTAACCCCCCCCCCCCCCCACCTATAGCTAAGCCTAAAGCCAGCATCCCACACCCGCAGTATAACCACAGACCCAACCCGCTCTCTGTCTATATATATATATATATATATATATATATATATATATATATATATATATATATATATATATATATATATATATATATAAACTTATATCCTACAAACCCTAAACCCTAACCCTAGATCTCCACAACCCAGATCCACGCCGACCCTGAGACCGTCCCGACCGCCTGGACCCACCGCAGCACCGCCGGAAGCCGCTTGCCGCTCGCCCTCGTCAACACCCGCGCACGCCGCGACAGGAAACTACAACAACGTACCCCTGTTCATGCCCTGTTTTCCGCTCCATCTTGCGACCATATTCGACCCCGTCTTCACCGGTATGTTTACGACCTATCCCTCTTCCAAGTTTGTGTATTATTTTCCATCGATCAGCGCGTAACCCTAGGTGAAAATCGAGACCAAGTTGGAGAAAAACCACAACTTTAACTTCAAAAAAACTGCTGCAATGACCCATATTTATGGACTCATATCTCCCACCACAGAGATCCAATCTTAGATTTTCTTTTTGCTATGTAAAGACCATATAACCGAGATGATTTCCTCTTAATTAGATTAATTTATTTGGTGTTATATGCAGAATTAAATTGGGTTAAAAATCATAAAAAACTGTTTTTGAAACATTCAAAATTTGCGATACGGAGCACCCCCGCCAAACGGGACCGCCCCATTGTGTGCCAATTGTACCGAAAGGCGCGTATGGTATGTCCAGAAGTGTGAACTTTTGCAAAAACTGATTTGGACGCGTGTGCGCGTGAGAATCAACCCGTATCTGCAAAAGTCCCCGTATCGTGACTTTTGCAAAATACTGCACCATTTAGTGTACGCTCGTCAGAATACGACGAAACTTACACCATTGGATTCGTGGTATCACGCTGGTCCTGTGACCCAAGTTTCATGTGATTCTGAGATAGTTGACCAAGCCGCCTATTTGTGGGCCCCACGGTTGACTTTTTAAGCGAATTTGTGTCGGCTCACCGGAATCCAAAATTGGATGTACCATTGAGTTTGTATTGATGTTTAGAATTGTTTTGACCTATAATTTGTCCCATTTAGAGACCTTTACCTCTGGCACACTTTTTGATGCAAAGTGGCCCACATGTGGAGCCCGTTTTGACCCAAAATTACCGTTTTGCCCCTGTGTCCAAATTGGACGAAAGGGTAGTGTTTTCTAACTCTCTCGCTTATTCTAGAAATGTTGGTGATGTTTCTTTCAGCATCCGAAGACGTTTATACGGAGGCCGTAGTTTCTGACCTTGGTGCTTGACCCCTGGATGTTACACTTTGCAGCTTTCTTGCCAAGCAAGTATACCTTGCCAAATTGCTTAAAGTACTTTGCATGCTTGTAAACTCCCTCATTTATTTCTATAGATAGTCTGGTATGGGTTAGAAAATTTTAGTTTAGCAGCAGATGATTGAGGTTTAGAGTAAGGTTACAAATGTCTGATTTTTTTAATTAAACCCTTGGCTCCCTACCGTTGTTGAAATATTCGGAGCCCAACATTAGCCCATAAATTCTAACAGATTATTGTACTCTGGACTTGACACGCCAATTTAGACGCTGGACTTTCCCGTCACTCAAAATCATATTTTTTTTGTGCTCTAAATTAATTGTACAAATTTCCGTAACCAAAATCCATTATTTAATCCCATGTCGCGCACCTGTGTCGTTGCCATCAATTTTGAGACACCAACTCAACCCGTTGAGCCGGACCAATTAAAGGGTCCAAGACCGACACCAAGCCTACACTATTCATGATCTTTGTGTCACTCCCAATTGAGATCCCATGTGCCCCCATTTAATTTAAGAGCACATGATATTTTTTATTCCTACCACCTCCAGCTGCTATTCCCACCACCACCATCGTCTACATAAACTCACTACTCCGGCCAGCATTCTCCCCATCGGCCATCCGCCATTACCACCACCTCAACCTCCTCTCCCGAGCTTCACCCCGGCCGAGTCCCTCCACCAGCCATCCTCGACTGTAGCCAACCCCGCACCGACTTCACTCCGGCCGAGCACCAACCCCGGCCTTCAGTTGAACTCCTCCTACCTCCTCCACTTCCTCCATCAATGCCACCACCATACATCAACAACTCCACCATGGCCTCCAGTCCACCACCTGCGTCCTCCCCCACCTCGTTGTCGACCCCACCGGCCAGCATCGCCACTTCGCCGAGGTGAATCACTCCCCCCTCTATATTTTTGTATAAATTATTTTATGTATTTTTTAGTGTAGTGTTAATGATCTTGGGGTTAATGATGTGAGTTTAGGGTTTGGTTACATATATGTGTTATGAATTATATGCAATGAGGATAAAATGCATGGTTAGTAATTAGGGTTTATAAATGCTAGGTTTGAGATGTTAGGGTATTTCATTTAATTTATGCCTATTATTATTGATGATGAGCAGTTTAATTGGTTATGAAATGACGTTGTGATATCAAAGCAATGATTAATATTAAGAGCTAATATTTTAATGAGGAAACACTGATGGAAATTGAGGAGCAGGTGATTGTTGTATAGTAGTGTGTAATATTAAACAAATAGCCATGCATTGACGTTGATGAAAAATGATGAACATAACTACGTAGCAGTTTTATTGAGAAATGGGAAAGATTGCATATGTCTGAGGATTTAATCAGGGTTTGATTAACTGAATATCGTGAGGAATATAGTAAGACTGAGGAATTGTAATGAAATTGATCGAGGAGTAGTTTTAAGACGAATGATAAGATGATGGTATATGATCGAGGATTGTTCTGATGGTATTAAACAGGTAATTGATCGTATTTATAACGAACTCTTAGTCTACCTTGGTCAACCCTCTAGCTTCGTGACCATGTAACTTGTAACTAAGTCTGAGCATATGTTTAGACGTGTGTCACATCCCTGTTTGCCACGTGATAGTTTATTCATTGAGTTTGTATCTCGTCTCTAGGTACTACGGGACCTGCAGACTTGGACGTGGTACCGGATCCCCGTCATCAGCAGCCAAACTCAGGCAAGTGTACCTTGCCACCCTATATTTTAGTTACCAGATATTTATTGTTTCATTATATACATTGTGCGCGTGTTTGATTAAGATCGTTACTTCGCGTCCGGATCACAACCGGGTGCAGACGTTCGTCGTAACATCTCATAACGAATGCTAGATGTTCGTAATACCTCGATGTACGTACCTGAGTATATCGTCACCCCAGGACATATTCATACACTGTTATCGTGCCAGATTTCTTGTATCCTGATACTGATATCATGACTGGAGACTGGGACGACCTTAGGGTCGCGTTTGTTGATAGTTACTTCTGTGCGAAGAGACTGCTAGATAGAGGTTCAGGTTCAGCCAACAATCGTTGACCGCTTGGGAAGGGATAGACAGTTACTAGACGTTTGGGCTCATATGCACGCGCTTTATATATGTATATCCTGTTGATGTAGTAGTCCTGTATCCGGAGTAGTAGTATCACCCGTGTGACTCTGTGCTCGGAGCTACGGTATGTCCCGTATGTCTTTGTGTTCGAAGCTACGATTTTATTTTGGACAGCCCACGCATCGAACATTTCTTTAAACTGTGTCACACTTAGTTGGTTATGCTAGATTACCCCATCATTGTACTTGTACTTTCTGTTATACTTGGCATGCTATATTTTTTTATCATGTTACGTCCCTCTGAGGACCTGGTTCCCTTCCAGATTTAGGCGAGGAGGATTACCCAGAGGAGCACAGTCCGGGTACGTATCCAGCAGCATGACCCATTACCGAGGACGAGGTCATCCACGAGGACTTCGCCTGATCACTGGTAGTAACTTTATCCTTGGGACGGTATTACTATATAGCTATCTGATGTCGTTCCAAGTTATCTCATTGCTTACTTTTATTCCAGTATTTTGTACTAGCGGGTTTGTTCCAGTGTGACTACTCTAGTATTTGTACTATGATACATTATCTCGTGATATTTCCTTTCTGCACATTAGTTGCTATGATTACCTCTATGTGCTCTTATATCTGTTGCCTGTGGATGAGATTTAGATTCACTATTTATGTGTTATGTGATGGGTTATTCATTGTACTTTACAACTTATGTGCACTCCGACGGGCCCATTAGATTGGAATGCCCGCCGAAGTGTGCTGCTGGCCATTGCCACGTAACTCAGTTCCTTATATTTGGAATCGGGGTGTGACAATGCTTATTATATTTATGTATATTCATTGCATGTGTGTTTTCTTTTAGTCATAAGTATATGCTACATATATATATATATATATGTTGACACACACTTGACACATAATATCATGGGAGGAAAGGACAATCAGTAGGTGTATGGGCTATAACCACTCTGGTAAACCGTAGTATCTAGCACGCACTACGGTAGTGTGTTACGATGGTCGTTACCCTCGCAGTATATCAATTTCTGGAGTCGCGGTGGTCGCTACCCTCGTGGTATGTCAATTTCTGGAGTCGCACTGGTCGCTACCCTCGCGGTATGTCAATTTCTGATGTTCCTGACGTGTGTGTGAGTTGTGAGATTAGATAGAGTAGCCTACCCATGCCCATATATCGAAAAGTTGTCCTCATTATGCATTCATATAGATTGTCTTGTACAGCGTACTTATATATTTTCTGTCTATTATGCATGTTTTATTGTATTCAATTGGCATGCTTCTATGTATCTTGTTACGTCCCTCTGAGGACCTGGTCCCTTGCCAGGTATAGACGACCAGGAGTATCCGCAGGAGTACGGGCCAGGACCTGACGCATTATTTTCTGCCGAGAAGGTCTTACCTTTTGAGCATCTTTGATTATCTCTAGCGATGGATCGCTTTACTGATACCTTTATATTATCATCTTATTTTATATCTGACTATCATTTTTGGATTACTCTGACTCATTATTCTAGTTTAGTTATTTCTTTACTGTGACTTGTTGTGTGGATGAGATTAGTATTTCCGTGACTTGTGACTATATATATACCACATGTAAGTTAATATTCATATTATAGCGTACATGTGTATTATGGTATCCATATATTGGAGTCGTTATATACATACGGCTGGCATGCTTACGTATTCCTAGTCCTACATATTTTGGGACTGGGACGTGACACATCTGCCAACCAACTGATCCACTGATGCAACCAAAAATCTCTCCGAATGACAAGCCAAACCAATGCAAAGTGTAAACCCCCTCGACCAGATTTCAGTATTTCTAGGATTATTTTAACAATTTAGGATTTATGGCAATATTTTAATTTATTTTGCTTACATATCCTATTGACTTGTGCACCTATCCATCACCAAATTATTTGGAGCCTTACCTTGACTGTTATCCCCGAACAAAGTTCACATACCTGTCCTAGACATGTTAGACTATTTTTCTGAATTTTGTGCAAGTCCCAGATGCTTTATTTTGAGTCTCGTTTGAGACGCACAAATATCGTTACAATCGTCCGTATTTATTACCTATTTAATTTTCTGCTCTTTACCCATCTTTGTACCCCTAGAGATTTGAGGCCCAACATGCACCTGTTTTGCCTAAACAAAAATACGTTAATTTTCTACACTGAGTATACTATATTTAGTGTATTGACACCGTAGAAAAATTATGACCCTACCTGCCTCTAAATAATTAGAGAACACCGTGCGCAGTATTTATTAATTAATAAATATGGTGGCCCGTATCACCCAGAAACCAGGTCCGACCCCTGCCCAGACTCACCCCCATTCCCCTCGGGACCCTCACACAGCTTTTTTCTTCAATTCTGTGAATTTTAGTATTTTTCGGAATCGGGTGTTTTCCCAGACAATTTCGTAATTGCGCAATTTTCTAAATTATAGGACTTTTACGCAATTTATAAAATTATAGGGACTTTCCTGCAAATTGCAGTGCAGGGTGTCACCCCCTCATTGGCCGGTGAACCTGCAACGTCCATTTGGACGCGGGACTCACCCGAAAAGATCCCGAAAATATCCCAAAATATCCCAAAAATATCTCTAGATATTTTTACTTAAAATATCATTATAATTTTCTATATAATAAAAGAAAAAGAAAATAAAATCAGAAATCCTAAAAAAATCTACCCGACCCCAGCCGAGCTGCTGCCCCCCCCCCCCCCGGCCGCCGGCGACGAGCCTCGACGGAGCCCCCGCCCACGGCGGAGCCGACCTCCCGCTGGCCATCTTCTTCCTCTCCTCCTCCTTTCCTCCTTCCCGCCGCTCCCTCTCTCCTCTCACCCTCTTCCTCTCCTCATCCTCCCCGGCCGGAGCAGACCCCGCCGGCCGGAGCCGACCCCCGACCTCCGTCCGCCTTCCTCCTCCTCCACTTCTTCTCCACCACCACCGCCACCCCCAACACAGTCCGCCGCCACCACCATCCTCCACCACCAGCACCAACGCCACCATCACCTACTCCTCTCTTTCCCCAGCACCTCCCCGCCACTCCCCGACCGGTCAGCCGCTCTCCGCCACACGACCCAGCCGCCTCCGTTCATCCTCCTCCAACCTCCTCCGCCGGACCCGAGCATCTCCTCCCCCGAGCTCCTTTTTCCCCTCGACCAGAACCCCCTTTCTCCTCGCCACAGCTCCGCCGACCTCGCCGGAGAACCGCCGCGACTTCCCCTGACCTCCACGGTCCCTGACCACCTCCGTCGTGTCCGCCACAGCTGAAACCCTAGGGCGAGCAACGGTTGACACGGACACAGCAGCAGTCCAGGACACGAAGGAGACCCTCGGACACGTGGGATTCGATTTCCCGGAGCCCTGTTCAGGTATATTTTTCTCTCATCTCGTAGCTCTATTTCTAATTCCGTCAGTTGCGTCGTGTAGACTATGTAACCACCTCGGTGCCCGTGCAACCCGCTCGGAGCATCGCGTCCTGTGGCGATCGCGGCACGCGATCAAAAACAGGAAAAACAATGACCCGATTCACCTCGGAACTGGGTACGCCCCGCCAAATGGGACGACTTGGTCGCACGCGGTCTTTACCGAAACGTGCGCAACGTTGATACGGACGTGTAGGAGTTCGGAGAAGTTGATTTGTATGTGCGTGCACACAGGAATCAACGCGTATCCGCCGACACCGCCCCGTATCTGTCAGTTCTGGAACACGCTGCAACTTTGTGTACACACGTCGGATCGAGACGAAACTTGCGCCATCGGACTCGTAGCAATACGCTGGTCCTGTGAGCCAAGTTTGGTTCGATTCTGAGAACGTTGACAAAATCCCGTATCGTGGGCCCTACAGGCTCCACTTGACGGGCGATTTTGTGACCGGCTCATCGGAATCCAATTCTGGAAGTTCCGTTGGATTCGTATCATCGTTCCTGACTTGTTGACACTAAGTTTGGCAAATTTGGAGACCTTTGACCCTGACACATTTTTCGGAGCAAAGTGGGCCCACATGTGGACCCCACTTTGACCAGAAACTATTATTTTTGCCCCTGTGTCCAAATTGGACTTAAAGACAAGCGTTTCTAGCTATTTGATATTTTCTGAGACTGTTAGTGATGTTTATTTCAGCATCCGGAGACTTTCCTTCTGAGGCCATAGTTTCTGACACTTGGTATTTGACATCTGGACATTATATTTGCAGCTCTCCTGCCAGGCAAGTATACCTTGTCTTGTTGTACTGTTTATATTCAGTTCTTGCTAGTTACATGTTTATTTATTTTTATATAAATATGCGCGTCCGAGCAGACTCGGGTGCAGTCAACGATGGCGTTGACGTTAGGACTTGTATCTGACCTAGTGTCTAGTAGACCCACCTAAAGTTGTGAAGTTATTGATATAACTTCCCAGGCCTTGACACGTATCATTACATGTCATAGAGTGAGTACATGTAGGAACGCGTGCCTCATGCGCGACTGGCCATCAGTGTGAGCAACACGTGTAGCGGTATGTAGCTCAGTTGTTTATTTCATAGAGACTTGCATCATAGTAGGAGGTATCCACGTCGTTTTCACGACTTGTACATCTATATTGGGCGGGAAAGACATCTAGTAGGCGTATGGGACACCCCCCCTGATATATACTCAAGTTACCATGCTCTTCGGAGATGGGGATTACGGTATATATAGAGAGTTACCATGCTGCTCGGAGATGGGGTATTGGTTTTCTTATTCCCATTACCGTGCTCCGAGGAGGATGGGGTATTATCCTTCGTTCCATGCTCTGCAGGGATGGACGATTGCAGAGTTACCCGTGTGATCGGGGGCATATGATACATATACTAGCCAGTCATGACGATTGGTGAATTACGTCAGCATATGTCTAGCCCACACATTCCCATGCGTACTGCAAGGTCTTTAAATTGCATTCACTAAGATGGTTAGCACACCCCATTTATTTATTCAGTATTTACATTATAGCATGTCATTTTTCTGTATCTTGCTATGTCCCTCTGAGGACCTGGTTCCCTGCCAGGTGTATATATTCTTGAGTACTCGCAGGAGCACAGATCCGGACAGGCTACTTATTTTCCGAGGAGGTCTTCTCTTTGAGCCTCGTGATTGTCAGATATTGTTCTTATATGGTGTGTATTCTGGTTCCTTTTATATTTTATTTCGACAGTAGATTTGATTTCATCTGACTGTCATTCTTAGATATCTGTATTGAGATCTAGTTTCATGGTTATTGGTTATTCATATGTTTATGCGATTTCTGTGGATGAGATTTAGATATTACCCTGTGACTGGTGATTAATTATACCACTGGTGAACTATTGTTCATTATACAACGTACGCGCGTATATATGGTTTCCATATATTGGAGTTTCCATATATACGGCCAGCTGGCATGGTTACGTGACCTAGTCCTACGTATTTTTGGGACTGGGGCGTGACACAATGACACCTCTCAATTTTCTGCACGAATGCAACAATGCCACACGACACTACACGAATGCAACAACGTCAAACGATGCTACACAATCTATCAAAAACAAACGAAAGCCAACGCAACGAAGAACAACATGCACCAACAACCAACAAATATATAGACTTATTGCATGAAACATCCAATGCGGCACCGAGTAGAGCCTATCACACCCCGGTTCCGAAAAATCGAAAATAACCACGGGCGTGATGTCGTAAAAACCTAGAGTGTACTTGTATAAGGCAAGAAGATAGACAATGCATGATATATCTCAGAAACAATGACATCGTAAAGAATTAAGCAGATAAATTGAAGTCACAATGAATATAATGAAAAGCTTCTCTTTATTGAATATGATAATTGAGTACATGGCTTACAAAAGATTTACAAAGCTCTCAAATACAACGAATACTTGGCCAATTTGGCTTATATTGATATTTGTCGTCTTGGTTTACACTCTCACCGATATAACTGAATTATACTGTTCCATACATTATGCCATTTATAATAGAAGATACCTCCAATAGAAGAAGAGCTTATGCGCGCCCCAACAATGCTTTGATGCCTCGGAACAGTTTCAGCCACTTCCCCAATATTAAGTACATGAGGAGGCCCACAAACGAGGGTTAGTACATATTACGTAATGGTGAGCAGAAACTAGCCCACTCGTCTAATCTGACACTAAGTATTCATGTGAAGAGCATACATATTAACTTAGTGATCTTTCTATTAAGAACTATGTTCATTTCAATGATCAGAGTATTCAGTAGTATAATAAAACATACTTTGGAAATAGTAGGACAGGATAGATTTAATATATGTGAAATATGTACATATCTCCTAACGACGATTCTTATCAATAGCCCACTCATCGTATCCCTGCAAAACAAGGATTAGCCACAACATAATTAATACGAATCATTCTTAACTGAGATAACGTTAAGCCTGCATAAGTATTCTCGTTAGTATACAGCCTAACTACATGAGGGTCATTGGTGATATGCTTTCGCACCACGAGTGACATGCCATATAGGACTTCGAAGGGCATACGAAGCGCCATTCATGATGTTGCGATCCCCAATGAATGTCTCGTTTATACCCAGTGCTACCAAAGTACTATATTTTCTCCTAGGCCGAACGATCCCGGTGCCCAAGTGCATCTCGTTCGAGAAAACTTACCAAACCTTGTGCACAAGTTGTCCCTGACCATGCAATGACTATGCAAATAAAATCTAAGCATAAATTGCATGGTAAAGAAATATAAGTAAAGTCCCGCATTATTGATCATTCTCGTTTGGTTAATTCTCATATCGGTTGGTGACCCGTAGGTCCCAACTTACAGACCTTCTCGTGGCACCAAACCACATTTATACTAGCATATAAAATATTTCCTTCATAGTTACTGTGCACTGATGCACTTATACCTGTATCGATTTTCAATGTTCTATTCTTAGTGTTACCAGCATGTGAATTCGATTGCATAATATTACTTCTTTCTTATGGCATACTTACTTTATAGCATTCTTATATCAATAGTACTAGCAGTTCATTATTCATGTGTATTATTACTTTCAACAGCAATGAACACAAAGCATCATTATCATTATGTGTACTAGAGCAACATATAGTTATGACACACAACAAAACAATACTAGCATTCATTTTATTAGGGCATGACAGAGTAGAAAAGAATGGACAAATCCACTCACTTATGTAAATATTGTTTCCATGCCACGATCCCACATTCGCCTACGATTCCTCAAGAATGATCCGACACAATGCACGATCTTCTAACTTGGCATAATCATACATTCGAACTACGCCGTATAAGATATCCCATCTGGCCAAGTTAAGCAATACATCATTATCACTCTAAGCATCTCAATTTCCTGTACCACTTGTATTCTATCAGTCTGATCCATCTATAATTCTAGCGTACTGCCTTTCTGCGGAGCGGTGCATTACAGAGCCAAGAGCAAAACGATACGCGAAAGCTATTTAGAGTTTACGACGAACCAAAGGACAAAGTTCGAGGAAATGAATCGGGGCCTTTGATACCAAATTGTCTCGCCCTAATCTTCCATAAGCTCGATCGTCCCCGCTAAACATGAATCACCACATTGCAGCGCTCCTACAGGACAATCGTTCTCATCAGAACGTGATGTCGTACGAGCCTAGAGTTGCGCTCGCACAAGGCAAAATAGTCAAACGTCATAGTTATCATTGAAACGACCAAGTTACAGCTAAAGTCAAGTATTGTGTACCAAGCACACATCAGAGTATACGCATTGAAGCTCTCGATAGGGTCCAAATAAAAATACCACAAAGAAGAATGCCACAAGGTGATACAATACTCTTGCTCTTTTTTGCCTATAAAAGTACTTATCGTTTCATACATCATGTCATGTATATCAAAATAGAGCCACTACACTTGTGTACCTGAAATAATGCCCACAAACGTGGGTCAGTACATAACCATTGTCACGACCCGATTCCTTAGAATCGTTTGAGGTGTCCCCCGAATCGTGACCGCCGTGCGGGCCTGGAGTGGCCCCCGCACAAGACTTTAATGATTTGCATAGCAAGCACATATTCAGAGTACGCAGATAAATTAAAACATAGAATTGAAACATAGAAAAGTTCTCTTTATTGATAATGAACATCTATTACAAACTCTTGAACGAGTTAGCTAATATGCCGAACGGCTTACAAAAGAGATGACTCAAAATGAGATAGCAGTCCTGTACATTACATCCCTTTATAACTTCAAAATGTATAGACCTCCAGGCTGGAGGACGGCTTTGCCACGGAGCTGCATTTGTGTATGAAGAGTTGCAGCTTCGGACTTCAAAATGCTTCGAGGGCGCGGTGAAGATGCGCCAACAGCTGGACTGGATCGAAAAGACGACTTCGGCTCCTCGCTCGGTTTGCCTTAGTGCGGAGAACCTGTTTCAACGAGGGTCAGCATATTGAAACATGCTGGTGAAGGCGAGCTAGCCGAACTATACCAATCAACACGTTGTTTAGTGAAGCATGCATATTTTTGTGGGTTTCTATCTTGCCTTAGTTCATTTACAAGTAAGCAGCATATAGAATTTACTGAAATGAACGTGCCACCGTTAGGTGGATTTTACCTGCCCGTCTGAATTACCTGCACAATACTTACCCTGCCTTCCCTGCCACGAAGACACAAGTTAGTATGCAACAGGTTTAAATATACACGATGATCACTGGCATGGTTGCCATAATGGACTAGTCCGAGACAAGGATAGCATGCAACGATAGTACACGAGGCGTTGCAAGCCATCTTATCCCGTACACGATGACTATACACGAGTTCCGCCCGGATCGGATCGGTGCCAGTGCCCCAGCGACCGTCCGCAGAACTATACCTTGTGCACAAGTTATCCATGATCGAACACGATTAACAAGTTAACAATTCATGCAGTTGAGGTAACACGATTGCAAGAACACGAGTGCAAGAACACGAGTGCACGACAAGCAGTAATGCATGATTCATTTAACAAAGCCTTCCTGAACAATTATGCACAATACAAGGTGTGTGTGTCATACTTAGCATAATTCATAGAACATTTGCACGAACAAGCATACGATAAGGCAACAGTTCACAGGTTTGATTGATAAGCATAATAACCAAGTATATTGTCTTTTTATCTTGGTTTTTTTTATTATTATTTGGTATCGTTTGATCGGGGCGAAGGAGTGAAGCTTGGAAGCAGGGCTAGCTAATCGGGTTGGTAGCCACTCACTTAGATTTTGGAAAGAAGAAGGAAAGAGGCGCTTCACGACTCCGCTCGCAAGCCGCCTACTGCTCGTTCACCTGCACACGAACAGCTCGATTAATACTTCTTCCTCTCTTTCCATTCTCGGAATAGAAGTGCAAGTCAATGAACGAAAATAATGAAAACCATTGAAACCGTTCAAGGAAAACAAGCAAATTCCAAAACCAACTCAAAGCACGAAAGCAACAAGCGACATCGAAAACCGAGGCAATAAAAGATAGCAGCAGAGAGGTCCCTCCTGACTCTGCCGCTAAGCCGATCCTTGGGGCGCAGTCCACTGAATATGGGAATCGATTCCGAAGAAACAAATCCATAACGAGGATGAGTTCTTAATTCAATCTATCCCGATCGAACGATACCGACTTGTGTTTCTTAGCCGCGCTCTCCGCATCGGGAGAACGGGGCGCTACATCCTACCCAACTAATTAGAAGTTTCGTCCTGAAACTTAGGGTAGAACTTACCGTTAGGGATTATTTCGTTGGGGACGACGATCAGGAAGGTTCGGACAGGAATTAATGGCATGGCCTAATTGTCCACACGCTAGGCATAACCCAAGTCTCAAACGACAATTGTTGGCAGTGTGCCAACGCTTTTTACAGAAATTACACGATGGCCCTGGGTTTCCTCTTTGGTGCCCTCCGTTGTTAGGGTGTTTTGCAGCAGTATTTCCTCTATCGTTGCTTTGACGTTTGTGAGTGTAGGTATGCACAGCGCCGACAGGAACGTGAGGATAGTGAGGTTCAAGCGATAGGGCATGATTCATGACTTCACGCATCGTACGATACTGAGGAACGGCTACGTGTGAATGGATGGCAGGGCGTAATCCACCTTCAAACCTTCTAGCTCGACTCGCTGCATCAGGTAAATAGGCCCTAGCGAATTTGGAGAGTCGGTTGAATTCGACAGAGTACTCTTTAACTGTCATACCGCCTTGCCTCAGTTGCACGAACTCGTTTTCCATTTGACGTTGTACTGGAGGGGGTACAAACTCCTCTTCGAACGCAGCACAAAAAGTCGTCCACGAGATCGCCTCCTCTCCGTGATAAAATTTGAGAGATCGTCGATGCACGTCCCACCAATCGTGCGCGTTGAGGCGGAGCTGTAGTTGCGCGTAGGAGACGCGCTTCTCTTCGGGGAACTCTAGCAGAGCGAAGTGATCTTCAAGTTCGGCCAACCAATCTAGAGCTACGACTGGGTCCTCAGTCCCGTTGAATGGGGTATTGCAGACTTTCTTGAAGTGGCCAAAGTCGAAGGCAGTCACGTCCCTCGCCCTTGGAATTTGAGGCGTCTCTACTTCAAGCGCGGGCTGTTCCACCGGAGTCGTTGCTGTTGCGGCGGAATGGTTGGCAGCCAAAGTCTGAACGATCTGCTGCAGGGTATCTACCTGCTTCTGTTGGACTGAGAATCGTGCTTCTATATTGTCTTGAAACTTGAGCTGACTCTCTTCCGCCCGCTTCTCGGCCCGTTCATAGCGAGCCTCGTCCCTTTGTTGGTTTGCCTCCAACATCTGCAACATTAGTTGGACGGGATCGATGCTTGGCACGGCTCGCTGGCTCTCTGAACTTCCCGAAGTACCCGAACTACTTCCTTGGCCTTGCGTTTCGTCCGGGGCTTGCGCTACAGATTGCGCTGGAGCCATTCCTTCAAAAGAAGGTAAATTACATTAAAATCATAATGTATTATGGACTTATTGCATGAATGTATCTCATTCTGGCATAGCGAGTTCAAGAGTTCGCACAGGAATTTGATCGTTAAAGGAACTTTTCCAGCACGAAGTCTAAGGAACTTGAATCTGTGCTCTGATACCACTATGTCACGACCCGATTCCTTAGAATCGTTTGAGGCATCCCCCGAATCGTGACCGCCGTGCGGGCCTGGAGTTGCGTCCGCACAAGGCTTTAATGATTTGTATAGCAAGCACATATTCAGAGTACGCAGATAAATTGAAACACAAAATTGAAACATAGAAAAGTTCTCTTTATTGATAATGAACATCTATTACAAACTCTTGAACGAGTTAGCTAATATGCCGAACGGCTTACAAAAGAGATGACTCAAAATGAGATAGCAGTCCTGTACATTACATCCCTTTATAACTTCAAAATGTATAGACCTCCAGGCTGGAGGACGGCTTTGCCACGGAGCTGCATTTGTGTATGAAGACTTGCAGCTTCGGACTTCAAAATACTTCGAGGGCGCGGTGAAGATGCGCCAACAGCTGGACTGGATCGGAAAGACGACTTCGGCTCCTCGCTCGGTTCGCCTTAGTGCGGAGAACCTGTTTCAACGAGGGTCAGCATATCGAAACATGCTGGTGAAGGCGAGCTAGCCGAACTATACCAATCAACACGTTGTTTAGTGAAGCATGCATATTTTTGTGGGTTTCTATCTTGCCTTAGTTCATTTACAAGTAAGCAGCATATAGAATTTACTGAAATGAACGTGCCACCGTTAGGTGGATTTTACCTGCCCGTCTGAATTACCTGCACAATACTTACCCTGCCTTCCCTGCCACGAAGACACAAGTTAGTATGCAACAGGTTTAAATATACACGATGATCACTGGCATGGTTGCCATAATGGACTAGTCCGAGACAAGGATAGCATGCAACGATAGTACACGAGGCGTTGCAAGCCATCTTATCCCGTACACGATGACTATACACGAGTTCCGCCCGGATCGGATCGGTGCCAGTGCCCCAGCGACCGTCCGCAGAACTATACCTTGTGCACAAGTTATCCATGATCGAACACGATTAACAAGTTAACAATTCATGCAGTTGAGGCAACACGATTGCAAGAACACGAGTGCAAGAACACGAGTGCACGACAAGCAGTAATGCATGATTCATTTAACAAAGCCTTCCTGAACAATTATGCACAATACAAGGTGTGTGTGTCATACTTAGCATAATTCATAGAATATTTGCACGAACAAGCATACGATAAGGCAACAGTTCACAGGTTTGATTGATAAGCATAATAACCAAGTATATTGTCTTTCTATCTTGGTTTCTTTTATTATTATTTGGTATCGTTTGATCGGGGCGAAGGAGTGAAGCTTGGAAGCAGGGCTAGCTAATCGGGTTGATAGCCACTCACTTAGATTTTGGAAAGAAGAAGGAAAGAGGCGCTTCACGACTCCGCTCGCAAGCCGCCTACTGCTCGTTCACCTGCACACGAACAGCTCGATTAATACTTCTTCCTCTCTTTCCAATCTCGGAATAGAAGTGCAAGTCAATGAACGAAAATAATAAAAACCATTGAAACCGTTCAAGGAAAACAAGCAAATTCTAAAACCAACTCAAAGCACGAAAGCAACAAGCGACATCAAAAACCGAGGCAATAAAAGATAGCAGCGGAGAGGTCCCTCCTGACTCTGCCGCTAAGCCGATCCTTGGGACGCAGTCCACTGAATATGGGAATCAATTCCGAAGAAACAAATCCATAACGAGGATGAGTTCTTAATTCAATCTATCCCGATCGAACGATACCGACTTGTGTTTCTTAGCCGCGCTCTCCGCATCGGGAGAACGGGGCGCTACATCCTACCCAACTAATTGGAAGTTTCATCCTGAAACTTAGGGTAGAACTTACCGTTAGGGATTATTTCGTTGGGGACGACGATCAGGAAGGTTCGGACAGGAATTAATGGCATGGCCTAATTGTCCACACGCTAGGCATAACCCAAGTCTCAAACGACAATTGTTGGCAGTGTGCCCACGCTTTTTACAGAAATTACACGATGGCCCTGGGTTTCCTTTTTGGTGCCCTCCGTTGTTAGGGTGTTTTGCAGCAGTATTTCCTCTATCGTTGCTTTGACGTTTGTGAGTGTAGGTATGCACAGCGCCGACAGGAACGTGAGGATAGTGAGGTTCAAGCGATAGGGCGTGATTCATGACTTCACGCATCGTACGATACTGAGGAACGGCTACGTGTGAATGGATGGCAGGGCGTAATCCACCTTCAAACCTTCTAGCTCGACTCGCTGCATCAGGTAAATAGGCCCTAGCGAATTTGGAGAGTCGGTTGAATTCGACAGAGTACTCTTTAACTGTCATACCGCCTTGCCTCAGTTGCACGAACTCGTTTTCCATTTGACGTTGTACTGGAGGGGGTACAAACTCCTCTTCGAACGCAGCACAAAAAGTCGTCCACGAGATCGCCTCCTCTCCGTAATCAAATTGGAGAGATTGTCGATGCACGTCCCACCAATCGTGCGCGTTGAGGCGGAGCTGTAGTTGCGCGCAGGAGACGCGCTTCTCTTCGGGGACCTCTAGCAGAGCGAAGTGATCTTCAAGTTCGGCCAACCAATCTAGAGCTACGACTGGGTCCTCAGTCCCGTTGAATGGGGTGTTGCAGACTTTCTTGAAGTGGCCAAAGTCGAAGGCAGTCACGTCCCTCGCCCTTGGAATTTGCGGCGTCTCTACTTCAAGCGCGGGTTGTTCCACCGGAGTCGTTGCTGTTGCGGCGGAATGGTTGGCAGCCAAAGTCTGAACGATCTGCTGCAGGGTATCTACCTGCTTCTGTTGGACTGAGAATCGTGCTTCTATATTGTCTTGAAACTTGAGCTGACTCTCTTCCGCCCGCTTCTCGGCCCGTTCATAGCGAGCCTCGTCCCTTTGTTGGTTTGCCTCCAACATCTGCAACATTCGTTGGACGGGATCGATGCTTGGCACGGCTCGCTGGCTCTCTGAACTTCCCGAAGTACCCGAACTACTTTCTTGGCCTTGCGTTTCGTCCGGGGCTTGCGCTACAGATTGCGCTGGAGCCATTCCTTCAAAAGAAGGTAAATTACATTAAAATCATAATGTATTATGGACTTATTGCATGAATGTATCTCATTCTGGCATAGCGAGTTCAAGAGTTCGCACAGGAATTTGATCGTTAAAGGAACTTTTCCAGCACGAAGTCTAAGAAACTTGAATCTGTGCTCTGATACCACTATGTCACGACCCGATTCCTTAGAATCGTTTGAGGCGTCCCCCGAATCGTGACCGCCGTGCGGGCCTGGAGTTGCGCCCGCACAAGGCTTTAATGATTTGTATAGCAAGCACATATTCAGAGTACGCAGATAAATTGAAACACAAAATTGAAACATATAAAAGTTCTCTTTATTGATAATGAACATCTATTACAAACTCTTGAACGAGTTAGCTAATATGCCGAACGACTTACAAAAGAGATAACTCAAAATGAGATAGCAGTCCTGTACATTACATCCCTTTATAACTTCAAAATGTATAGACCTCCAGGCTGGAGGACGGCTTTGCCACGGAGCTGCATTTGTGTATGAAGACTTGCAGCTTCGGACTTCAAAATGCTTCGAGGGCGCGGTGAAGATGCGCCAACAGCTGGACTGGATCGGAAAGACGACTTCGGCTCCTCGCTCGGTTCGCCTTAGTGCGGAGAACATGTTTCAACGAGGGTCAGCATATCGAAACATGCTGGTGAAGGCGAGCTAGCCGAACTATACCAATCAACACGTTGTTTAGTGAAGCATGCATATTTTTATGGATTTCTATCTTGCCTTAGTTCATTTACAAGTAAGCAGCATATAGAATTTACTAAAATGAACGTGCCACCGTTAGGTGGATTTTACCTGCCCGTCTGAATTACCTGCACAATACTTACCCTGCCTTCCCTGCCACGAAGACACAAGTTAGTATGCAACAGGTTTAAATATACACGATGATCACTGGCATGGTTGCCATAATGGACTAGTCCGAGACAAGGATAGCATGCAACGATAGTACACGAGGCGTTGTAAGCCATCTTATCCCGTACACGATGACTATACACGAGTTTCGCCCGGATCGGATCGGTGCCAGTGCCCCAGCGACCGTCCGCAGAACTATACCTTGTGCACAAGTTGTCCATGATCGAACACGATTAACAAGTTAACAATTCATGCAGTTGAGGCAACACGATTGCAAGAACACGAGTGCAAGAACACGAGTGCACGACAAGCAGTAATGCATGATTCATTTAACATAGCCTTCCTGAACAATTATGTACAATACAAGGTGTGTGTGTCATACTTAGCATAATTCATAGAACATTTGCACGAACAAGCATACGATAAGGCAACAGTTCACAGGTTTGATTGACAAGCATAATGTCATGCCCCAGTCCCAGAATACGTAGGACTAGGTCACGTAACCATGACAGCTGGCCCGTATATATGGCAACTCCAATATATGGAAACCATATATACGTGCGTACGTTGTATAATGAACAATAATTCATAAGTGGTAAAACTAATTACAAGTCACAGGGTTATATCTAAATCTCATCCACAGAAATCACATAAAGATAACCAATAACCATGTAAATAGATCTCAATACAGATATCTAAGAATGACAGTCAGATGAAATCAAATCTACTGCCAAAATAGAATATAAAAAGGAACCAGATACACACCATATAAGAACAACATCTGACAATCACGAGGCTCGAAGAGAAGACCTCCTCGGAAAATAAGTAGCCTGTCCGGATCTGTGCTCCTGCGAGTACTCAAGAACATATACACCTGGCAGGGAACCAGGTCCTCAGAGGGACATAGCAAGATACAGAAAAATGATATGCCATAATGTAAATACTGAATAAATAAATGGGGTGTGCTAACCATCTTAGTGAATGCAATTTAAAGACCTTGCAGTACGCATGGGAATGTGTGGGCTAGACATATGCTGACGTAATTCACCAATCGTCATGACTGGCTAGTATATGTATCATATGCCCCCGATCACACGGGTAACTCTGCAATCGTCCATCCCTGCAGAGCATGGAACGAAGGATAATACCCCATCCTCCTCGGAGCATGGTAATGGGAATAAGAAAACCAATACCCCACCTCCGAGCAGCATGGTAACTCTCTATATATACCGTAATCCCCATCTCCGAAGAGCATGGTAACTTGAGTATATATCAGGGGGGGTGTCCCATACGCCTACTAGATGTCTTTCCCGCCCAATATAGATGTACAAGTCGTAAAAACGACGTGGACACCTCCTACTATGATGCAAGTCTCTATGAAATAAACAACTGAGCTATATACCGCTACACGTGTTGCTCACACTGATGGCCAGTCGCGCATGAGGCACGCGTTCCTACATGTACTCACTCTGTGACGTGTAATGATACGTGTCAAGGCCTGGGAAGTTATATCAATAACTTCACAACTTTAGGTGGGTCTACTAGACACTAGGTCAGATACAAGTCCTAACGTCAACGCCATCGTTGACTGCACTCGAGTCTGCTCGGACGCGCATATTTATATAAAAATAAATAAACATGTAACTAGCAAGAACTGAATATAAACAGTACAACAAGGCAAGGTATACTTGCCTGGCGAGAGCTGTAAAATATAATGTCCAGATGTCAAATACCAGGTGTCAGAAACTATGGCCTCAGAAGGAAAGTCTCCGGATGCTGAAATAAACATCACTAACAGTCTCAGAAAATATCAAATAGCTAGAAACGCCTGTCTTTAAGTCTAATTTGGACACAGGGGCAAAAATGACAATTTCTGGTCAAAGTGGGGTCCACATGTGGGCCCACTTTGCTCCGAAAAATGTGTCAGGGTCAAAGGTCTCCAAATTTGCCAAACTTAGTGTCAACAAGTCAGGAACGATGATACGAACCCAACGGAACTTCCAGAATTGGATTCCGATGAGCCGGTCACAAAATCGCCCGTCAAGTGGAGCCTATGGGGCCCACGATACGGGATTTTGTCAACGTTCTCAGAATCGAACCAAACTTGGCTCACAGGACCAGCGTATTGCAACGAGTCCGATGGCACAAGTTTTGTTTCGATCCGACGTGTGTACACAAAGTTACAGCGTGTTCCAGAACTGACGGATACGGGGCGGTGTCGGGTTGATACGCGTTGATTCCGGTGTGCACGCACATCCAAATCAACTTCTCCGAATTCCTACACATCCGTATCAACGTCGCGCACGTTTCGGTAAAGACCGCGTGCGACCAAGTTGTCCTGTTTGGCGGGGCGTACCCAGTTCCGGGGTGAATAGGGTCGTTGTTTTTCCTGTTTTTGGATCGCGTGCCGCGATCGCTACAGGACGCGATGCACCGAGCGGGTTGCACGGGCACCGAGAGGGTTACATAGCCTACGTGTCATAACTGACAGAATTGAAAACGGAAGTACGAGGAGGGAGAAAACGATACCTGAACAGGGCTCTAGAAACCGAATTCTTCGTGTCCTCGTGAGTCGTCTTGACACAGGATTTGTGTCCTGGACGTGTCCGGGCCGTGTCCAGCTGCTGTACTGTGTCCTGGTCACTGTGTCCGGTCAGAGTTCAGCGGGGACTCGCCGAGGCTTCGCCGTGACGGCTCAGGGCATCGCCGGAGGAAGACATGTGGTGGTGATGGGTGGTGGACATGGTGGTTTGAGGTGCTGCTCGGGACCGTGGGGGAGGAAGTCAGGGAGGAGATCGGGGGAAGCTGGGGAGTCGTCAGGCGGAGGGTGGCTGGGTGCTGGCCGGACGGGGGAGTGGTCGAGGAGGTGGAGGATGTGGCTGGGCAGAGAGGAGAGGTGGTGCTGGTGATGATGATGGTGGTGGAGGGTGGTGGTGATTGATGATGGTGGTGGCGGTGGAGGGAAGAGGAGGAGGAGGAGGAGCGGGTCAGGGGGGGTCGACTCCGGCCAGGGGCGGCGGAGGCGGGCTGAGAGAGGGGAGAGGGAAGCTAGGGCGGAGTGGAGGAGCGTCGGCGGGGGGGGGGGGGGTTCTGATGGAGTGGTGGTGGTGGCGGAGACGTGAGGGGTTGGTGGTGGAGCTCGGGGAGGAGGGGAGGTCGAGGCCGAGAGAGAGGGTGGAGGAGAGGAGGTCGGGAAGGGCGCTCGTGGGGGGGGGGGGGGGAGAGAACGAGGTCAGGGGAAGAGGGGGAGGAGGTAGTCGGGGAAGGAGAGGGGGGCTGTGGAGAGAGAGGGGTCGGGGGAGGCCGGCGAGGGGGGGGGGAGTGGCTCGCCGCGCGGAGGGGGAGCTCCGGCGGGCGGGGCTCGGCTCCGGCGAGGGAGCTCGCCTCCGGCGGACGGGGGGGGGGGGGGGGGGGTGGCAGCTGCGGCTGAGCTAGGTTAGGGTTAGGGTTAGGGTTTTGTTTTTCTTTTATTTTCTTTTTGTTTTATAGAAATAAATTAAGGGTAATTGGGTAATTTTACATGTAGGATATTTTTCCAGGTGGGTCCCGCGTCCAAATGGACGGTGCAGGTTCACCGGCCAATCAGGGGGTGACACCTCGTAGGATAATTTACAGAAAAGTCCCTGTAATTTCATAAATTGCGTAGAGGTCCCATTTTGGGAAATTGCACAATTACGAAATTGTCTGGGAAAAACACCTGATTTCTGAAATTACTAAAATTCACAGAATTGAGGAAAATTGCTGTTTGAGGGTCCCGAGGGGGTGGGGGTGAGTCTGGGCAGGGACTGGACCTGGTTTTGGGGTGATACGGGCCATCGTATTTATTTAATTAATAAATACTGCGCACGGTGTTCTCTAATTATTTAGAGGCAGGTAGGGCCATAATTTTTCTATGGTGCCAATACACTAAATGTAGTATACTCAGTGTAGAAAAATATCGTATTTTTGTCTAGGCAAAACAGGTGCATGTTGGGCCTCAAATCTCTATTGGAACGGGGATGGGTACAGGTCTGGGAATTTAAATAGGAATTAAATACGGGGGTTTGCAACGAGATTTGTGCGTCTCATACGAGGCTCAAAACAGAGTATCTGGGAGTTGCACAAAGTACATGATAGTAGACTGGTATGTCTAGGAGAGGTATGTGAACTTCGTTCGGAGATAACAGTCAAGGTAAAGCTCCAAATAATTAGGTGACGGACAGATGCACAAGTCAATAGGATATGTAAGCAAAATAAAATAAATTATTGCAACAAATCCTAAATAGACAAAAATATTCCTAAAATACTGGAATCTGGTCGAGGGGGTTTATATATAATAACCAAGTATATTGTCTTTTTATCTTGGTTTCTTTTATTATTATTTGGTATCGTTTGATCGGGGCGAAGGAGTGAAGCTTGGAAGCAGGGCTAGCTAATCGGGTTGGTAGCCACTCACTTAGATTTTGGAAAAAAGAAGGAAAGAGGCACTTCACGACTCCGCTCGCAAGCCGCCTACTGCTCGTTCACCTGCACACGAACAGCTCGATTAATACTTCTTCCTTTCTTTCCAATCTCGGAATAGAAGTGCAAGTCAATGAACGAAAACAATGAAAACCATCAAAACCGTTCAAGGAAAACAAACAAATCCCAAAACCAACTCAAAGCACGAAAGCAACAAGCGACATCGAGCAATAAAAGATAGCAGCGGAGAGGTCCCTCCTGACTCTGCCGCTAAGCCGATCCTTGGGGCGCAGTCCACTGAATATGGGAATCGATTCCGAAAAAACAAATCCATAACGAGGACGAGTTCTTAATTCAATCTATCCCGATCGAATGATACCGACTTGTGTTTCTTAGCCGCGCTCTCCGCATCGGGAGAACGGGGCGCTACAGCCATACTGGTGAGCGGAAAAACCCACTAGTCTAAATCGACACTAAATAAATAGTGAATGCAAACAGTTATATGGTGATCTCTCTACTTGAATCCTAGATTCATTTTATGGCAGAGGTATGACATGTTAAGGAAAACTGTAAAAGCAGGTTAAGCATGCAAGCATTTAACTCAAGCAAATATACTAGCAGTTCTATCCAACTCAAAAGAAGCTAAGCATGCAAATCAATCTACTCAAACCCGAAGCAAAGCGTGAACCTATCGAACGATATCGCACTCCAAGCCTCAAATTCATACTCAAACTATGCTAAAATCCAAACCTCACTAAACCAAACATCAATATGCACACTCTTGCCCGAGGCAAGGTGGTCGCTCACCGTCGCCTACACGAATACACAAACCAAACCAAACTAAACCAAATAAAGTTTTATCTATATGAAGTCACTGGCCAAGCCATAATGGACTAATCAACTATATTTTGACCAAATCCAGCACTGAGTAGCTAGCCCGCCTAGAGGTCTCGAACTGCTGATACCGCGTCCAAGGTACATTCCTATTTTTTTTCCTCCATGGCCGAACGATTCCGGTGCCCCTGAGCCTATCCTGTTCGAGAAAACCAAATCATGTCCGCAATAGGTTGTCCGTGACCAATGCAATACTCTGACAGTAGGTACGATGAGAGAATCGAGCCTTCTTACCCCACCAAACGATACTCACCTTGATCCATCCAATTATCCATAATCATTCTCCAACTATAGCCTAAGACAATATCTCAAGTTATCGCCATAGACACTATGCCGCTTCTCGATACAATGCTCCAATTGGGGCAACATCCCTCACTCCAAAAGCTTTATAGCATAATGTCCCAACAATGGCACAATGCCCTCTCCGATGTAGTTGTCCGATTTTAAACCACAACTGTATGCTTTGCTTGACAAAGCGTCCAACTTGATACTCGTACGCAACGCACGCTCGCTAGCTCACCCGAAGTGCCTCAATGTTCCAACCAAGATGATCCAATCAAGCTCCAACTGCCCAACGTAAATCCAACTCAAGCCACAAATTATATCCAACCCAACGGTGCACACTCTATGCATGCTACAGTATGGTGATTCCAATGTTCCAGTCCCAAGTGTTCAAGCCATTTTGTGTGCTCCATATTATTAGGCATAAAGGAGTATAGGAGAAGGGACAGAGCCCACTCACCAAGTCTAATTCTGCTAAGCACCCTATCTTGTCGATACGGCCGATCCTTAAACCCATGGTCCGATGCAAAGCACGATCGATCTACTCAATTGGTATGACCGTGCGAGTAGGCCATACTCTCCAAATAATCTGACTGGTCGGACTAAGAAAGACGACATTATTACTCCAATCCCGTTATCCTATCACTGCTCTGAATGAACATCTGAATCCATTGAACTCCCTATATGATCTGTACATGAAACCAACTCAAATCATTACTTGCTCCCAAATCTAACAAATCGGAATATAAATAGCTATTGCCTCTTTTTAATTCGACTCAGTATAATGCACCGTACGGGTGGGGCATTTACACAGTTTGTACACTATAAATAAACTCCTGAATCTTGACATAGAACTGATGGGTAAGACGTCATAAACACAAATGCATACATAATAATGAGAGCTGACATAACGTAAAGATACATCAACTGAATATACAAAAGGTATGTAAATGTACAACTATCCGCGGTCCAGAATATACATCCACGTCGTCCAAAGACGGAGGAAACAAAAACCCAGAAACAAGAACTAGCACATGTCCTTGGCTAAATACCATAAAAGTAAAAGTACAACATGGAGTGGGAGATAAAGTAACCCACTCGCCAATCTGAGCCGCAGTCCTCCGAGTGGGAGATAAAGTACTTGCCTAGGTCTAAGCTCCAAGTCTGTATTCTACTCCACCACAAAGAGTGGATTATAAAACCACACTCTTAGGTCTCAAGACCAAGCTCCTAGCCAAGCCCAAACTTGGAAGATGAATGGAAGTGAAGAGAGGAAGAAGAAAGAAAGCAAAAAGATAAGAGAAAGAAAAGAAAGGGTTTATAAGAAAAGGGGGTGAGTGGCTCTTAGCCCTTGGATCATCCAAGTCATGGATCCAAGGCCCCCCTCCAAACTGTCTTAGCCACTCAAAGAAAACCAAATACCCATTGGGTAAAAGAGTGACCCGGATAAAAGTCCAAACCTGGGTCATCTCCGGTCGGATACTACCAGCGGTATACTGGTCTGACTATCAAATCTTATTTCAAAAAATTCTGTAATCCGTTCTACGCACGGGACCTAGCACGGATCTATGAGAATGTCAATGTATATTATGCTAGTTTAAGATAGTCTCTCATATAAAAAAGAAATACAACTACGAAATCCATCAACTATTACACACACAAAAATACAAATTTCAGCACAAGGCTCATTTTCGAGAAAAATTTAAATAACAAAAATTCAGGAAAACGAAATTTGGGAACAAATGTGATAGCTCATTTACTCATTGTTATCAACATATGTGAACCTCTGAACCAGTAAATATTACACTACAAATTCCATCAATAGTCAGGGTAGCTAGTCGCATTGAAGGTCTCGTAATACCTCGTGCTTGAAGCACGTTCCACATAATTTTTTCCTAAGTCGATACAGTCTCGTTGCCCAGAATATTGATCGAGGAAATCCAAATCTTTTGCACAAGTTGTTCATGACCATACTGATGTATGTGCAACTTAAGTATAAAATATATTATGCATGGTACATAAAATAAAATAATACAAAATTTATGTTTGTATAGTATATTCCTCGAGTCTATGCTCATAAATCTCAATTCTCATTCATGATTATCCCGATTTGTGAACCATTGGTCCCAAATCATTTTTGGCTATATCGCTTTCCATATGAAAGCTTATACTATATTATTTTTGCGCAAAGGTTCACCGACATATTACAGTTACAATGTTATTGTTAGAACCATTGCTCAAAAAACCAACTTCACTTTTAGTCCCACATCGGTTGGGGTGGTTGCTCTATGTGTGTATATATTAGTTTGTCTCATTTACTTGCTTGAATGCTTGTGGGGGTTGGACCCTTGGGCCACGCGCGCGCCACCGCCGTCGTCTGGCTCGGTTCGGCACGCGTAACGGGTACGGGTACGCGCCCACATCTGCGGGCGCTGAATACCGATTCGATTTCCCCTTCGGGTTCGGGCTGAGACCCTAAAATTCTTTTTGCTCCTCTTCAATTTTTTCCGTTTAATATTCTAAACGTTGGAAAATATATTTGTCTGTTACTATTTAATTTTGAACCGTTAATACATTACGTGTCCAGGTTCATTCTCCATGTGTCTGTGTAACGGCTGAATTAATGGCAAATTAATTCAGACCGTTATATATTTGATGGATTATTATATATGAATGGTTTTCTTTGCAAACGAAATCAGAAATTATTTTCTCCAAAAACTTGCTGCCAACATATTATTCAGTCCATTCTTCGTCGTTTCACTCGTCTCCAAGCTTTGGGCAGAGCTAAGTCCTGGTCATTCTCTCCGAGTCGTGTGTGGCGACGAGATACCGGTAGTGCGGGGGTTTTACCACTAGGAGCTTCGGGAAACGTCTGCACACATATCTCGAATCAACTCTTAAGACAGTGCTACGTGCACGACTTTTCCAGAGGCCGGTAACATCAATCTAATTTTTTTTCTTCTTCCTTTTGATTCACAAAGTTTTCAATAAGAAAACGACAATTTTTCTAACAATCTAAGAGTTGATTTTTATGTTAGAATTGTTCATCTAAATCTTGCTAGAAAACTTCAGAAATATTGTTAATATACCATTATTTATTCTCTGCTAAAGAAAAATAAAAAATTAACCGTTTATTATATATATATATATATTTCTCATCAGTTAGGTTAATATTTGTTGTCTATTCTTGCTACATAACCGAAATTTTTGTTTGAGCATTGCTTAATTCATAATATTGTAGCAACATATTATTGGCATAGTAACATAAAAATTTCTGGAACAAAGTTGATTAATAAATTAAAAGTTGATAGTTACTACAGCATAGTTGATAATTTATCAATTGAAAATTTGAAAATTTCTGACCACAGCAAGCTTTAACTTGTAGAAAAATTATTCTTACTGTAGCCAATATTATTAAGTTGCTGTAGTTTAATTTTTATTCTAGAAAATTCAATTTGCTTAATATTTACCATAGCAAATAACCATATTTAATATTTGTTATTTGACCATAATCGTTAACTCAAAACAGTTGTTAGCAATTTGCTTCATTTCCTCAATTGATTTATTTGTTTACTTATCAAGTTGCTTACTATACTGTCAAATTGCAAATTTGCTTAAAGTGATTTAAAAATTGTTAGCACATTTGCTTCATTTCCTCAATAGAAAATACTTTGTTACATTTATAGATGATTATTCAAAGTATTGTTATATCTATCTTCTCAAAACCAAAGATAAAGTTCTAGATAAATTTAAGGTCTATAAATCTGAAGCTGAGAATCAATTAGAAAGGAAGATTAAGATCCTTAGATCTGATCGTGGTGGAGAATATACCTCAAACGAAATGATTAACTTCTGTGAAGAACATGGAATAATTCATGAGGTAACTGCTCCATATTCACCTCAGTCTAACGGAGTTGCTGAATGCAAGAACCGCACTCTGTTAGATATGGTGAATGCCATGCTTCTCAGCTCTGGTGCTCCTGATAACTTGTGGGGAGAAGTCCTTTTAGCTGCCTGTTACATTCTTAATATAATTTCTAGTAAGACAAAAGATAAGACTCCCTATGAGCTTTGAAAATGTAGAGCTCCTAGGATTAATTACCTTAGAGTTTGGGGATGCCTTGCTAAAGTCGGAATTCCCGAACCTAAAAAGAGAAAGATTGGTCCCAAGACTGTAGACGCTATTTTCATAGGATATGCCTTAGACAGCTATGCCAATAGATTTCTAGTGACTCACTCAGAAGTAAATAATGTCACGCCCCAGTCCCAAAATACGTAGGACTAGGAACACGTAAGCATGACAGCCGTATGTATATGACAACTCCAATATATGGATACCATAATACACACGTGCGCTGTAAAATGAATATAAACTCACATGTGGTATATATAATGTCACAAGTCACATATATGCTAATCTCATCCACACAACAAGTCATAGAAAAGAAATACTAACTAGAATAAGGAGTCTGAAATATCCAAAATAATAGTCGGGTGGAGACAAATCCACTACCAAAGACTATATCCAAAACTAAAATGAGAGAGGAGTATAAAATCTCCAATATAAAATAATGTGAAGACAGAAGTGTATCAGCTAAAAGAATCCATCGCTAGATGTAATCAAAGATGCTCATAAGGTAAGACCTCCTCGACAGAAAATAATGCGTCAGGTCCAGGCCCGTACTCCTGCGGATACTCCTGGTCGTCTATACCTGACAAGGGACCAGGTCCTCAGAGGGACATAACAAGATACATAGAAGAAAGCCATTTGAATACAGTGAACATGCCTAATGTTTGAAAATATATAAGTACGTTGTACAAGACAATCTATATGAATGCAAATGAGGACAACTTTTCAACGTATGGGCAAGGGTAGGCTACTCGATCTAAGCCTCACAACTCACACACCCGTCTAGAACATCATCAGCCGACATACCTCGGGGGTAGCAACACTCGTGACTCCATCAACCGACATACCTCGGGGCTAGCGACCATCGGACACACTCCCGTAGTGCGAACTATATACTACGGTTTACCAGAGTGGTTAAAAGCCCATACGTCTAATGATTGTCCTCTCATGATACTAGGTGCCATGTGTGTGTCAACATATCTAATACATAGTAATGACTGAAGAAAAACTACATATGCAAGGACTATACAGAAATGCAATAAATATATAGAATATACTAAGCATGCAAAATACTGTAAGCAAATTGGCAAGGTATCTTGCTTGGCAAGAAAGCTGCAAAAATGTAATGTCCCGATGTCAACACCAAGAGTCAGAAACTACGGCCTCAGAATGAACGTCTTCGGATGCTGAAATAAACATCACCAATATTCCCAGAATAAACAAAATAGCTAGAAAGCACTTTCCTTTCGTCCAATTTGGACACAGGGGCAAAACGGTAATTTTTGGTAAAAGTGGAGTCCACGTGTGGCCCACTTTGCACCGAAAAATATGCCAAGGGTAACAATCTCTAAATGGGACAAATTATAGGTCAAATAAACTCTAGATGTCAATACGAAATCAACGGTATGTCCAAATGTGGATTCCGATGAGCCGAACACAATTTCGTCCAAAAAGTCAACCGTGGGGCCCGCCAATTGGCGACTTGGTCAATTGTCTCAGAATTGCTTGAAAAGTGGGTCACATGACCAGCGCGTTATCACAAGTCCAGTGGCGCAAGTTTCGTCGCAATCTGACGAGCGTGCACAAAATGCGCGCGACTTTCGCAAAAGTTGTGACACGGGGTTTGTCCGCGGATACGGGCTGATTTCGGCGCGCACACGCGTCTGAATCAGTTTTCGCAAACTCTCACATGTTCGGTTATGTTGCGCGTACCGTTTGGTATACTTGGTACACGACAGGGCGGTCCCGTTTGGCGGAGCGCGCTCCGTTTCACAACTTTTGGAAATCTAGAAAAGTGTGTTCGCGGGGTTTTTCAACGAATTTAATTCTGTCTACAACAGTTAATAATCTAGGGTTATTTAACAGAAATTAAACTAGGTCAAGTGGTCTACGCATACCAAAAATAATCATCGAATTCGGATCTCTGTGGTGGGAGATACGAACTCGGGAATATGGGTGATCACCGTAGTTTTCTGCGATCACAAAATTTGGTCTATTTCTGCCAACTTTGGCGTTGTTTTTGCCTATGGTTATGCGTTGTTCGAGGTCTACTATCACACAGATATGGAAGAGGGTTAAGTAAGGATCATATCGGTGAAGACGGGGTGGCATTTGGTTGAGCGAGGCGACGGAAAACAACTCTGGAACACAGGTACCTCACTGCTGGATTCTGCAGTGAGCGGGGTGCGCGGGGTCGCGGTCGTCGGGGTTGGTTTGGACGGCCTGGCACGGTTCTCCGGCTGCGGTGGCGGCGCTCTTTGGGTCTAGATGGGAAGAGGAGGAGTTTGAATGATCTAGGATTAGGGTTTTATTGAAATAATGAATATATATATATATACATATATATATATATATATATATATATATATATATATATATATATATATATATATATATATATATATATATAAGAGAAAGAAGGGGGTGGTCGGGTTGCATCCGCGGGCTAAAGGGGGGGTCTGCTTTTGCTTGTTGCTAAAGTGGCTGTGCTTATGCAGTAAGGGGCGGCTGTGGTTTCACAAAGGGGCGGGTCTACTACTTTGCTAAGGTGTGGTTATGGTTTATTTGTAGTAATGGTTATTAATAGTTTTTTTTCCAATTTCTTTTCTTTTCTTTTCTTTTTTTTTCCTTTTATATTTTCCTTTAAAGTATATATATATATATATATATATATATATATATATATATATATATATACACGTATATACTCATAGAAAAATTCTAGAATTACACTAATACATACCATAAGCTAGCAACTGCTCAAGGGGTCTCCTACATGGAATAAATTCGAAAAAATTCCTAATGGCCCCATAAATCCCCTAAGTTCACCAACACCTAAAATAAAAATTAATAAAAATATATTTCTCCCAATTAGCACATAATTACTATAATTAAATTAATAATTAATTAAAAAAATAATAAATACGATTTCTAGGGATAGGGTTTTACATTCTACCCAACTTATAAAAATTTTGTCCTCGAAATTGACACTAACCCATATTCATAATGATAGCTATAGCTATTACACTACATTGGTATCTAGCAGGACTCCTAAACTCATGGTCTGCCATTCTAACACTTCCTCATCTATTGTCCATACACTATTCTATCATCCTCTAACTCGTCTACACTACCCAACTTACAAGAATTCTACTAGTAGGCACATTCTTTGAAGCTATTGTCTAGGTTTGTAAGGCAAATACATTTATTGGGTCAAGAATCTTGGGATACCTGTCTAGAATCTCATAACTATAACTTTTTCCCGTAACCGTCAAGTATCATAGTCTAATACTGCCACGTCACCTGGCCAGTATGGCTGCAAGTAATTCGACTACTCTACCAAAATCGTCTGGCTGCAACTGTCGCTACCTCGCCAGCAATTTGTCATAGTCATCAGTTCGTAACAAGTGCCTTCAACTCTTTCCTAGGCATAGTCTAAGTTTTTAGGGGAACACTTAAGGTTTTGACTAACTATTAGGGGTATGATCTATTTCAAATGATCTAACAAATTTTTATTAGGCTACATGGTGCTACTTAAGGGTTAAACTAATAAGGATACAGATATTGCTATAGTGCATATACATATTAAGAACTCATCCTTAGTTATCAAGCATTACTAACACATTTATGTTTTACTAACAAAATAGGGTGAGGTTGATATGAATCAAATAATTCATAATGGCACGAAAGATACGAGTATGATAGGAAGAGTTAAGCACGAGATAAGGAATGGATATATAGAAGAAAATGTGAGTCACCCAAGAAGGCGAGATAAAGATAGGGGAAGAATACTACTAATGCTACTCACGTCATCTATTAGCATCGCGTGTATGCCATCTGGGTAGAATATACATACATCCTCATAACTGCTAAACTACCATATATATAATTCTACATCTATTTGTATATCTAAGATCCTGTGTCACATTGGGGTTATGAGTATACAACAATAATTATAACAAAAGGTCGTACCTGTATCTACGGCTTCCTGTGTCTGCTTTCCCATATTTGTCATAACGAGTGCTTGGCATCATCCTTGGTTGTTCAACTGGGGTCTAGTCTCCTCCATTTGTGCAGACTGTAGAAGCAGTGGTGGGTCCCTTTGGTCTCCTATACTTGAGGGTGTATGCGGTGTTCCTGATTCTAATGCCATAGGTCTCTGGTTCTGTTTAGGACATTCTCGGGCTTGATGGTGACTTGATCCACATATCATGCACAGTCCCAATCGACGATGACAGTCTCTTAGAATATGACATGTCCTACCACAATAGTGACAAGTACGGAGCTCCTTGGTTGGATATGGTACAGCACTATCTGATTGTTGGCGTGTCAAAGGGTGTCTAATGGGTCCTCCTGGCTGTGTCCTTACTGGTCCTTGGTGACTTCGCTGTTGAATTCCGTTTCCCCTGCTGATGGCCTCCTGGATCCTGGCCTCTGTTAATAGCTCGGCATAAGAGATCCGGGACTGGAAGCTAGTGTAGTTTTGGAGCTCCTGAGTCAGCCCGCGGTGAAATCTCTTAGCCTTCTCTAAGTCATTAGGTATTAGGACAGTGCCATACTTACTGAGACGGCTAAACTCTGCGTCATACTCATCAACCGTCTTGTCCCCTTGCTCTAGATGGAGGAACTGATCGTACAACGAGTCCCTTACAGTATCCGAAAGTACTTTCTCTCAAAGCACTCCAAGAATTATTCCCAAGTCTAACGCGTACCCAACTGGCGCTCCATTGATTCTCACCAGTGATGCGCGTTGCCTTCTAACTGAGTCCTTACGCCTATCATCCATAGGTCAGAAGGTAATTGTGATGCCTCTAACAACTTCTTGGTATTGGCAATCCAGTTCGTGGTCTCCTCTAGACTCTCATCGCCCTTATACGGCTTAGGGGCCATCTGCACAAAGTCCTTGACTGAACCAACCCGAGCTTGTGGTACTGAAACTAGTGCCTGGGTTGGTGCAGGGGCTAGTGCAGCCATTCTCTCAAGTGCTGCCAAAAATTCTAGTCTCTGCTCTGCTGCTTGCTGCCTCTGTTCCTGTATTATCATCTGAAAGAATTGGAACAGCTGTGTCTGGCCATCATGCGGTGCTAGTGGAGCTGGAAAAGTCCCATTAGGTATCGTGGAAGGGGTTGATGGAATTGGATTGCTAGTTAGTCCATCCGGTCCGGGAAGAAGAGGTGTCGTTGAGGTCACTCCTGGTGATTGGTCGTCGTCCCCTGGAGACGTGTTGTCCTCGGTGGCGGCATGCCCGTTATGCAAATTCATCTCTCTGCAAGAGATGGACGAAAGATTTAAGAAGAGTACATGAATCAAGCAGGATGCAAGAACTTAAGTAGGACATGTTGGAAGGAAGGTAAGTTATAGTCAAGTGTGGATGAGATCTAAAATTCTAATCCTAGGTGCAGGCCCGCTCAGTACAGTTACGTAACCGAAATGGCTAACTCGACCTGCATAGGCCACCAAAAAACATGTCACGTCCCAGTCCCAAAATACGTAGGACTAGGAACACGTAAGCATGCCAGCCGTATGTATATGGCAACTCCAATATATGGATACCATAATACACACGTGCGCTGTAAAATGAATATAAACTCACATGAAGTATATATAATGTCACAAGTCACAGATATGCTAATCTCATCTACACAACAAGTCATAGAAAAGAAATACTAACTAGAATAAGGAGTCTAAAATATCCAAAATAATAGTCGGGTGGAGACAAATCCACTACCAAAGACTATATCCAAAACTAAAATGAGAGAGGAGTATAAAATCTCCAATATAAAATAATGTGAAGACAGAAGTGTATCAGCTAAAAGAATCCATCGCTAGATGTAATCAAAGATGCTCATAAGGTAAGACCTCCTCGGCAGAAGATAATGTGTCAGGTCCAGGCCCGTACTCCTACGGATACTCCTGGTCGTCTATACCTGGCAAGGGACCAGGTCCTCAGAGGGACATAACAAGATACATAGAAGCAAGCCATTTGAATATAGTGAACATGCCTAATGTTTGAAAATATATAAGTACGCTGTACAAGACAATCTATATGAATGCAAATGAGGACAACTTTTCGACGTATGGGCAAGGGTAGGCTACTCGATTTAAGCCTCACAACTCACACACCCGTCTAGAACATCATTAGCCGACATACCTCAGGGGTAGCGACCCTCGTGACTCCATCAACCTACATACCTCGGGGGTAGCGACCATCGAACACACTCCCGTAGTGCGAACTATATACTACGGTTTACCAGAGTGGTTAAAAGCCCATACGCCAAATGATTGTCCTCTCATGATACTAGGTGCCATGTGTGTGTCAACATATCTAATACATAGTAATAACTGAAGAAAAACTACACATGCAAGAACTATACAAAAATGCAATAAATATACAGAATATACTAAGCATGCAAAATACTGTAAACAAATTGGCAAGGTATCTTGCCTGGCAAGAAAGTTGCAAAAATGTAATGTTCCGATGTCAACACCAAGAGTCAGAAGCTA
Organism: Iris macrosiphon; assembly: GCA_036927795.1. Taxonomy (NCBI): domain Eukaryota; kingdom Viridiplantae; phylum Streptophyta; class Magnoliopsida; order Asparagales; family Iridaceae; genus Iris; species Iris macrosiphon. Next base: position 174,911,903 of record JAYESA010000001.1, read on the forward strand.
CGGCCTCAGAATGAACATCTTCGGATGCTGAAATAAACATCACCAACGTTTCCAAAATAAGCAAAATAGCTAGAAAGCACTTTCCTTTCGTCTAATTTGGACACAGGAGCAAAGCGGTAATTTCGGGTAAAAGTGGGGTCCACGTGTGGCCCACTTTGCACCAAAAAATGTGCCAAGGGTAACAGTCTCTAAATGGGATAAATTATAGATCAAACAAACTCTAGATGTCAATACGAATCCAACGGTATGTCCAAATGTGGATTCCGATGGGCCGAACACAATTTCGTCCAAAAAGTCAACTGTGGGGCCCGCCAATTGGCGACTTGGTCAACTGTCTCAGAATTGCGTGAAAAGTGGGTCACAGGACCAACGCGTTACCATAAGTCCAGTGGCGTAAGTTTCGTTGTAATCTGACGAGCGTGCACAAAATGCGCGCGACTTTCGCAAAAGTTACGATACGGGGTTTGTCCACGGATACGGGCTGATTCCGGCGCGCACACGCGTCCGAATCAGTTTCCGCGAACTCTCACCTGTCCGGTTATGCTGCATGCACCATTTGATACACTTGGTACACGACGGGGCAGTCCCGTTTGGTGGGGCGCGCTCCGTTTCACAACTTTTAAAAATTTAGAAAAGTGTGTTCACGGGATTTTCCAACGAATTTAATTCTGTCTATAACAGTTAATAATCTAGGGTTATTTAACAGAAATTAAACTAGGTCAAGTGGTCTACTCATACCAAAAATAATCATCGAATTCGAATCTCTGTGGTGGGAGATACGAACTCGGGAACATGGGTGATCACCGCAGTTTTCTGCGATCCCAGAATTTGTTCTATTTCCACCAACTTTGGCGCTGTTTTCACCTATGGTTAAGCGTTGTTCGAGGTCTACTATCACACAGATATGGAAGAGAGTTAAGTAAGGATTATACCGGTGAAGACGAGGTGGCGTTTGGTTGAGAAAGGCAACAAAAAACAACTCTGGAACACAGGTACCTCACTGCTGGATTCTGCAGTGCGCGGGGTGCACGGGGTCGCGGTCTTTGGGGTCGGTTTGGACGGCCTGGCGCGGTTCTCCGGCTGTGGTAGCGGCGCTCTATGGGTCTAGATGGGAAGAGGGGGAGTTTGAATGATCTAGAGTTAAGGTTTTATTGAAATAATAAATATATATATATATATATATATATATATATATATATATATATATATATATATATATATATATATATATATAAGAGAAAGAAGGGGGTGGTCGGGTTGCATCCGCGGGCTAAAGGGCGACGACGTCCGTTTAGAACCGGCGACAACGAAAACCCTGAAAACGTCTGAAACGTCTGTTTTTCTGTGACACGACTTCACATATCCGAACGGAGACACGTGCTAACCCTCAAGACACCCGACAACGTCTACCTAGGTCCGTCTAACCTAGGACATCACCCAAAATTGGGCCAATTTTGGATTTTACCCAAAATTGACACAAAACCTAGTGTTAAAGTCTCTAAACTCAACCAAACTAGTTCCAACTTCCTCCCACGGGTAGCCCTAAGGTCTAAGAAGGTTCTAAACTATTAATTACACTATATAAGAGTAATTATAAGAGATAAAATTAGGGTTTACCTCTTGGGAGTTCGAATCACAAGCCAAAGTCTCCAAAAAGCTCCAAATCTACCACAGCTAGCTTCCAAGCTCCCAATCCAAGCTCCAACACCAAATCTAAGCTCTACCCACCTAGGTTGGGGAAGAACGTAGGGTTAGGGTTCACAAAAAAGTAAGAAATGGAAGAAGAAAGAGAAGGAAAAAGGAGAAAACTTACTTGAAGTGAAAAATTGGAAGAAGAAGGAGTGGAGAAGAAGAAGAAGAAGAAGAAGAAGTTAAATGGGGAGGGAGAGCTGCTGTCAGCTATGAATGGGGGGAAATAGGGTCGGATCTCACACCTAAAATGGTTTACAAAGTCTCCAAATGCCCAAAATGCCCTCCCTAACTTGGGTTTCGGGTTCCAAAAGCACTCAAACTAACTCCAAATCTCTCCAAATATCCCACTAAAAATATAATAAATATTCTAAACCCAAAAATAGGTCTCACAGGGGTATGGGCTGGGTCGGATATGGGTCCACTAGGGTCTGACATGGGTCCAGGTGACAAGCGTATCCTCCTTAGATACAATTAATTATAAATAATACACAATTAACTAAATTAAAAAAAATACCCGACTCTGGAAATGGGGTGATGACAAGCCTATCCTCCTTAGAAAATTTTGTCCTCGAAATTTAAAGTTAATCACACTCCCTCCAGGTCAAACCCCCAACAATCACAGTCAAGAAATTCTACCTAAACAACATACAAGATCATGGTCCTAGTGGTCGTGTTATCACAGTCTCAATCAGGGTCACTACACTATCTACCATAGCACAAATAGAAAAGTCTAACATGTACTAATGAAGCACACCACAAGAAATGGGAAGGACATGAAGTAGAACAAAGAGACAGACCTGCTAACCCGACACCCGTAGCATCGGCCTCCTCGACCGTCAACGCATAAGCCCTGCCCTGCTGGGGTATATCCCTCTGCTGGTGCGGGACATGATGCTGTGCCACAGGTGGCCTAGCTCCAACTCTCTGATCCTGTGCTCCACCAAATGGAGGTGCAGTGGGGCAATCTCTCATCTGGTGAGCAGCGGATCCACAGAACAAACATACCTTCAGCCTCCTCCTACAAACATCCCAAGTGTGTCCTGCCTTCCTGCAGTAGGCACAAGTGGGCACCCTCTGATCCTGACCCTGCTGCGCTGCCTTCTACACATAGGGACGCTTAGTCGGTCCCGCACTGCCACTCGTACTGCCTGAATCATCCCTGCCTCTCTTGGACTTGAGCTCCAAGTCATCCTCTTCTCTCTGAGCGTCTCCTACTATCTACTCGAAAGTCGCCTCGCGGTCGCTCCTGGTCAAAGACTTGACCGCCATGACCAAGCCCTTGCGAAACTTCCTCGCCTTTGCTGCCTCACTCAAGCCCTCTACAAATCTGCCCAGATGGCAGAACTCCGCTGCGTACTCGTCCACCATCATGCTCCCCTGGACGAGTGCCTCAAACTGGCTCTCCAAAGCACTGAGCGCCACATATGGGAAAAACTTCTCCTTAAAAAGCCTCTTGAAAGCCTCCCAAGTAAGCCCTGGTGCCGCGATCCTCGTATCTGTGCGATACCATATCAAGGCGAGGTCGAACATCTGACTGCCCGCTGCCTCTATCTGCATACTGTCTGGAATCTGTGCCAGCCTGAAGATGCCCTCAATCTACTCTATCCAGTCATTCGCGTACAGGATCCCTTCTGTACCCCAGAACTCCTTGGGCCGCATCCTCTAGAAGTCAATGATACTACCTGGCCTCGGATGCTGTGCCTGATCTGCATGTGGCTGAATCTGTGCCACCCTATCCACTACCGTCATGGCCACCTGGTGGGCATTCTCAATGTCCAGCCTCATCATATCCACCTGACGGTGCTACGCGTCCATCATCTCCCTGAAGAACACAAACAACTGCGCGGTATCTACTGGAGCAGGAAGTGGTGGAGGAACCATCGGAACGACTGGGGTAGTCCTCGGATCGACAGGTAGAGGAGAATCTCCGAGAGAAACAGATGCTCCCTCAACCGCAGGAGTGGTGAGTGGAGCGGTAGCAGCTGCCTGAATACGAGTTGGACGAGAGGTAGCAGACCTCTCAGTAGCAACTGCTGGAACGGTACGATGGGATCGTGTCTTCGGAGGCAACCTGAACACAGATCAAAAGAAGTCAATATGGCACAAGATACAATATCATCAAAGAAGGACAGTAATATTTCAAAAGAAAGCAATTTCAGAATAATTAGATTGGAATTGTTCCTAGTCGTGATTGAGTACACTCTCATCCTAGATCCTAGATCCTAGATCCTATATCCTAGAGCAGGCTCGCAGCAGTACAACTAAATTATCGTACCACCACGATATCGCACTAATTACGAATCGAGACCTGCATGGGGCCACCACCAAAAATGTGTCATGACCCGCACCCGAAAATCGGGCATGAGTCGTGGGTACGTCCAGCCTACGCCGCAGCATCGGCGGTAGAACGCTGTCTAGGTCAACTATCTAGATAACAATCTCACGCAATCAATATATAAACCTGTCAAGATCTCAACTCTAAACGGAGGAGCAATATCATAATGATAAACCAAGTACTCAATCACGAATCTAAGCACGATAAGATAACAAAGAAGACTAACAACTCCAAAGTCTAAACAACTGCTACTAAAACCACCACAACATCAATAATAATAATAATACAACATCCTGAATAATATACAATACAAGGTCTCAATCCAAAATCGGAGACAAATTCGGTGCTAAAGGCTAATAAAAATAATAACAAGGTCCTAGTAATCCCGACTACCAATCCGAAAATCACTTTTAAACTAGAGGGTCCCTGTCTGCACCATCGACAGGCTCAGGTCCATAAAATGTTGGACACCACTCCTCCGGATACTCTGAAAAAATATGTCCAGTCAGGACTGGAGCAAGTACATCTCTAACAGCAGTTCTATTTAAATAATAAAAACTATAAAACAGTTATAACAAGTAGCAAGAAGAATGAAATAAAGTAAGGAACAAGGAAATATACATATCACTGGTGCATAAAGATAAAGATGCATGAATGTCAGAGGCAAGATAGTAATGACTGCAAGATACAAGAAATCTAAACTAAGAGTAAGTCCGTGCACATGAACGTGTAGTGAGTCCAGCATGAAATACATGTAGTGAGTCAAGTCCAGAAACATGTAGGTGAGACAAGTCAAGAAATGCAAGAGAGTCCAGACTAAAAAGAATGAACTCGGTGTCTTTGAAATACTTGTTTCGACATGTAAACGACTAGGGGTAAGTACGGCTCACCGCGTACTGGGTGCGCGGCTGCTATCATTCCAGATTAGACCAGAGGAAGTGATTCCTGATAATTCCAGATAGGAATGTTTACATGTCTACTCGAGTATTTCTCCGTCCTGACTAATACAAGTGAATCCAAGACCCGACACGTAAATCAAGATGAGTCCAGCCTGAAACATGAGTGATGCCTGTAGGTGATGCCAGTAGTGATTCCAGAATAGAGGCCAGAAACATAAAATATACGTGTCGCAAGTAAATGAATCCAGAAATATCAGTCAGTGTCCCGTGTTGTGCCAAAAAAATCAGATGATACTATACTAGAAGCTGAATCATAATAATCATCAGATAATGAAAACTATCAGAGAATATACTCGCCTGACGTCTTGAGCAACTGGCGATCCGAACTGGTGTCGCAAGGACCTATTGCGAAAAGCAAGGTTAAACAGGTTTCTAATGAGTTAAACAGATATAAAATAATTAAAAATAGGCTTCTAGGGTCGTTCTAGGTCAAACGGGTCAAACCGGTGAAATCTGGGTCAAAAAGTCAACTATGTGTCCAAAAAGTCAACACTAGGTCAAAACTAGGTCAAAAGTTGACTTTGGCGGTCAACCGAGTCAACTACGGTCAAGTCTAGGTCAAACTAGGGTACCCCTGAAATTCTAGGTCAAACCGAGCTCATTAAGCTAGCAAACCCTCAAACTCGCCTCCTTGAGATACCGGGATACCTTCGGTATCCGATACCTCACCCTACGCTATACGTCCCGTTTATACCCTCTAAAACCTATGCTAGCACACGTAAATATATACACATATACATAAAAACCTATCTCTAAACTCAAACATAGGCAATTGCTCAAAAACCCCGCTCGAAACTCAATACCTTGGATATCTCAAAGTATTGAGATACCTTGGTATCTCAAGGTATTGAGATACCTCTCTAAACTCTCACTAACTATCCCTCTAATTAGCTATTTAAGTATGTAGGTATATACATCTAGCTATAATCTAGGCTAAAAAATATATATCTAATATATATATGCATATATCCATAGATATCTACATATATACATCACACATACACACATACATATATACCCATATACCTTACCTTACCTATACATATATATATATATATATATATATATATATCTAGCTATCATATATATCTAGCTATATGTATTTATATATCTATATGCATAGATAGATATAACTATCTACCTATCTATCTATCTAACCATCTATGTATCTATCAATCAATCTATCTATCTACCTATCTAACTATTTACTTATCTATCTATCTATCTATCTATCTATCTATCTATCTATTTATATATCTATCTATCAATTTATCTATCTATCTATTTATATATCTATCTATGTATCTATCTAATCTATTTATGTATCTATCAATCTAACTATCTATCAATCTATATATCAATCAATCTATCTATCTATCTATCTAGTTAACTATCTATCTATCTATCAACTTATCTATCTATCTAACAATATATATATATATATATATATATATATATATATAGAGAGAGAGAGAGAGAGAGAGAGAGAGACAGAGAGAGAGAGAATAAGGGAGGTGAGATGGCACCTCACTCTAAAAACAAGGGTGGCGGTGACGTGGCACAATCTCAACCACACAAACGAGGGGAGGGGGTTAAGTGCAAATTGCCAATTATGAAATGTGTGGTTGGAATTGTGCCACGTCACCGCCACCCTTATTTTTAGAGTGATGTGCCATCTCACCTCCCTTATTCTCTCTCTCTCTCTCTCTCTCTCTCTCTCTATATATATATATATATATATATATCACTCTCTCTCTCCCTCACTCGCCTGCTACCCCCGCTAGCCAACGAGCTGCGCCTTGCTGCGATGCTGCTGCTTACCCCGCCGCTGCTGCTGCTTACCTTGCTGCTGCTGCTGCGCTGCTTAGCTGCTGTGCACTGCACAACAGTTGCTGTGCATGCTGGCAGCGCGCTGCGCTGCCTCCCCCGCTGCTCGCTGCCCCTTCGCAGCCACACGCACACACACGACCACACACACAAACACAATCACACACACACACACACACACACACACACACACACATATATATATATATATATATATATATATATATATACAATCATACATATATATATACACACTCTAACATATATATATTCTAACACACACACTCTAACATATAAATACACACACACACATACAAGCACATACATATATCTATATATATATATATGTATAAACACACACACACACACATATATATATATATATATATATATATATATATATATATATATATATATATATATATACACACACACTAATATATATATACATATACACACACACACACACTCAAGCATATATATATATATATATATATATATATATATATATATATATATATATATATATATATATATATATATATATATATATATACACACTCACTCACACACTCTCACTCTCACACACCCTCACACACACACTCTCACACACACTAACACACACTCTCACAAACACACAACCACACACACAAATATACATATATATATATACACACACACACACACACACACACACACACACACACACATATATATATATATATATATATATATATATATATATATAAACACAACACACACACAACACACAACACAACGCACAACGCTCACAACGCTCACCAACGCACGCCCAACGGCCTCCGACACGCATAAACACCTATAAATATATAAAATATAACCCGAGAACTCTAGCACACACTCCCCGAAGCTAACCCAACGCGCGCACAAGCCCGAAACTAGGAAACCAAGTCGAAATGGCCGTTCGGTCATTTCGACAAACACGCGGTGTACGGTTTGGAAAACCTCCTGAAACGCACACCAAACTAACTCGGAATCGGCCCAAAATTTACCCACGGATTCTAAACGATGTCTAGATCCTAGAAAAAATGCTACCCCATCGATTCTAGGCCCGTGGCGAAAACGCACACGCACTTAGAACCGGCGACGACGAAAATCTCGAAAACGCCCGAAACGCCCGTTTCTCCGCGACACGACTTCACGTGTCCGAACGGAGACACGTGCTAACCCTCAAGACACCCGACAACGTCTATCTAGGTCCGTCTAACCTAGGACATCACCAAAAATTGGGTCAATTTTGGATTTTATCCAAAATTGACATAAAACCTAGTGTTAAAGTCTCTAAACTCAACCAAACTAGTTCCAACCTCCTCCCACAGGTAGCCTTAAGGTCTAAGAAGGTTCTAAACTATTAATTATACTATATAAGAGTAATTACAAGAGAAAAAAAATTAGGGTTTACCTCTTGGGAGTTGGAATCTCAAGCCAAAGTCTCCAAAAAGCTCCAAATCCACCACAACTAGCTTCCAAGCTCCCAATCCAAGCTCCAACACCAAATCTAAGCACTACCCACCTAGGTTGGGGAAGAATGTAGGGTTAGAGTTCACACAAAAGTAAGAAATGGAAGAAGAAAGAGAAGGAAAAAGGAGAAAACTTACTTGAAGTGAAAAATTAGAAGAAGAAAGGGAGAAGAAGAAGGAGTGGAGAAGAAGAAGAAGAAGAAGAAGAAGAAGAAGAAGTGAAATGGGGAGGGAGAGCTGTTGTCGGCTGTGAATGGGGGGAAATAGGGTCGGGTCTCACACCTAAAATGGTTTACAAAGTCTCCAAATGCCCAAAATGCCCTCCCTAACTTGGGTTTTGGGTTCCAAAAGCACTCAAACTAACTCCAAATCTCTCCAACTAGCCAACTAAAAATATAATAATATTCTAAACCCAAAAATAGGTCTCACAGAGGTGTGGGCTGGGTTGGACATGGGTCCACTAGGGTCTGACATGGGTCCAGGCTAGCAAAAACCCTAAAACAATCAATATAAAAATAATACAATCATTAATTAAATATAAATATAATTAATTATAAATAATACATAATTAACTAAATTAAAAAAAAATACCCGGCTCTGGAAATGGGGTGGTGACACCAGGTTCATTCTCCATGTGTCTGTGTAACGGCTGAATTAATAGCAAATTAATTCAGACCGTTACATATTGGATGGATTATTATATATGAATGGTTTTCTTTGCAAACGAAATCAGATATTGTTTTCTCCAAAAACTTGCTGCCAACATATTATTCAGTCCATTCTTCGTCGTTTCACTCGTCTCCAAGCTCTGGGCAGAGCTAAGTCCTGGTCATTCTCTCCGAGTCGTGTGCGGCGACGAGATACCGGTAGTGCGAGAGTTTTACCACTAGGAGCTTCGGGAAACGTCTGCACACAGATCCCGAATCAACTCTTAGGGCAGTGCTTCGCGTGCACGACTTTTCCAGAGGCCGGTAACATCAATCTAATTTTTTTTCTTCCTTTTGATTCACAAAGTTTTCAATAAGAAAACGATAATTTTTCTAACAGTTTTAATCATTAACAATAGAAACATACATGTGGCTTCTTTTATCTTTTCTTTCTTACTAGGCATCGTCAATCTTAATGACGTTGCAAGAAAACAAAAATTTTCTTTTATTAAGACGTGAAGGAAAAGAAAATAAGACAAGAATCACCCACCGATTAGAGAATTGTCGAATAGAATCAATTCATAACGATTAAGTCTCAATTATGCGTCCTCCTGCAATGACACAAACATGAAATCAATACACTTTTTCTATCTTTTATTTATTTTCTCTTATAATTCTCAAAATAAATACAGAAATCGATAAAAACGAACAATAAAAATATTCATCAAAATCAAGCAACAAACACTCATAAAAATAAACTAGAAATTGATGGAAAAAACATATATCTCTACTATTATAATGCGGCTTAGAAACGACTCAATAATGAGCCGTCTAAGCTGTATGTATATCATTAATTGGTAATATTTTTTTAAAAAAAAATTAACTACCGAGTGGGTTCTTACGTAGCGGAGAAAATAAAAATAAAAATTCCATGAACATATAAACCATCATAAAATGTATTAATTTTTTTTAATTATATTTAATTAACTACATATTTTATCTAATTAAACACATATTTTTTTTTATAACAAACTATAATTCAAATATATTCAAATCATATTTAAGAGATTATAATATAATTTAAATTTCTATATAATATTTTTATTAATATCATAAAATAAATTCGATCGAATGCATCTACTATTATAATGCTGCTTAGAAACGGCTCAATAATGAGCCGTCTAAGCTGTATATATATCATCAATTAGTAATATAATTTTATTTTTTAAAATTATCTACCGTGTGGGTTCTTACGTAGCGGAGAAAAAAAATTAAAAACTCCATGAACATATAAACCATCATAAAATATATTAATTTTTCTAATTATATTTAAATTAACTACAATATATTATCTAATTAAATACATATACAAAATATACAAAATATATTTATAAGAAACTATAATTCAAATATATTCAAATTATATTTAAAATATTATAATATAATTTAAATTTCTATATAATATTTCTATTAATATCATAAAATAAATTCGAACTCAATTCTTTACGTGCAATTACTACTGTACGTTTGCCAACCCCCCACTACAGTTGTAGTGGAAACCCGACCCAAACCCGAACTCGAACCCGACCCGACACCGGCACGAATGTGAAGTCGACCCAAAAATCCGAACTCTCTCCCCACTCCTTCCCCGACACTGACGAAACCCTATCGAAACCCCTCCATTGATTTCCTCCCAAACTCGAAAGCCTTAATTTTTCTTCCCAAATCGACCTATTCTCCAGAACCCTTTTATTCAGATCCAACATCGGCAGTCGTGGATTTAAGGTCCAATTAGGGTGTCCTACTTCCTCCCCCCAGCTATCACAATTCCAACAATCAAAAACTGATTGTTTTGTTGTTGTTCTTGCTCTTTGCAGCCAGCGATTGATGGTTTCGACGTCGAATCTCCCGGACTCTTCGGTTGGCCGACCGTTCGCGACCTCCTTCTCCTCCCAGTCGGCCTCGGCCCCCGGATTCCACCACGCCGGTGAGCGGTCCGTAGCCGTTGGTTAGTAAAGTTGCGATTTGATGGGATTGATGCGATTACTATTGTTGTTTATTTGGATTTGCAGGTGGGATGCAGGGATTACACAATATTCACCAGAGCTTCAACGTCGCCAACATGCCCGGATCTTTCTCTCGGAACGCGGCCGCCATGGGCAGCGTCCCATCGAGTGGCCTGCAGCAGCCTGGCGGCGGCCTCTCGAGCGGCAGGTTTGTGTCAAACGACCTCGCTGTCGCGATGTCACAGGTATTGCGGACGAATGCTTATGTTTGCATGATAAAATTTGTTGGGGGTTTATCTTGAAATCGGTCATTAGTGACCATGTTCAACCGTTCCATGTTGAGAAAAAATCCGAGTGTGTATTTCAATATTTGAGCTTTCATTTAGGCAAATGTTAAGGGCACTACAACCATTACTAGGAGGCAACCCACTTTTGATAGTCTTAGCCAAAATTTTGCAAGTTCTGGGCATATCCATGACTGTCAAATTTTTTGCAGTCGTAAAAAATAGGATTGCAAAATATCCAGGATTGTCAAAATTTTGGCAGTTCATATAAAATCAGGTGTGTCAAAAATTTGGCACTCCTAAAATAGCAAGGACTGCAAATTTTTTTGACAGTCATGGATACGCACAAGAATGCCAAAAATGTGTTGTTCCTTTAGTAATTTTGTAGTGCCCTTAACATTTACCTTCATTTATTGTCTTGTACACGTGAGGTGTGTTAGTTCAAGTGGTTAGTATGGTAGGGGTTAATAGGGGGGCTAAGGTTTAAATCCCACAAGAAATTATTTTTTGTCACTATTTCATGAAGGATTTCCTTGGAGCTATGTCCTAGCTCATACTCGGACGTGAGCGAAGGGCCCAAAATGACGCTTTGATGGCGCACTTCGCACTTCACACGTATGCATCGGGCACGATTATGTTGCGGAATCAACATATGCATCGGGCGCGGTTACGTCGCAGAAGCAACACGGTTATTTCGCGGTAGCTCCTTGCGTTATGCGGTGTCTGTCGCTTCCGTGGTTCCATGGGCTCTCTGCTTTACTGAGCGCTTCAATTTTATAAGTGTCATATTTATAGAGAATTACTGTTGGTAATTGCCTAGTTAATGGGGTTTAACTCCCTATTTTTTCGTCCATGTTGGTAGTGGGCAGTTAGGGCTGCTGGGGAGTTGGATCCCCTATATAAAGTATGTGTTTTGCACTTGTGTGGACACAAAACAGAAAAGAAAGAAGAAGCAACAACATCACCCGAGTGCTTTGTTCGTGCATTGTTTGACGTCCAGTGAGGTGGTAAGCAAGAAACGTTCCAGAAGTTCTACTGAACTCGCTGGTTCCTAGTAGCGGATCAACGAGAAAAATCGAATCTCACTTTGAGCACTAATGATTCTCATCACCCGAGCAACACGACGACAACTGTCTTTTAGTAGTGCTATATTGTGGTCAAGAGCTTTGCTTTATTCAACAATTATGTGTCTTGCTTTTAGCAGCTTCACAACTTGCTCTCTAGCGATTTACACCGCGGTCACCACTTCTGTGGTTATTAGCAACTCAGTTGCTGATTCACCATTGTCGTGGTCTCAGTCTATTAAAGTCTTGTACATAAAGTTTGCATTAAGCAAGGTGTGTCCTAGTATGTTTTGAAGTGAACATGTTGTGTTTAATACGTGTCCGACATGGGCACCACAAGGGCCTGAAAACCATTTTGGACTGGTAGCGAGGGCTGTCGAGATGCGTATTTGCGTACATAGATGGTTGGAGTAGTGCAGCGTAGTCAAAGGTGCGCCTCAGGTGCGCCTAAGACGCGCCTTGCTCCTAGGCGCAGGGGCAGCGCCTCAGGGCACTCCAGACGGGGCGCAATTCTTAAGGCGCGCCTGGGTGCGCCTTTTTCAAGCGCCTTGGAATAACTAAGGCGCGTCTTGAAAATCTTGTAAAAAACTTTGAACTGTTGTACTGTTTTTAGACTTTTTTTGAACTGTTGTACTTTTTTTTACTGTTTTCTCTCTCACTCACTTAATTCAAAGTGATTGCAACCTAGACATGGAGGAATTTGAAGCATACATGTTTATCAATGTAGAAATTTGATGTGAATATATATATATATATATATATATATATATATATATATATATATATATATATATATATATTATTTTTGTGCCTCACGTCGCTCGGGCTCCAAGGCGCGTCTTGAAAATCTTGTAATTTTTTTTGAACTGTTGTACTGTTTTTAGACTTTTTTTGAACTACTTTTTTTACTGTTTTCTCTCTCACTCACTTAATTCAAAGTGACTGCAACCTAGACATAGGAGAATTTGAAGCATACATGTTTATCAATGTAGAAATCTGATGTGAATATATATATATATATATATATATATATATATATATATATATATAATTTTTGCGCCTCACGTCGCTCGGATGTGTGCCTTAAGTGCGCCTTGCGCCTCGGACAATTTGGACCCTTTGTGCCTCGAGTACGCCTTGCGCCTTTGACTACCTTGGAGTAGTGTCTCCACCACATTGGGCGTTTGGATACACACTGTGATGCAAAGGATTCTAGAAAAAAAAGGATAACAGTTTTCATGTATGCATTTCAAAATTGCGCGAGCAACAAACAGAAAATGACGATGAGATGTACACTAGTTTTCAAACAGTATAAATCAATTATCAAGCAGGCAATCCTAATCTATGAAGAAAAAGGGGGATATGTTTGCATACATAAGTCGTAGTAAACCTTAGCTCCCGTGATTTGTTCACAGTAATTTATAATGTTGAATAAAAACTTTAATGCCAGTGTGGCACTTACTATGTGATGCCTTGGACTTAAGGATCTGTGACAAATTTCAGGATATGTGAAATTTATAGAATGTCTGCATGTAAACCATGTGCCCCCCATGATTTCTTCCAGGGGTGGATGTAGAAGTTTAGTCAGTGGGGGCTCATAACATAGTTACCAAAGGGGCTTAATAAGTAGAAGAAAAAAATTGTAAAATAAATTTAATATGATAGTTCCAAGAATTGAAGCTAAGACCTCCAAACTAAACATAAATATTTCCAAATTGGACTACCACTTGGAAATGCCATTAGTAGTTGAGACCAGGTATTAGTAGTGTGTGGTTTAGCATATTAATCATAAAATTCCTATATAAATTATATTTTTCTGAAAATCCAGGGGGCTCGAGCTCCCACTTCCATGTGCATCCACCTCTGATTTCTTCAAAATTTATAATGATGAATGGAAACTTTAGTGCCATCTACTGTGTGACGTCTTGACCGAAATATCTGTTACATTTTTCAGGATATGTGAAAGGTTATATAGAATTTGTCTGCATGTCTTATCATGAATGTGATAAAGAACTATTATGTGTCCCCTTCATTGAAGTGTTTTGCTTGAGGAAATTTTGATTATCTTTCTTCTACGTTTGGCCACGTCCAGTCTCATAGTTTCTGCTATATTTTGTTTTATCTTGCAGATATCGCATGGACATTCCGGGGTCACAAACAGAGGGGGTATTAGTGTTGCAGGAAACCCTGCTTTTAGTAGCAGCATGAATGGCGTAGGGTCTTTACCTGGGATCTCATCAAACTCCCTTTCTGCCGGTATCCGTAACACTGGTCCTGGTTTGGGGGCATCTCCTCTTTTGGGAAATGTAGGGCCTAGAATTACAAATTCAATGGGGAACATTGGGGGTGGAGGCAACATTGGAAGAAGCATAAGCTCTGGAGGATTACCTCTTCCTGGTTTTGCATCCCGTGTAAATTTAGCTGCTAACAGTGGATCGGGGAGTCTAAATCTACAAGGACATAACAGGTTGATGAGTGGCATGCTTCAACAAGGTAACGAGTCTTAATCTCATGAACTTACTTGACTTAGTGAGTCATTCTTGTGAAACTAATTATTCTGTTGATAGATTTACTCCCTTTCCATTGCTTTCATGATTGTATTGTAATTCTCGCTATCCGGTTGATGCCTTTGGTATCAATCTTTTTGTTCCGTTTTACAGCTTGAAGATATGTGTTCTATGTCATGCTTCCCTCAGCCATTTTAGGTTATCACCAAAAGTCATATATATATATATATATATATATATATATATATATATAGTATCGGTATTTGCTAACAGCTATAACCTTTTGAAAACTGAGTTATGTACTAATGTTGGGTTTTATAAACCTCTGCAACATAGACCATTAACAAAATCTTCTTTTTGTTGGATTGCAATTGTTGTAAAATCTGTAAGAAATATCATTGTATTCTAATTATTACGATTTAGCTTATCCTGGTGCATTTTCCTCGGTATGGAGGCTTTGCTACATGGGTCCTTTTTTTCTCTCTCTTCCTTTCAGCTCTATTGTGGCAATGTCGGCAATTATTGTTTCCCTTTTTACCGCCTCAACTCCACAATGATCCTACCATGTTTATAGCCAATAACATTTATAGTTTCTAGCATTATGCATCTTAAAAAAATCATCAAATATTTGGTCTGATGTGCATCACATATGACCAGCTGGCCAACTTATGCAATATTATATGAATTATGACCCCTGTTCTGATGAAAGATACCTTACTCTTTTCATGTTGTAATGAAGGATATCACTGTACAAATCAAATTGAAGGGTTATCTGTTGAATGGCTGTTATCTTTTTCTCATGTCATTTGTCAATTTACTCTTATTCTTAGACTATTCAAGCATGGAAGGGAGATGTTGCCATTTTAGTTATACTGTTACTATGACGCACATCTGAAGGAGTAATCCTGATCTTCATTAGTGTTACATACGGCGAGAACTTTAGTAGGCAATCGATATATGCCAGTTTCAAACATAAATACTTCTCATATGAAATAACGGATTCGGTCGGTTAAAAACCCTGCCACAACACCACAATTCCAGAGTTGTGGTTTTATTATTCCAACAAAAACGAACCTAAATCTACTTCATGGGGTCTACCTTTCACGATTGGAAAGGGCAGCAAAGGTTAAATTATAAACTGCCCGACTTGCAAAAAAATGCATTGTGAAGTAATAATAATCTGTTCCACTTATCAAGTTCTTCGTATACCTTTTCTGGTGAGGGAATAGTGAGTGGATTCTCTAGGCCATTGAATCAAAATGAATCAGAGGGTTTTACATGAATACATTTACATTACAAAGGAAGCTCATGCTTCTTTTTTCTTTGACTCTATCCACCCTCCCCCTTTCTTTCTCCCCATCAAGAAAGTTAAAAAGAAAGAAAACCATCAAGAAAAGTAAAAGAGAAAGTAGATAAAAAAAATCTCTGCACCCACTCGAATCCCCCAGGCTAGTTTGTTTTACCTACACAATGAGTGTGCTCATGCCGATGTGGAGTGACTTGATCAATATGTTTTGTTAACCACTTTTGCATATCATAGGGGATAGGTTAGGCTACAGATAAGCACGAGCCGTGACATGCCAAATCGTTGAGGAAACTGGATATGCATATCCAGTTTCTGCTTTTGATTCAATTTCTCGCAAAGGCGTGTAGTTTGAATATTTGTGTAACTCTATGGAATCTTTTCATTTATATTTGTAATAACTAATTTATCCTTAAGTGTATGTGTATTGTATTACGAAGGACACATACTAGCCGTAGGTGAATTACTACTGTACTACCATGTAAATATCAGGTTCTTGTCAGATACCCTTATACTTACCAGATGCTTCTCAGTTACCTCTTTCAGGTACGCTAAATTTTTATGAATAACGTAGCTGAGTTTGTATTACAGACTATCAGGTACACAGTTTCTGATATCTTTGTCACTAAGAGAAGAGAAGTTAATTTGGTGCTTGAAAAGTAGGATTTTTATCGATATGACGACCAATGAAGCCATTTTACCATATCTTTCCTTATATCGAAGCCATGCATAAGGAAACTTCATAAAGGAATTGACAGTTTTTATGACAAGCTACTATTGATTTTGTTCAAGATGGAATCTTGTTATTTGTGATAATTGTCTACATCACATGGCTGCTTAAGATTCCCAGTCATCCTTACCAAATTCTGACAAATGTTTGCTATCTTGATATATCTATGTACTTAGCTTTTTATTAAAGTGTAAGATTATTTGCACGGAGAAAGGTAGGATACTCACAGAGACCTTCTAATACTTGTGTTTCAATTAATGACATGCAAGTGTTTTCTGAACCTGCTGTTAATGTTATGTTATGCTGTTTTCGTTATGCGCTCGGTCCATGGGTGGTTCCCAATTAATCGGATACTCGGCAATAAATTGCAATAATGTGGCCACTTGTAATTTTGATTAATCGGCCACCCATTAATCGGATTAAGAGCCCTATTACTCAGCTGATTAAATCTTTGTAGTTCTTTTTCCGTCCAACCGTTGGAGTTCCCATCTTCTTCACCACTCTTTGCGCTTTGCCATCACATCATTTGTGGTACTGTACAGAAAAGGTCTATCTTAATCGTGTATCGCCCATTATTCCTTCTTTTAGAACATTTCCTGCTGCTACAGTTATATTTTTTTTTAGATAACTTACAGTTACACTTTGGGTTTCTTATATCTATGAATGAAAAGGACAGATACATAAATGTGAGAAAATGATACTCTTTATTCTTAAATTTGTTGCTGTAAAAAGTCTCTTCTTTACTCCAGAATATAGAACTCTGGTTGAGATTCAAGTGTACTTTAGGGCATTCATTAACTTTTAATAGATTACTATACCTCTATAATGCTAATGAAACTTGGTTTTGTATTATTTGTTATTATAACATCAAGCATGTGGGTTCCTTTTTCTCTCTAAAATTTATCATGGCTTTAGTGAACAAAACCTTGGCTGCTTAACATTTTTGTAATTTTTTTCCATTCCCCATCCATATGCTCCTAATTTAGTTTTCATCGCTTAAACTTATTCGTGAATAAGAAGTTCTGAATTTGTGTAGGAATGCTTGTCACCTAACATTTTAGTTTTTAGTGCGAGTGCATTTAATTCTTACTTCTCCGAGAGGCACACCATGCAAGTAACTGATTATTTGTATTAGCAGCTCCACAAATGATGGGAATGCTTGGAAGTTCATATCCTACATCTGGGGGGCCACTCTCGCGGAGCCAAGTACAAGGAGGGAATAATTCATTAAGTTCTATGGGGATGCTTAATGATGTCAATAATGATAATTCTCCTTTTAACTTGAATGATTTTCCTCAATTGACTGGGAGACCAAGTTCTGCCGGAGGTCCTCAAGGGCAACTGGGTAAATAATTAAATAAGGAATTAACCCTTTGCATTTTACTTTTTTCTTCCAATATAATATGAGCCGATCTCTGATTTGCAGGTTCACTACGAAAGCAAGGAGTTAGTTCGATTGTCCAACAAAGTCAAGAGTTCAGTATTCAGAATGAAGATTTTCCAGCATTGCCAGGGTTTAAAGGTGCATTTATCTGTCATGTAGCTTTTTCACTCAATGCTCCACCAGCCATGTTTTTGTTCATTTCACATAATTGCTCTATGTCGTTGTGGAGCCCTTTTTCCCAGCAGATTATTTGGAAACTAAAACTTCTTGGTAGTATAACCTAATCTATTTTATTATGCATATTCTTTAGTTTTTGAAGGATGCATGTAATGTTTTGGTTATCCTTGCGGAATGTAGTATCATATGTTTCAGGAGAAATGGACTTTTTCAAATGCCCAGTTTGGATTAACTTTTGTTACTTTGTTAGTAGTATGGCATTTTTTGTTTTGTTTAAAGGTCTTTAGGAATGGCGAATGCTACACTATTATTTGTCAATATCATCATGTTGACGAGCAGGATCATCATGTTTTTATCTACATGCGGTCATAGTCATGATTCATGTCATATGGATTTTTCTTCAATACCAACATTTATTAGTGAAACTATTATTTGCCACTTTGAGCTTTTCTAAACCCAGTTCTCTCTTAACCTCCACTTGTATTCTTAGTTTCTTCCCTTCCTTTTGACTCTCGTATACAAATTCAAGAACTTATCTCCACTGAATCTTTCTCCGGCTCTTTAACTTGGACCCTAATTTTCTTAGTCATTTAGAGCATTTTGTTCTTAACCGCCGGACTCCTACTATTTAACTGTATTCATTCTGCACCTTAGCCATCCTTTATAATTTCGTACGATTATCATTTGTGCTGCACACATCTATATGCTTGGTGCCTCTTTCTTATCCAACCTCGTGATCATTAAGTTGCGAGTGTTGTTGTTTATGAGGGCTATGGTTCCACATCCGTGCCATACCCGTATCCTAACTTTTATGAGAACGTCCCAATCTGTATTTGTATCTGTATCCATGTCTGTATTTGTATGACATAGGCCATTATGAAGCCCTTCTCTAAGTTTCTGCTTCCGTACACGGTTACACAACCAGCAAAGTCTTTATCCCAAAATTTTAAGGCCGGCTGTTTGAATCCTTTTTCTTGCATTCAGCTTGGTTGAGGGCAATGTCCTCTGTAACACTAAGAAAAGCCATGCTCTTAGCTACAGCCTCAATCAGAGTTTTAACTTCCCTCAAAACCCTAATCCAGATATCCTGAGCCTGTAACAGTTATTACTTTAAAATGTAATTTTGACCTTAAAATGGTGCTCGAGGTGTAATAGGCATCCTTTATGGAACTTATAAGCCTGTCAGATATGAGGTAATACTACTGAACCGAATTTTTCAAAATTTGCGCATAGCATTCATCTTTTCATATATTAATTCTACTATCACTTTTCCCTTGTATTGTTTGGTTACTCGTGAATCATTTCTAAATTTATAGTCATTTAACTAGGCTTGGGAACATGGGATCGCTGAAGTTTTGAATATCCTCTCTCTATCGTCAAAGTGGACTTTAACTCAGTTTTTTTTCTTGGTAGAAGGTATAACATGCCCCTTTGTTGCAGCTCTTTTATCCTCTTTTTTGCGAAGTTACGACTTAGATCGGTTCAAACATCCTGCTAGTTTAGGACAAATATGTGCTTTCCACAAAACCTATGCCTTTCCACAAAACCTATGCAAGACTGGTTTCCGATTAGAACAGTGCGTATGTATTAATATATTTTCTTAACCACTTAAATTGTTCTACATGAGTCGTCCTTCAAAGCTTTTAATTGCAGTACACAAACACGAGCATTTCTCTAATGTATATGAGACTGAGAGACCACTCTTTATCTCTCTGCTTGCACGCGACTGAATAATTCAAATTTGAATGTGTTCCTTTATGATATCTTAGTTTGGTTCTTTCAGGTGGCAGCCCTGATTTTCCCATGGATATGCATCAGAAGGAACAACTTCATGAAAATGTTTCTATGATGCAGTCTCAACACTACCCAGTGAGTACGAGCTGCTATGCAGCATAGCCATATTTTTTGATACAGTTAATGTTATCTGCACATGTATTTTCTGAAGGTTGGTGTTCTGGGATTGCAACACAGATGGCACGATCCGCTGGGTTCAGTTTAGGTGGGACTTATCCATCTTCTCGTCAACAGCTGCAGCATGGCGTCTCAGTCAGTAGTGGAGGTGTTGGCTTTGCCGCTGGAAACAATCAAGATCTTATTCATTTGCGTGGATCCGATCTCTTTCCATCATCCCATGGCGCTTATCACTCTCAGGTTTATAATCACTTGATGCTTTGGCAGTGTAGTTCTACAGTGGGAATCTTATTGCCCATTCGCATAACCTCTATATAAAGGTCTCTCCTTTGTCTTACTCAGATTCAAAATAATGGACCCCCTAGCATGGCATTGAGACCATTGAATTCTCCAAATGCACCTTCTGGCATGGGATCATATGAGCAGCTCATTCAGCAATATCATCCACAGAACCAGTCACAATTTCGGTTGCAACAGATGTCTGCTGCCAGCCAGTCATACAGGGATCAAAATCTGAAGTCTTTGCAGGGGTCACAAACAACTACTAACCGATTTGGTTTGCTGGGTTTGTTAAGTGTTATGAGGATGAATGATCCAGATTTGACATCTCTAGCTTTGGGGATTGATTTAACAACACTAGGACTGAACTTGAACTCTACGGAAAATCTCCATAAGACATTTGGTTCACCGTGGTCTGATGAGCCTGCCAAAGGTGAACCTGAGTTTAACATTCCATCTTGCTATATTGCCAGACCAGCACCTCGACTACAGGTGAGTTTGTTTTACGTCTTATAGTTTTCTTAATGCTTTCAATTTGATCGTATGAATCTGATGTTGTCAATGTAGGAAGGACATTTTGAGAGATTTCATCTGTCAACTTTGTTTTACATATTTTACAGGTTTGTTTCTTTAGGGCACATGTTCTTTGATTGATGCATTGATCGAAATCTTTTTCTAAGCGAGGCCTGTCTTTGATTTTCTGTGTAGTATGCCAAGGGACGAGGCTCAATTGTTTGCTGCGCATGCATTGTAACCCTCTCTCTCTCTCTCTCTCTCTCTCTTTAAGCTGTTGTAGTTTTGTCCTGCCTGAAGAATTCCTGTGACAAAGACTAAATGTTGTCCATTTTAGTTTCACCCTACATAATTAGATGTTATTTGACTTCAGTGTCTTTTCCTTTCAATATGCCGTCCATTTTTGTTACACCTTATGTTGCTACTCAGATGTTATTGACTTCATTGTCCTTTCCTTTCAATATGCTCATTATTAAAAAAATAATTTAATCGGTTTTCGCTGCTCTCTTCTTTTATTTTTTTTGTTGATTTAAATGTTCTTTTTCTTTGGGCCATTTAGTATTTGCATGTCTTTTTGCCTTGTTTTAATCTTTTTTCTGTTTTCCCTTTGTTGCTATGTTTCTGAGCTAGTTTTGTATGACTACTTTTAAAAAAATATTCTTCCCATGCACTTAAATCTTTTGATTTTTTCTGCCCCATGAAGATTTCATGTAAATGCTTTGTAGATCTTCACGAGGATGGTTTTACCACAAAGAACAACAATTATGGTTTTCCAGAGTTGCAGAGCCTCTTGTTAAGACAAGCTCATATGAAAGGGGGGTATATATTTGTTTTGATCCAAACACATGGGAAACAGTTCGGAAGGTTTGGCCATTCATCTTCTTTTCATTTCAATTATTTGGGTTTAGCCTTCATATTGCTGAAATTAAGCTGCTGGTTTGCAGGAAAATTTTGTGGTACATTATGAAGCAGTTGAGAAGCCAGTACTCCCTAAACATTAGCCAAAACTCTCATGTAAAACTCTCATGCTTTATCAATTTCAATTCTCCTAGAAAAATGTTCCATTAGCTTAATAAACTTAAATCTCCATTGTTTTCATGCACTCTTGCGGTCCTTCTAATGAGCATTTTTATTTCTTGGCAACCAACAGATGGACCATTCTCATGTAACTCTGAAGTTGATATTGCTGCACCAGGATGACAAAATGCACAGGAAATATCAGACTAATTTCACTGAAAGCTAGCTCCTTTAATTGTACATTAGAAAAATGCTTCATCATGCTGTGACATTGTTTCCAATTCTTTAGATATCCCAGAAATTAGTGTAAATAAACCTCAGCAGATTTTTCATTTATTTTGAAAGGCGAGCCTTTTCCTTAAAACAGGAGGTGTTGGTATGCTGTAGAAAACCAAAGAAGGTTTGTACCGATGTAACCATTAGAAAGTTAATCTAAGTCTCTCTTTAAGGTTTTGTCAGATGCTCAGTACATTCTTGCGGTGTACTGTCAACATTTTTTCTGTGGAGACACCTTTGCCAAATTTAATCCTATTGTCCCTTTGATCTTAATGTCACCATGGATATCCCAACAAGTTTAGAGTTAATCTACCATCAATTTAAGTAATTCACTGGGCCCACGTGTCAGTGGTACTCTTATGGTGTGTGTGCATTTACAATCTATCTTGTGAGAGTTATAGGAACATTGTCACAATTTCTAGTAGCAATTTTTTTTTTTTTTGAGATGCAAAATAATAATAATCAGTAACGAAATCAGGGAACTCCCTGTTAAAATTAATCTTGACCGTAATTTTTTTCTAGTTTTTTGTTGTTGTTGTATATTTGCTCTTTTATTCCCTTCACTCATGAGTTCTTGTCAGTTGACAGGTTGCTGGACTGCAACATGGAACCAGTAACGAAATCAGGAAACTCCCTGTAAAATTAATCTAGTTTTATATATTTTGGATAGTTGTGATTCCGAACCAAAAAAACATAGGATTCACGGATGATTTATACCAAATAGAACCCAAAATTTAGTAGGGTCTACAAAGTTGATCCAAGTTCTCCACCTGGTTGTTGGGTCTGGTGTAGTGGTTGGTGAGGAAGTTAAAAAGAAGAAGATACTAATCAATTTCACAAGCAATTGCACCAACCATGAGAAGTGCAAGCAACAATCGAGAAACTCGCCAAACAAAAGAAAAATTTACAAATCTCGTCTAAGACCCTATGGTCAACACAATATTTTAACACACACCCCTCCTCACTCCAGTCCTTCAGACACGCCCACGACTCCCGAAGTTGAAACCCGGATCCACTAACCCATTAGTTCTCCCTCGCCTCCTCCTCCTCCTCCTTCCGCCGACATCGTCGAGAATTTTTTATTTTTATTTTTATTTTTTGTAAAGAAGTCCAAAACTGCTGACAAATTCCCATCCCAACGGAACCCCAACCCTAGCTAGCTAGCTCCTCCTCCAAACCCTAATTAGGGTTTCGATCCCCAATTCCCCTCCTAAATTGGCGGTCGATGGAGGCTTGATTGGCGATGGTGAGGCTCCTGGGGCTGGCCAGGCTCGGATACGACCCGTCCCCGCGCGAGATCACAGCCGGAGCCGGAGCCGCCGGCGAGAGCAGCGCCGGCGAGAGCGGGTGGCTGATCCGCTTCTTCGACTCCTCCTTCTTCTGCGAGTGGATCGCCGTGAGCTACCTCTACAAGCACGACCATGCCGGCGTCCGCGACTACCTCTGCAACCGCATGTACACGCTCCCGCTCTCCGGGATCGAGTCCTACCTCTTCCAGATCTGCTACATGCTTGTCCACAAGCCCTCGCCGTCGCTCGACAAGTTCGTCGTCGACACCTGCTCCAAGTCGCTGCGGATCGCTCTTAAGGTTCACTGGTTCCTTCTCGCGGAGCTCGAGGACTCGGAGGAGGACGGAGAGGAGATCAGCCGGATCCAGGAGAGGTGCCAGATCGCCGCCACTCTGATGGGGGAGTGGCCCCCGCTCGTCCGGCCGCACCTCTCGGTTCCGTCCAGCCCGAAGAGCAACCCCGTGCTCAACCGGCTGCTGTCGTCAAAGCAGAAGCTACTTTCTCTCGCGTCATCACCGACAACGCCGACAACTGCTGCTACAGCAGCAGCGGAGGACGAGAACAACAAGCTGCTGAAGAAGCTGATGCCGGGGCCTAAAGTTCGGGACGCTCTTTTCTGCAGGAAGTCAGGCGAGAAGGAGGACGAGGAGAGCGATAAAGACGGCTTCTTTAAGCGGCTGCTGAGTGCGAGTAAGGAGAAGGAAGAGGAGGAAGGGGACAAGGATGGGTTCTTCAAGAGGTTTCTTAGGGATAGTAAGGAGAAGGAGGAGGATGATGTTGACAGGGACGGGCTCTTGAAGAGGATTCTTAAAGAGAGTAAGGATAAGGGTGAGGATGAGCAGGAGCCCGAACCGGCTTCTAGCTCGGATGGCTTCCTTAAAAGGCTGTTCAAGGATAAAGAGGGGAAATTGGTGGAGGACGACGAGAAAGATGGTTTCTTCCGGAGGATTTTTAAGGATAAGGTTAACGAGGAGAAGAGGGAAGATGGTCACGATAGGAGCAATGAGGAGGGAGATAGTGGAGTACGTAGGAATGTTGATGACAAAGAGAAGGATAATTTTTTTCGTAGGCTTTTTAGTGACAAGAATATTGGAGACAAGAAGGATGGTGGACATGATAGAAAGGAGGAGGATAGGTGCAATGGGAGTATCGAAGAAGACGAGAAAGAGGGATTCTTCCGCAGAATCTTCAAAGATAAGAATGACGACAAAGGTAATGAAGAGGAAGATAAGGGGAGCAATAGAAGGAGCATCGAGGACGATGAGAAGGAAGGTTTCTTCCGAAGGTTTTTCAAGGACAAGAACGATGAGAGAAGATTTTCTGGGCATGATAGGGGTGAGGAGGATAGGTCTAATGCGCCTATTGAGGATGGCGAGAAGGAAGGATTCTTCCGTAGGCTTTTTAAGGACAAAAATGATCAGGAGAGGAAAGATGAAGGGCATGCTAGAAGTGAGGAGCACGGTAAGTGTAATGGTAGTTTTGAGGAAGAGGAGACGCCGGAACTTCTGTCATTCCGTAGGTTGTTTAGAGTGCATCCTGAAGATTCTAGGAATGCAGCTGCAAATGGTAGTTCTGATGGTCCACTCGATAGCTCGCCAGGGACGGAGAATTTCTTCAAAAGGCTGTTTCGAGATCTAGATCGATCTGTAGAAGATTCTGAGCTGTTTGGTTCTAAAAAACACAAGGAGGTACATCATAGCTTTGTTTTTGTTGACTGTCAACCAATATACCATTTGTTGTGTTTGTATCTTCTCAAAGATTTCTAAATGTGTTATTACTAATGCGTTCATTCTATCTAGCAGTTGCTACAACTTCTAGGCTCCTGACCTATTAGGAACTCCACATACTGCTTTACTACCTTTACCACTTTGAAATGCTGACTATGCTGCGTCTCATTGCATTTGGTTTATGTATTTACGGGCTTCATTTTTCACCCAGGTATCATAATTAACTGTCGATATTACAAAACCACCGTGTGCAACGAGATGCAACACTAAACCAATTTAGAGCTATAGTTCTAATTTATCTTCCAGGCGACTAGAATGTCTTATGCTTGCACCTTGTGCACTTCAGCATCCATAGGCAATGCACACATGACTCTGGAAATACATGCTGAAAAAGAGAAAAGGAATGGACAAGAAAAAAATGCAAGAGAATTTCAACAATTTGTGAAACGAGATGTTACTTGGTAATTCATCTACTACTTGCTGAATTCACTATCAAATTGTATACCAGACAGTCCATATCTTCAAAAGTCATCATTGTGAGCTAAAACTCTGTTTCTCTATCCAATCTCTCAGCCTTTGGTCCTACTCTGCTACTACAAGTGCTCATTTTGAGCTTCAAGTGCTCATTTTGAGCTTCACTCCAGTATGGTTTAGTAAGTTACCTTCTAATCTAGACTTCATAAAGATAATGAACAACAACAAAAAAGACTTCTATACCAAAATTTTGAGGCCTTACTGAAGGCCACTCCTCAGCTACACTAGCACCCTTTTATTTTCTAACAGCTCGGATCCATGTTCTTTTTGGTCTACACTAGTTTTGCTTTCGACTACTAATTCTATACTTTAATCAGTGATTCTGACGATCTAGTTGCACATTTTCTTCAAACGATTTTCTTGCATCTTATCCTTGTTCTTTCAAAAGCTACCTCTAACCTTCAACCGAGAACCTCATTTCTTAATGTATTTTTATCATATTGCCGCTCATCTTGGAAGATGGACCCCCCAAATTTGTACCATGTTTGTCTCATTTTCAAAATACACAAGTACATGCCAAACTAGTGCTGAGATGATGTTGTTTCCACATCATCTAGTTTAGTAATCGTTGCATGCAACATATCTACTCATCCATCTGAACATTCTTGTTTAACTTACTTTTTTGGACATGTTTTTTGATTGCCTTACTCTGAAAAGCAAAGATAATGAGATGAAATGTTTCCCCCTCACTTCTTTACTTTTTTATATTTTAGAGATAAAAAAGAAGAAGAAACCACATAATCCAGCCTGTTCCTGTTACGGGTGTGAGATAAATATAACAACAAGATGGAATGGCAAACATGCATTTTAAATACACAACCTCCAATGGGCAAGAATCCTCATATGCGCTCGACGAGGATCTTGAAAGAATTCTAGGCACTATAGTGATATAATCTAATAATGCGGCATCTTCGAAGAATTTTGCTCCTTTGGGAGTAAGTTTCGTCCTCTATTTCCAATTCAAACCCCTCAACATTTGGTTTTAGTTGCAGATTGCAAGTTAATTTTTTACCCTTTCATCTTAGAAATGTCTTCTTTATGTTTAGGAGAATGTTCAGTATATGCCACAAAATGATACCTCTTTGATGATTATTTTTATTTCTTTCATGATTGAGCTTGGCCTTCATGTTTTTTATTAAAAATCTTTGTGAAAATTTACTGCTACTGGAATTAAAAAATTCCTTTATGGTCATACTTTACTGGTCCATGGATGATGGAGTTGAACTAAAGAAGTATGCTTTTTGTGACGTTTTCGTACACTGATGGTTTAATGTTAATATTGGAGACAATGAACTAATCTAGGACAGCTACTGAAATATGTTGGTAGAGAATGTGCTCAAGGTGCAAAGTTGGGGCTTACATCAGCTTTCCAGCTATCTTGGTTAGTATTGGAAAGAAATAATGTTATTGGTTGCCTAATTCTTTATCACTATTTGAGTATGAAGGCCAGGATTTGGCATTAACTATGATGCCAAAGAGGACATAGGCAGTTTCTATGCCAACAAATGGAAGTCCTTGAATTTTGTTCTAGAGACTTGGCCACTTTGGATTGCAGTCTTCGGGATGGGCGGTTGCTCAAAATGTCAATTTTCGAAATGCTCGCTTCACAGGCTTTCTCCATTTTATATTACATATTCCTTTTCGCTCAAGATATATGTTATCTCATACTGTCTCCCTCAAACATTTACAATCACATATAGCTCCATAGAACTGAGCTCCTCAAATTCTTATTTGTCCCATACTGCTTTTATATTTTTGCCTGAATGTAGCCATCTTTGTGCTCTTCAAACAAAATATACCAATCTCCCTTGCTCATTGGTTATATTTATACATCTCTTTGTTTTGTTGCAATTTTGTTTATTGATTACTTCATGCATTGCAGTTGCCTCCTGGTTCACCAAGACGACATAATGAAAAACCAAATGCCAAGCCGCCTTTGCCTAATAACGTGATTTCACAAATTCGGAAAGGAACATATCATGCTTCGTTGGAATTTGTGCAATCATTATGTGACACATCTTATGGCTTGGTTGATATCTTTCCTGTTGAAGATCGCAAAATCGCACTCCGGGAGGTTATTTTCTTAACTAAGTTTTATTGGAAGATGCTTAGCATCCTAATTATATGCCATACTTTCTTCTAAAAATTGTGCTCTTGTGCTCTCAGTCCCTTCTGGAGATGAACTCACTTCTTGCTGATGTTCAAAAAACTGGAGGTATTTTCTTAGATCTCTTTCTTGGTATCAGTCCGTTATATAACTTTTCATTCGTGGTATTTGCTTGTTCAAGTAAGCTTCTTAGTGCTGTCATATAAAGTAGCATTTCAGAATGTGGGTTTACTTTTCGTATGATGGAAATGTAAATAAATATGTCAATTTGACGTACATTTCAAAGGCTCGAGAATGCACCATATATCCATGAAAGAATTGTGCCATATATCCTCTTTTTCTTGTAGCATTACAATATGATTATTTCTTATATGAAAAGTTCTCTTCATTGTTTGACATTATCATCCTTCTTCAGCAATGCCTAGTAGTCCAGCTTAATGATGCTGATCCTTGTTTCATTTTCATTTAGTTATGGATTTTGAGAAAGGGCATCATATATCAATGTCACCATTTGCCTATCTTGAGTGGAATAGTTTTTGAATTATATTGTTGAAATGGCATGTTAGAGCATTCTCTCTCTTCTCTATTCCTTCCTTTAGAGAGGACCATCATAATGGGGTTATCATCATCTTATAAGCCTTATCCTATCAAAAATGATGTCTGATGTGGTGCTGAACTCTACAGAGGGAAGGCTCCATGGAAAAACTGAGCAAACCTAATAACTGGCTATCAACTTCACATCAATTATGGATAAGAGAAGGGCTTGGTCTGAGTTCCTTGTCAAGGAACTATCCACAAGAGACTTGCCATAAAACTGGCAGGTCAATTGGAAGGTAGGGGGCATATACCTTATTAGCAGCTTAAACTCATGCAACCAAGGAGCAGCCTCAGAGAACTCTCATCAACTGAAAAAAAGTAATTAAGGGGTACGATGATAAAATATTGCTTATGAGACTTGTAGTCAAGTCACATAAAACCAAGATTCGATCGCTAAAACAATATGTTAGAAATTTACTTTCCTAAACATGTTTGTTTGAATGTTTCAAGATTGTCTTGCATGTTCTAAAAATGCTGATGTTATTTTGTCAATATATAGGGTACACATGCATGACAGGATGAAGCTAGCTAAAATAACAGGGGCCAAGAAGATTGCAAGAAATATAGTGAACTTTTAAATAGGCTTGTAAATTACTAGCAAAGGATTTATAGATTAGAAAAAAAAGTTGGTAATGGCATGAAGGATAGACTTATGAGGGTATCTGTGAGGGATAAGAACTGATATAAACTATACTGTGTGGGTGTATTGTTTGACGCAAAAGCTTAAAAGCTTTCCGAGCAAGAATTCGATCTTTGGGAGAAATGGAGGATTAAATGTCTATAGTCGTTGCCGTTATCATTATGAGGATGTTTTTGTTTCACAGACACCAGATTGTATTGCATTGGATATCTGAAGTCAGAGATCCCATATTGCAAGAAAATAGACATGAGAGCAGTGCATGGAATTGTCGCATACTGAGTGGCTGTTGCATCATTTTTTTTACAGAAGAGGGTAACAGATTTTTGAATTGTACTAGCACATTGTAACTCTGCGATAGTTTAATAGTTTTCTGTAACTAGTTTTCTTTGGGTTGATTTGTAAATTGGTTTATAGCCTTCCAATGTGCATGCTGGTTATTTAGCAATTGTCTTTCAGGGTAATGTTGTGTTTGATTATATCCCTTCATAGGTCTTGTACATCTATGCGAAGGAGGATGATGCCCCAGTTAGGTAGTTGTGGATATCTACATTGGTCTATGGAGGAATCTGAAGATTGTTTGAGAAATATCTAAAGGATATAGTTTTACGTACAATCCGTTAGCACTATTTTGTACAATCCCTGAGCACTATCTCATAGGTGTGAAGGTAGGCATATATTTTGTATTAGACTAACTAGAGGTGTGTGCTACTTTGAAATGCATATGTTAAGTTCTTAAATTTGAGATCTTCTAGGTGGATTCCATTCCTAGCTACTCTATTGGCTGAGAGAGAACTTAAAGTGCATTTTGAATTTTCATGAGAATGAGGCTAAAGTTATTGGCTATACATTGGATACATAGTGACTAAAATTGTCCTGTGGGGACAATGAAGAAAATGTGAGAATGCTTGCTTGGATTTGTGAAATTTGTTTCTCGAAGTAGTTATATATTCAGCAATGAGTATTCACCTTTCGGTATAATACGTGATATTCAGCACCCAGATAATAAAACACCAAAAGAACCAGTAGTATCAACCTTTGCTCTTCTGTTGTCACTATATTATGATACACAAGATACGTATTATGGTACAATAAAACTTGTAAATTATATCGTCTGTTGCATGATACAGAGGAACAAGTTAACTCACAATGCAGTGTCTTTATTGTACAATAAGATACATATAACTCGATACGGTGTATTATCTGACGAAAATTTTGGGTCAACCTGAATTTAAATGGGTTAAACCCAACTTTAATTGCTTTAGAACTAATACTTCTATAACACAACATCAAAACTCTAAAACTCGAACTAAATGCGCATATGAACCTTTAAAACTATTTAAACTTCTTTGTTTCAAATAACCCCCTCTTCCAAGTAAACTATTTGGAAGAGCATTTTTTTTTCCAACATCCTTCATTGACTTCCAACATTTCCAACTTGAAGGACTTCCTTCCAACAACGACATCTAACATCTTCTACTATGGCTTCTAGCATCTCCGGAGACTTTAATATCTCAGGCAACTCATTCCCCCCCAAAAGTAATGTTTATATTTATCTTTAATACTCTCTTTTCTTTTGGATTCCTTGAACCTTCTCTTTGTTTCGTTTGCATCTACTTTCTTGAATGTCAACACAATGTTTGTTAAGAGTCGAAGTTCTTATTGATTCAATGATATATGCTCATGACTACTACCATCATGTAATACTAATGTTATGTTTTCAGCTCCTATCACCTTACAATGAAATTGCCATTTACTTGAGGATACTCCTTATTCTTGGTCAATTTGTTCAATTATCCATATATGCAGGGTGATACTAATTTTCATTTCAAATTTCCACTGAACAATGTACCTTATGATACACAATACGGTAATTAAGCAAATTGATGAATGACACATATCTCGATTTGAAAATCAAGCTTTATCCTAGCAACTTATAAGTTCTTTTTGAGTTGATCGCATTATCTAAGTGGGAAAATTGAAGTATAGGCTCAAAGTAAAGTGGATTGATGTGAAATATAGTGCGGAACCTACCAAAATGTGGTTGGTGGACCAACTATTTCGAGAAAATTGACACACAAATAATTGATTGAATCTGCTTATACATCACTATACTGCAGTCAAGCTTGTAAAAATTACTAGGCTATAATCGGGCAGGCGTCGCCTAATTCCGCCTAGGCGTCGACTTTTGACGACTAATTCCACCTAGGTGCCGACTAGTGTCTAGGCGTCCCATGACTGCCTAGCGTCTAGGTGCCGATTTTTAGAACAGTGACTGCAGTAGAGAGTGTTATAAGACCAAAGCTGTTCTGGGCGCTAGGCGAGGCGAGGCGAGAGGGTGGCCGCCTCGCCTAGGCGCCCGTCCAGGTCACAACAGCAGCAGTACGAGCAAAGTACGAGCAGAAGTAGCAGCAACAGCAGTACCAGAAGAAGAAGAAGAAGTACCAGCAGCAGGAGCAGTACCAACAACAGCAGAAACAACAACAAAATTTTTTTTTTAAGCAGCAGCAACAACAATAACCTAGGCGCCCGCATTTACTTCCCCTGGTCGACCCTAGGCGCCCGCCTAGACGCCTATCTCCAAACACGGAGAATATTTTCCCTGGTTGAGGCGCTCTCCCCTTAACAGGCCGCCTAGGCGACGCCTGTAACAACATAGTATAAGACCACGTGTTGCATGAAACATGACAATGCATTATGACATGACTAATTCAGGTTTAATTCAAATTCATTGCAAGAAACCCAATTTCCAGCACAACATTTCTGGATCAAACTCCAGCATATAATTTAGTCTCAAGAAGAAGAAAGTTCCCAACAAAAAGAAAACAAAACATTAGCACTAAAATAATCAGATTCCACCAATAGAAAATTAACTCCAGCACCAAATTAGTTCCATGCAGAATTAATAGTTCCAGCACTATATTATCCCACAAGAGTACCAAGCAAATTAAATGTTACGAACTTGAGGGCAAAGTAGAAGTTACAGTAAATTGGAACTTATCTGTAAGTGGATGATTGATTTTTTTGAGAGATTCTGATAGAAAAAAGGGCGCCTCAGTGCAGGGAGGGTCAAGATGGACGCAACCTTATTCTCCATTTTGTGGGGAGGCTATTTCCATGACTTGAACCTGCATCATCCAGGGTGCAAACAAGAGGCCTTACTGTCACGCTAGACGACACCTTTTATTTGAAATATTGAGATAAGATATAATAATATTATCAAAATATTATTGATAGAAAGTTAGAGAGGCGGAGTGGGGAAGATACTTGAGGGTGTATGTAAGAAAATGGAGAAGGATTCTTCAAACCCTTCACAGAACTCATATCTGCTTTTTTGGTAGCTGTGGACGGCCTTGCCTGGTTGCTCCAGATGGCCTTAGATCTCTTAATATTCCAAATCGCACTAATGATGCTGACTATTTATTATATTCTCTTAGACCTTTTAGCTTCCTATCTTATGAAACAGACATTGAAATAAAATTAGTTCAGATCATCAGACCAAATACGTTCAATTGGCTGGATAACAATATCCCAGATAAATCAAGCATCTTAGGTGCAGTAGACTCAACACTGCCCATGACTTAGAGTTGGCAGTAGCTATCTTTACTCTAAAGCTGTGGAAACACTAATTGTAAGGAAAGTGTGTGGAGATCTTTACAAACCATAAGAGTTTGAAGTATGTGTTTATACAGAAGGAGCTCAACATGAGGCAGAGGCAATGGTTGGAATTGAAACTTACCTAGTCCTCATAACAGTAGGATTCAGCTAAATAGGCCCAAATCAATTCAAAAATTGAGTTCCTAGTCATAGAAGCAAACATATTACTTAAATTTCTAATAAAAATTAAGTCTAACAACGATAGACTTCGTATGAACTTTACTCTGAAAAAGAGCCGTATTAAGTCAAAGAAGTCAGACATCACATTTGTTGATATCTCTTGCAGTTAGGTTAAAATTACTCTAAATTTTTAGAGAAAAAACTGCTTACGAGATGGCAGAAAAACTGATGTAAAGAGTTGTGAAGATTATGAAACCAACTTCACCAGTGCGGTTTGTTCTACGCAGATACTAATTGCATGTGATCCATTTGTTAGTTCCTACTATTTGAATACTTCAAAACTTGACCTTTTAGATTGATCCTGCCGCTGTACCAAGTCTTTGAAGCTTGAACATTCTCGGGCAACAACTAAGAATTTGAAATGTGTTTTGTATTAATAGAGTGCTCTCACTCTGTACCAAGTCATTCTCCAGGGGAAAAAATGATTTGCTCTGGATCTTTAAACTGGATATTTCCTAAAAATGTTGGAAATGTGAACAGGGGCTGATCTCTTCCTATCTGAACACAATTTCCTTTTCTTCTACTTTACCACCTCTAGAAGTTGCCTCAAGTCGAGCCTGCTTAAGTCTAAGAACTTCACACTAGATTTTCTGTTTCTATTTTGCAAATTAGGACATCCTGTATTAGTTCAGAGACCTATTTCGCCGTATTTCTGATATTCACACCTCAGATTGAGGATGGTATTCAGAGTGTTACTTTTGCGTCTTTACAAATTACAATATGTGATTGTCTTTAAGCTACTTAATGTTCCAACAAATAGCCTATACCTTTTACCAATTATGTTTCCGTAACTTCTTGTTAAGTGAATAACAATGATCCATGATCTAGATCCCTTGAGATTTATTTCCAAACGTCAGTAGATACACATTTTGACGTGTTGATAAATACAATATGAGAATTTGTTCATTTGTTTCCCCAAGGAAGTGGAGGTAGATATAGATGCTTACCTCAAAGATGGAATGAGACGAGATTTATCATAGTGAAGCTTTATTTTATCCCTCTAGACCCTTTTATCTATTTCATGTTTCTGAATCTTTCTAACCAATGAGATAGTTAATATAAGTCCTGAATCCAGCTGCGGATGATTATAGTTTTCATGTTGAGTCATTTACTTGCTTTTAATGTTTTTTAGTTATTTGCTGCATTCCAGGTGTGTGCTTTCCAATGGGAAGAGGAATGTACCGAGTGGTTCATATACCTGAGGATGAAGCTGTTCTTCTGAACTCTAGGGAGAAGGCACCTTACCTAATATGTGTTGAAGTCTTGAAGTGTGAATCACCTAGGTATTTTGGATGTTCAATTTTGCAAATTAAGTGGCTAATTCTTATTTGATCATTGTCACTTGTCAGAGTAGAGGCATAAGTTTGGGAGAGAATTGTATTCATCTTATTTTGAACATGGTTTACTTTTAAATTATCTATATCCAGGACTTGATTTTTTTGCTTAATCAAAGGGAATGCATCGATATTCAGAATATGTTGGTTCATCTTTTGATGTGTATCACATTATTTTCTTCATCAGTAATACAAAAGCAACCTCTGAAGCTCAAAAGCTCTCTAAAGGAGGCATTCCTCTAGCAAATGGAGATGCACAATTGCAAAAGCCTCCTCCTTGGGCATATCCTCTATGGAGCCAACATGACGTCAACCGTAATTACACAGAGAGAATGCTGAGCTCGACCACTCAGGCTATTGACCAAGCAATGACTCAACTGTGGGAGGCCAAAGTAAAATTTGTTCATGTTAGTTTATCTATCGAGAAACAGTTTGTTGGCTCGTCTAACTGCAGTAAAGAGCCTGAGATAGAACGTAGCAGTCAGCATGCCATCACACATTACCCTATTTCTAAGAATGTTCTAGTGAATGGACATGATTCATCCTATGAGTTAAGAACTGTAGAAAATGATTCTGAGTGGGTGAGAGTCAGTTTGTCAGCAGTACCTGGGGTCAACATGGAAGATGTTGATGAACAAGAACCACGTCGGAAGGAGCATCGCCGGGTTCCAAGCACAATTGCTATTGAGGAAGTAAAGGTGCGCCTGTAAGTAAAAATAGGGCTACTGTTTGCCATGTGAAGTATAGCTCGCTGCTATAATGTATTACTTTATAGTTTTTTATTGCTATTTTTTTCGGTAGTTACTCCGCTATTTATTTCATTAAGTTATATATGTAGTTTTGCTTATTGCTAATTACTGAAACCATTATCATTTAGCATAGAACTAACCCAACAAACTGACATTTCCATTCTCAAACTCTCTCATTTAGGTTAGACATGGACACACTGTACTTAATTTTTCTTCCCAATGTGTCATAACTTTATAGAGTAACTTTCTTGTAGATAGACAAAAATTCTTATTACTAGCTTCTGCCTGTTTTTCTTTAGTTAATGCACTATTGATGGGACTTAATACTAGATATTGTCTAGTTCTTGCTAAAAATCCTTAATATTAACTACTGTAGTATTAGTTACATAGTTCATTTTGGCACTATCCCTCGACTTTTATAAAGAATTTATCATACATTTATGTAGACCCTTTCTTGTTCTTACATAATCTTGGTAGATAGTTGAGTTTCATAACTCCACGAAGTTTTCATGTATTCCTGTTGAAGAGGTCATCTCCATAATGCTTACGTAGTTGTGCAAGCCTTGGCTTTTCTTATCCATTAATTTTGAGTCCAATACTTATAAATTGAATCTCCCTCTCTAGGCTGCAGCAGCGAAAGGAGAGGCCCCCCCTGGGCTTCCTTTGAAAGGAGCTGGACAGAATTCATCAGATGAAGGCCAAACAGTGAATACTTTTAATATTTTGCATATTCTCTGAAGCACCTACAAATGGAGTTTATTCTAAGGGATACTACCTTCTTTGCAGGTGATGAATGGTGGTATCCCTAAACCTAGTGATGCTTTATCTGGTGAGCTTTGGGAGGTAAAGAAAGAAAGAATACGAGAATCATCTGGATATGGAAAATTACCTGGTTGGGATTTGTGTTCTGTAAGTAAAGTTCCCACTTTCAACTTTATTTGGTTATATTGTAGACATCATTGTGAAGTTATAATGTCCATATTCAATTGACTCGATGGAATATATAAATATTCAATGCCTGGATTTGTTGAATTCTGTAATGTTGGTTGTCTACCACTGAAATTGTAAATTGGTGTCAGAGGTAAAAGGTTGAGGCTTAAAGAGCGAGAGAGGCTTATAGGTCTTTGACACATCTACATAAACACAGATCTGCTGATTGGTACATCTAGAATCAGTAACATAAGAAAGGTTGGAAATAATATTGTTTAACATTTCTCAAAAAAGAATATTTCTTGTTTAACATAGGCATGCTGGTTAGGTCCAAAGCCAGATCAGCATCAATGGTGAACTCATCTCTACTGGTTTAATAATATCAAGCAATATAACCAGTATTTGTTGGTATAGGCAACTTACAAAGATGAGGGTCCAAAAGTGGCTAGGGTGGCGGTTTAGTAACTCTTTTCGTATTGTGTTGACTGAAAGACATGTAATGTTGAACTTCACCATCTTCAAATGTGAGAGGAAATTACTTGTGAATAGTATGGTATTGTACCCTAATGGTGCTAGAAGGTAGTTGAAATATTGGTAACAAATGTGTCAGGTCCACATACATACACTCTTCATTAAGGTTGTGTTTGGTTGCAAGCAAGTGAAGTAGAAGTGGTGAAAATGTCACTTTTTATTGCACGTTCAGAACTTTTGTTGTTTGATTACAAGCAAGTGGTGCTTGATTCCACTTTTATTTATGGTGTAAAGTGTCTTGTCCCCTTAAATTTGGATCTTGCATCCCCTTAAATTTGGATCTTGCATCCTCTCTTCCATGCTTGAATTGGGAAGAAAGTGGATGGATAATTTTTTCTATTAAATATTAACTTTGCAGTGGCTGACATGTGGACAAACTCACACTTTAAGCATTTCACTTCCATATAGGTGTTCCATGGGCCGGCTGCTCGTAAATCGGCAAACCCGTGTTGAGCCAGCCCAGGCCCAACCAAAGCCCGGACCCCTAGCGGGTGGTGCTGGGTTTCCCATTCCAAAACCCGGCACGGTCATATATATATATATATATATATAGGTCATATATATATATATATATATATATATATATATAAGCCAATGACCTCTAGCTCAAGTGGTTAATGTGGAGGCATAAGGTCATAAGATCCGAGTGGACGATGGTTCGATTCCCAGTAGGAGCGATCATGAAAAATCACCTTCTTCCTATATATATATATATATATATATATATATATATATAGAGAGAGAGAGAGAGAGAGAGAGAGAGAGAGAGATCCATATCCCCGATGATTTAAACAAGATCCAACGGTTGTAAACATAGGGATGCTTGGAGATGCATAATAGAGGGAGATGTGGATCCCTCCTCATATATATATATATAGTAACAGACCTCAACTTCTTACAAGCTAGCCACAAGATCCAAACACCATATGATATGTAATTATAACGTATATGATATATATTATTATAGTATAATAAAATTTACATAATTTTTAGGTATTAATTATTTTTTACAAATGAATAGGACCGCAGGCCGGCCTGACCCAATCCGGCCCAGCCCAGACCGGTTCTACCTAGGCCATGGCCTGGGCTGGGTTTTAGTATTTCGGTCAAAGCCTGATCCGGGCTGAGTACTTTTACCGGAATAGCCCGGCCTTGACTGAACTCGGCCAAACCCGGATCCGGGTCGGCCCAACCAACCCAACACCATGACACTTTCACACTACTAAACAAATAAATGAAATAATTGGCACTTCCAAGGGAATTAAAATTTAAAACTCAACCAAACAAAATATTTCAAAAACTCACTGCAAAAAAATGGACACCTGTGACGTCACTTTTTTTCACTTCAAGTCGCTTGCAACCAAACATGCCCTAATCCTTCAGCTGGACAAGATTGGTTAGATAGCCACATCGTAAATTTATATTTCTTCTTTCGGTCTGTCTGTGCAGCTAGAAATTTTATGTGAACACTTATGCTTGTTAAGGTTGGTAAATACTTGAGATATAGTGCGAATGTTTTACTGTTCGATTTAACCTGTCATATTTCAAGTACTTACCTACTACGGTTTGGCATTTGCCCAATTGTATACTCTTAAGTGCTCCTATGTTTCAAGTAGGTGCAATGGAGCTTTTTGCACTTGTTTCTAACTTTCATCATGATCCAACCCAAGCCCTTTTGTATCACAATGGTTAGGCTGCTAATCTCAAAGTCAACAATGCATTCCTGGAAGAGGTGTCCAGTTCTATGTTTTAAAAAGCACGCTTGGTTTCGGAGACATGGGCGCCTCGCTTAGGGAAATCTCGTCCCAAAAAATGGACACGTGCTTAGGCGGCGCTTAACAACGCCTCGCCTACCGCTTGGTGCTGGAAAAAGCGCCAAGTTTTAAAAAAACGAAAAAAAATCGCTTGACCATGGTATTTTGTTGACTATTTTGATGACTTTGTATTTTGATTATAGTATTTATATTGTCTTTGCTTGATTGATAATTGGTATTGTTATTCATGCATATACTAATAGGATTGTATGGAAAATATATTAAAATTTATGTGCATATAGAGTACTTTACATGTAGGTAGGTAAAAATGGGTGAAGCGTTAACTAAGCGCTTAAGCGCCGCTTAAGCGAAGCACCAGCTTCATCGCCTCGCCTCGCGTCACGCTTAATATAACATAGGTCCAGTTATAATGCTTGTCAACCCATTTATCACAGTTCTATAGTTTGGTATCTTCCTGCCCTTGGAAGCTAAGCAAGAGGAGTTTTTTTTTTAATGGTAGAGAATCTCAATATTAATTTTGGTAAACCTATTAACCATAAGGAAGCACATAAAAACTGTCAAATCGTCTATTGAGCTTTCCTATGCTCCATAGCCGACCCCATTATCATTGGAGAAGGTTTGGACGATTATGATGATGATATTAAGCATAAGCCAGTACATGGCTTGGGAGCAAGTTAAAGTCTCAATATACTATGGTAAAACATATGTAAAATTCATTTTGTTTCTGAGCTAGTATATTCTCTATTTCTAATTATGCATTCAAATCAACTCTCTCTTAGGTGAAAATGATACATGTCCTACAGTTGTAATTATGCATTCAAATCCACTAGTATAATCTCTCTATAAACTTTTTTTTTTGCTATCAACAGATGATTGTAAAGAGTGGTGATGATTGTAGACAGGAGCATCTTGCCGTGCAACTGGTTGCTCATTTCTATGGTACTAAGTTGTTGCTGCTCTTTTGGTTTGTAGATGCCTCTGGTTTAATATCTGGTTTAATAGCTGTACCAATAAATGGCTTTCATTTTCAGCAAACATCAATGCGTTGGCTATTGTATTCTTGTTAGAATTTTATTGGGATCTTCTGACATCTTCCCTTTAATATCATAGATGACCTCCCTTTAATATCATCTAAATGGTTATTTGTTAACACATTGATCTGAAGCAAAACAGATGTTTTAAACAGTTGCGCAGAAGTGATCTTACACTCCATGTAAGATTGGTATTGGCCGTCACCTTTAATTGGGCTACTAGCTCAAAAGTTTCGTGTCCAGTAAGGCCCAAAACTATCATAGCCAAAGCTGGCTCAAGGTTATTTCCGGAATTGGTGGGAACTCCCTGACCAGGCCGCCCCTTTCTAAAATTTAATTAACTATGATGTTTTGGATTTCATGTTTCAAAAATATTTTTTAAGCATATATTTTCTATTAAACTTGCAAATATTATATTCATGCTTTCATTATTCATGCTATTATTTACCGTTACCAACATAAAATTGGTATTGGCCGTCACCTTTAATTGGGCTAATAGCTCAAAAGTTCCGTGTCCAGTAAGGCCCAAAACTATCATAGCCAAAGCTGGCTCAAGGTTATTTCCGGAATTGGTGGGAACTCCCTGACCAGACCGCCCCTTTCTAAAATTTAATTAACTCTATGATGTTTTGGATTTCATGTTTCAAAAATCTTTTTTAAGCATATATTTTCTATTAAACTTGCAAATATTATATTCATGCTTTCATTATTCATGCTATTATTTACCGTTACCAACATAAAATATAAGTAATTTACAGTTTATGTTTATAAACATTTCATTTCTTATATATATTTTGAGGCAATGCCATCTTATTTTATTTTTTTGAAGTGCTGGAACTCGATATTCTAATCCAAAACCATAAAATCGCCAATATAATAGTCATAGAGAGGGCCTGATACCATTTTAAACCTTGTCAGCAAATACTAACTTCTAGCATAACATGATTTTGATAAATACACACAGTGTTCGCTTTCTGATTATTGATTATTCAGAAAGAAAGAAACACATCTTGTGCTAATATAAAAATAATTGTGTTGTATACTTCAAATGAGCAAATGGATAAAGTTATATACAAACGGTTTGCTTGAATCAACAATTTGGAGAACATGTAAATATTAGGTATTTGGAGAAAGGCTGAAAATGAAATATTAGTGGCAAGAATCATATAAAAATTATGAAATTTAAATATCGTCATAACTTAATATTGAACTTCTTTATGTTCTTGTTTTAAATTTTAGCAACTCAGAGATCGGCAACATTGTTGTGATGAATCAGGGGTAATTTTAGGAAACCCCCCTGATGTTGGAACTTCTATCTGGATACCCCAGAGTGTTAAAAAGGTCATACATTAACCTCTTATGTCATCAATTCTCCATTTGGAAATTTAAATTTTTACTAAAGTGCCCCTTGTTTTGTCAGTAAAACTTTTTACCCACAACGTACTCCTCTTGCCACTTCGAACTTCCACACTTTCCTCCAATATCTTCTTCCTTCCTCCTCCCTACTCATTTCTCTCTCCTCTACCATTCTCTTCCCTTCTCCCTTTATCCTCCCGTTCTATCCATCTGTTCTATTCCTGCCGGGAGTTGTAGGCAGCGGCCCTTGCCACCGGAAGCCTCCGTTCCATCCGGCCTCCTTCCTTCCTCTCTTTTATCCTCAGATTTGGAGAGATGGAGTCAAGATAGACGCTTCCCGTGCAATTTATGCTCATGCAACCAAGGAGAGCACGTGCTTCACTAGACAAGGAAAGAATCGAGTAGCAGGTTGTAACTTATGATAGGGAACCTTATTCATCTTTGTGGTAAAATATGCCAGAGCCAAATATAAGCACATTCCCTTAGAAAGATTGTAACGAGTTAAGGTATTGATGTATCTGGTTTTTATTATGTGTTGTTTCTTATGGTCATGAAGATGCAGGCAAATCTCTAAAATTGGTATATTTTAAAACTGTTTGAAATATTATTTTGTGGAACTTTACCACTTTTTCTTTTAACCACATCGTACAAACAAGACTGTTCAGTCTAATATCACCTTGTCCTTGTGACGCCTTCCATGGTCATCTTCTTTCTGGAGCATGTGTGTGATCACTTTTGGCCTCTATTGCTTGTATGCAAGGGTGTCCATCTTAACTTGAACTGAAGGCAACATGAAGTTAATAGGGTTAGGATTGGTCAAAGAATGAGTACACCCATCCAACCCACATATTAAACTGCTTTAAGTTCATATCTAGCTTTTCAACCCACATGATACGTTTTGAACTGTTTAGTTTGGGCCACGAAAGCTGAATTAGAATCCAACATCTCTTTCATTTAAGAAGATAAAATGGAAGAAGTTTAATTCTCAGAATGGTGCACTACTGATTTTAATCACTATGGAATCTGCTATTTCTTTTGATCTATGATTAAGATGTTTCTCATCCAAGGATTTGATGACAGATATATATCAAGAAGCTGGCCTTCCACTTTGGTTACGTCCTTATGAGGTCCTCCTCACTTCTTCTTATACAGCCCTAATTGAAACCATTCCCGACACGGTGACATACTTCTCCTCTTCAGCTTGAGACTTTTCGACTGTGATACATTGTCTCTGATTATCTGAACAAAATTGGTTTTATTTTAGGCCTCAGTTCATTCAATTAAGAGTAGATATTTTAATATCTCAAGCTTGCGTGAATATTTCATTGCGAAATATGAAGAGAACTCTCCTAGTTTCAAGCTTGCCCAGGTAATCTACTCATTTGCCCATCACAGTGTATTATGGGATTTGCTCATCATTGTAATTTGCATGTCATAGTTTGCTACTTTCCTGTAAATTCTTTCTGCTATCATTAAAATGTGGTTTGAGATCTTAATTTGAGTTGCTTATTGAATTTCCTGTTGTTGAATTATTTTATATTTTAATCCATATGTCTGGTTAAAGATTGTGTCATACACAATGGTCACTTGTTTATTTAGTTCTAGAGAAAGGCACTCTGTACAGTCGATAACTCGTGACGTTGTAAGCTAAATGCTTAGCTTGGACTAACAAGTCGCCATATAATTGAAGTTTTGGTTCTCTTGGAGCATGTTGCATTGGAAACAGTTAGTTCAACTCAGAAGGTAGAAGGAAGCTCTTGCCATTACCAATATTGGTGCCTGTCAGAGTTATGATTAATGCAAGGTTTAAAGTATCGGTATCGGATTCGGTATCGACCATTCCTATGAGTATCGGGATCGGAATCGGTAGTATCGGCAG
Source organism: Iris macrosiphon (assembly GCA_036927795.1). Lineage (NCBI taxonomy): Eukaryota > Viridiplantae > Streptophyta > Magnoliopsida > Asparagales > Iridaceae > Iris > Iris macrosiphon. Next base: position 174,954,626 of record JAYESA010000001.1, read on the forward strand.
TTTCGGATCGGAGTATCGGATGTTTGGTATCGGAAAGCAGATAACTATTAGTAAATTATTAACATTTTAGAAAATATATTTTTATACATTTATGCATAATTTTAAGTATTTTCAATGTTGTTTCTTAGTATTTTTTGAAATTGAATGAAATAGTAGTCACCTTTGTCGATTGATTTACATGCGTTAGATAACTTTTCCTCTTTTATATGCGTTTACAACCTTACTATGCTTTTGCACCCTTACTAATTGGTCTTTTTCATTCAATTTTCTTTTTCGAATTGACCGAAAAAGAGCTCTAATATCGGTATCGGTCAGTATCGGGTGTATCGGATCGGGACATGGCAAACTGTATCGGTATCGGATGTATCGGTATCGGCCATATCGGATCGGTATCGGCCGATACTGCAAACTATGGATAAATGTTGGTGCATTTGTTCCTGCTTATAAATTATCAGATGGATTCGTCAATAGAGCAAGCTGCAGTGAAATTTTGGTCTTTGAATAGGCTATTTGCATCAAAGGTTACTTTTGTTTGTCTTGTTATGCAGGGTACTCTTGTCATGGTTTGACTGTTTTCTCGGTGGTGGTTGTTAACCTTGACCATGTAGGCATGTTGTTCTTTCCTCTGGGCATTATGGTTTGTCCTTTTCTTTAACCAGCTTTAGCCCCTTAATTGGAACAATGTCACTACTGGAAGTTTTAATCCAACATGGATAGGGAAGTTGGCTCACACAGTATCAGGAATATTTTGTGTAGTGTTGAGACAGCACGAGAACTACTCTAACTTAAGCATGAAAACATTCCGGCATCCTGGTATAACGGAAAAGTTGAATCAAATGGAAGCAAAGTGTTTTTACATTTTACTATGTATCGTCTTCTTGACAACAATAAAATTTACCCAATTGATTTGTTTGTCATGATGCTGAATTGAGGTTTGAAGTTTTGTCTCATGGTACTGGATTTAATTTACTGCTTATCATCAAGTGATGTTCAAGTTCTTAATGAAGATAAGAGGTAAATATTACTATCAGAACTATGATGAGAATCTTTCCCCTCCCCTTGCAATCAAAAGATCAACTGATAATTGACTTCTGGATTTTCTTCCTGTGAAGCTCCATTAAGGAGATCAAATCTTGAGTATTGTCTTAAAGTTTCTGGAAAATGGTGATTCCGCTTTTTGTAGGAAATAATTTTGTTCTGAATGAATAGTTGTGATTTCATCTAGATTTTAGTGTTGACCTAGGTTGGGTAGACACAGATCCGAATACGGACATGATACAGATTCTTAATACTGTATTTAAAAAAAAGGATATGGATACAGCAGGGATTTGGTGTTATATATATATATATATATATATATATATATATATATATATATATATATATATATATATATATACATGAAAATACCATATATATATATTTTATTCATTAGATCTTAATGGAAATCTGTATTTATGTGTATTTTGGATAGTAACTAGGCTCCAAAAAGTTTTAGACATTTTGCTACAAGGAAATATTACTTTCTCGTATCAAGTATGTTTGGCACGGTCATGACCATACCAAATCACTTTCAACTATGGTTTGGCCCTTTGGGTTCTTTTGGAGCCTAGACATAGGCGAACAATATCTGACATGAGCGTCGAGGAGGTATCGTTTCCAATACGTTTACCCATACGTGTCAGATATAGCTACAGACACAGCCCTCTGGAGGAGTATCCATGCAACATAGGTGTTGAGACGTGCTTAAGAATATGCCTATTGACTCGAGGAGAAAATTTTCTCTGTCAGAGTTATTATGTCATAACTAGTTATTGTTATGTAACAAAGTTTTTTTCAAACTTGAAATACATGTTATAGATGATTTCATCTTACTGCATTTTTTCTATCATGCATTATAAGCAAGGTTCAAAGTATCGGTATCGGAATCGGTATCGGACCATTCCTATGAGTATCGGGATCTGCGGTATCGGTAGTATCGGTGGTTTCGGATCGGAGTATCGAATTTTTTGGTATCGGAAAGCAAACAACTATTAGTAAATTATTAACATTTAGAGAATATATTTTATACATTTATGCATAATTTAAAGTATTTTCAGTATTGTTTCTTAGTATTTTTGATATTGAATGAAATAGTAGTCATCCTTGTCGATTGATTTATATGCGATAGATAAGTTTTCCTCTTTTATATGTTTTTACAACCTTACTATGCTTTTACATCCTTTCTAATTGGTCTTTTTAATTCAATTTTTTTTGTCGAATTGACTGGAAAAGAGACCTCTAATGTCGGTATCGGTCAGTATCGGGTATCGGTCGGTATCGGATCGGGACATGCCAAACTGTATCGGTATCGGCCGTATCGGATCGGTATCGGCGGATACTTTAAACTATGATTATAAGATGGTCATGAATTCTAGTTTATTGTGCAGTGTCGAGTAATGAGCTTTCCTGATCTTTTTTCCCATAGTGAAACTTCTTGTAGGACCATCCTCCTATTCACAAGGGAAAAGAACTCTTAAGTAAATAAATTGTCCACAAGAAGTGAAATATGACTCTTGTTACCTCTTAAAGATATTTTCATAGTAGCTGAAATTGTGTTAAACATAAGATACTCATCAGAGAGAACATCAGAATTAGCAGATTTTAAATATGGAACATAAGCATGTCTTGTTGACCCCCTTCCAATTTAGTTTAAGTCTTTTCTTGTTAAGGTCACTTAAAGTGATAGTGCTTGCTACGTATATGTGTACGAGGACCCCAAGAGAAATTTAAAAACACACATTCAGTATGGGAGAGATTGCTATGGATTTGGAATCATAACCTCTATTATCAGAAGTAGGAACTAAAGGAATGAAGCTTCGAACTTTGGAAACTTTCGCAGAGTCAGTTTCAACCATAGTTGCCTAATTCGCCAATCTCCCCTACGTCCCACGAATTGGGACGAACCACCCCGAACGGGGTGCGTTCGCAACCCGTTCGTCAAATTTAGCGATCCGGATTTTGATGGCTTTGGTTATGAACTTATGATATTTGGTTTAGTTACAAGAATATTGTTTATGCTTTCATTCACTTGGATTTTGATGGCTTTGGTTATGAACTTATGATATTTGGTGTATACTTCTATTTAATTGTATATGGTACAAAAGACGAACCAGATAAAAACGAACAACGACCCCAAATAGCGTACCAAATAAGCCTATCCCAACCGCACCGAGTACGGGCTGAGGTACCGTACCGCGTACCCGTACCACGTACCAAAGCGACCCACAATCCTGGTAACATTGGTTTCAACCCGTTTCCAGTTTTTTTGGTTATTGTTTTCAGTTTATATGTTCGAATATCCTCATGCGCTCATTTTAAGCAGATTAAATTTTTTTATACGATTGTCTGAAATACTGAATCCGTCTTTCTGCACGAAATGGGCCTTCAATGTGTTTGGGAATGCTAGAATGATATAAATATCTCCTCACTGCAACTCTAGAGTTTGTTGCAGTGGCATCTGGTGGCGGTTTGCTAAGTACCTGTTTTATTAGCCCATTATGTTTGTTAATCTAATGCTCTTATTAGACGTTTTGCATCAGATAAGGGTGTACCATTAACTTGTCGTATTAGGGTTCATGTCATGCACACAACCATCATGGACTGAACCACTTTTCTCTTGTTTGCTCCTTTAACTTATAGGAAAGGATGATCACAGCACAGATTTTTTTTACGAAATCATGATGGAAATCGCACTATGGAAACATACGACCTCACACCTCCGAATTGCATGGGCTTCGTGTCTAGGATAAGGAAAAGGAATTGACTTCCATAGATAAGCTCTCATTTCCGTTGTAAAATACACAAATATTGATGCCATTTTATAGGCTTACATCCAATAATAAAGATGAATCCTAAAAACTAAAACATGAAATCAAAACTTAAGAATAAAGATAAATCCTATTTAAGTTTAGATTTAAATTCATATTTTTAACTAATCTTAAAAAGAAAAAAAAATCAATCGGCATTCTGTGTTGCATCAAATCTTTCCTTCTTAGAAGTTGACATCCTCAACAAATCTAGTGGATGGAAATGAGAGGTGGGCTTCTCCTCCAAGAGCTTCACACCCAAGGTTGTTGCATCACACAATTCACATTAAGGGATGACAATGAGCTGATGTCTAGGTAACGACCCATGTTACCTAATAAAAAGGGACAATCGAGGATGACCTTTCAGGATAAAATTCTCATTGAATCAACAATGAAAACTGCCGACATTGCACCACCGGATAGCAATGCCTCCAAACTGGTGCTAAAGAAGACTTCACATCCAAAGAACAACTCTCATTTTTTTTTAATAAATTTTGCATCATAAGAATTGCAAATATTGATGTTGTTTCATAAGAATAGATAAAATCAAAACTAACTTCATAAATTCAGATTTAAATTTTGAACTAATTCTAAAAACAAATTCGATTTGCATGCTATCTTGAATAATCAATAACCACCATCACAAAGCCTTTATGCCAAAATTTTGGATCGGCTGTTTAAATCATCTTCTTCTTCCATTCAGCTCTATTAAGGGAAGGGCCATGTCATCTGTAACACTAACAAAAACCATATCCTAACATTTAGTTTCTAATGACACTTCAACTTTCTAATGTTCATAATGTTTAGTTTGTTAAGTGTACTAGTACCACATTGGAATAATTAAAATCATGCACCTGCAGCTAAGATATTTTGCCCCCTCTCAGTGGAAGGATACTGCCATAAAGCATGACTTCTAATCAGTTGTAACACATTTATCTAACATGTTGAACTGGTTTTGATGTACCCAAATGTTCTTGATGCAACATAGGCTACTGGTGGGGATAGCACATAAAGATCGCTCATACTTTATTCACACCATTAGAATACTAATAACAATTTCATTTAGCATTAGCATTAGCATTAGCATTTTATTATTTTGAATTTATTTTCCACTTATTTTATAAATATCACCCCCCCTCCCCCACCCCAACCACCACCACCAAAAAAAAAAAAACCCACTCACCCACCGTCCCACAAAAGAGATTATAGGAGTTAGGACCTATACTTTAAACATGTCTCATGCAGATAGATTGCCAGTTGTACATCGGTTAATAAGTTGTAAAAACGAATTACAAAATACTAATTTTTCCTTTTCTTTTGAAATATACTGAGACCCTTTTATTGGTTCTCCACCATTTGGCTGCAATTTGCTGGATGCATGCTAGCTTAACCACACAAACTATGTGGTTTGTGACATCAATGTGGGACTCTAATGTAAGTGGTAGAATCAAACCCGTAGCCTGTGTATAGGATTTTCATAATTGAAGCTCCAGCAGCCATGTTGAATCACTAACAGAGAGTCTCGAGGAAACTTTGCCAAATGAAAACAGAAGTAGGATTGTGCTAACCATAGTCATAATATTCCTGAATTTTTTGAAAAAATCTCGAATAATTTCCTAATATAAGGCTACCAGACTTGATGTAAGGAATCGTTAGCCAGCTCACTGAGATCGGTGCATTCGATTTTCCGACTCCTAGCTTTCTTTTCTTAGCAATACCTAGCTCAATCAATTCTCCAAATTACTAAGTATTCGATTATCAGTGCTTCTCTTTCCAACACCTAGTTCAATCAATTCATGAATTAAACGAATAATTCATTAATTATTTGTCTTTTTTATATCAGTGTTTCTATTTCCAGACTCCGTCTCCCATCAGAATTGCGTTGTTTGATAGGCAGTTTTATAGTTGGAAGGATTTTCTTTTATATTTTAGGGGGTTGCATTAAATTGGATACTATTTTGATGGCGCCACACATACACACCCATATATATACTCCCAACTATTTCCTGAACTATTGCCAAATTTCCCAGATTTTTCCTGAAAACCGATCTTTTGACCTCGTCGAATTACTCCCGAATGCCAAATTTGTGACTGTGCCTAACCACATGATTTTCTGTTGCAGTTATTTTAGACCATGTACATCAATTTAAAGTTTAAACATTAAGTTATTGGTTATGTTTGTGCGACATAAATCCCCCTCTTAGGAAATCAAGAGAGAAGGGAAAAGTGGCTTGTTGTATGGTGCTGCCATGACCGTACAGAGGTGGTAAATTTACCTTTTACCATTCTGTGTTCTTAACAAGCCCAAAGTTTTGTGACGAAGTCTTGTTCTTAGTACCATACATGTCATGTACATCACTACAAATGTGAGTAAAAAATAGTTTTAAGAAATGGTTCTTCGGTGGAAGTTGGAGACGGCTGCAATGAAGGATAAAACGAGGGAGATTGTTCTGACACTTCTGTTATATTACAGTTGAAGGAGCTATCACCTAGGCTCTAGAGACAACTACATTGCACAGACATAAAATGGGCATCTTGAAATGACAGATAAGACCTTGAAAAATATATACATGGAGGTGTATATGTATGCTTTGGTGTCCATCTCAGATTTCTATCTTGATAGGTTCCTATGTGGCATGTAAGGCTATTATTTAGCATGCCTATGTTTCCTAGAGCAGGATTATACAAAAATCAATCTGGACCGAGGCAATAAATACGGATGTGGCAGTTTTGATGGTAATGGAAGAAATGGACCATAGAAGAACTTAAAGGGCAAATCCTGACTTTCTGGCAAAGGTTTTGTTGTCATCATTGTTGTTAAGTAATGAGTTTGTAATGGGACCTGCTCCTGCATAATAAGCTCCAGGTCTATACACCTCCTGACATTCTTATGAAATACTTAATTTCATTATGCTAGTATTGAGGAATTATAATAACATTATAAGTTATTTTAATTTATAGCTAACTGTACCCCTTTTTTTTTCTCCATATAATACACTACTGATCTTGTGTGGTCCTGTTGTACATTCTGCAGTTACTGTTTGGAATTGGTCCTTTTTTTTAATATATCCAAGCACCTGTTTATACAGACTTTGGTACTGATTTGAATGGTCTTTGCAGAGAAATTTTGTTGAGAGCATGGCTGGATATTCCATCTTATGTTACCTCTTACAGGTATGCAAACTTATAACTATTTCTTGTGTTTATACCTCATTTGCATGGCCCTGCTGGCTTCCACTATACTATTATAAAACCATCTTTCAGAACGTTTGTTTCATACCAATTATTTTTAAATCTTCTACTGCTACTCTACTAGTACCTTTATATATATATATATGTGTGTGTGTGTGTGTGTGTGTGTTCCTCGTATTACATCAACAGGTGTCGGACTAAAGGAGACAAACCTTAGAAGCCAGAAACTCATAGGAGGTCACCGAATCTCAGTAAGAACTCGATTCGGCGGTTCTTACTTGGAAGCTCGTTTCTCCCATGACAGGAGCTCGTTAGCGCTTCCCATAATATGACCATAATTTTAAAAGAGGACAAAATTTTGAAAAAAAAGTTAGAAAAAATTTAATACACGTTTATCAAAGTTCAAAAACTAAAGATTACTTACCTTGACATCATAGAAAAAATTTAATACACGTTTGTCAAAGTACAAAAACTAAAGATTACTTACCTTGACATCATAAAAAATCAACATGCGAATGATCTCTCCGTAACTATGTACTGAACTTTATAAATTCTAATAAATATTAAGATATTTATAAGTTTTGATAACAATAATTAATAAACATAAAAAAATCTATCAGCACCTCTTATTAGAGAAGTCCATTAAGGTTAAGAAAGTACAAAAATATCTCTTGTCGATGTGATATTGCAACTCATTTGGATTTTGAGGACAATATCTTCAACCTGGGGTTGCATCTTGTGGAGCTGTTTAGGAGGATGAGTAAGATTTAGGGTTTAAATCATCTTTTGAAAGTTGTTTAGGAGGATGAGTAAATTACTAAATTTAGGCTCACATACTCTTTACCCTAAAGTGGGAGATTGGTATCGGAACTCGTATCAACAAGTTGAGCCAATAAGTTAAAGTGCACTGGCTGATCCTTTTTGTCACATGTTTCATTTTGCTTCCATTCAGTTGCATAAAAGTTCAATTTAGGAAAACTAAACATCTTATGATTTAAGCACTGTATAGTACCAGTTTAATCCTTGTAACTCTGTATGATACTTCTTTGATACTTCTGCTCTTGTATCTTCTCTCCTGTTGTACATGATGTTTTGTTGATCCTCTTCTCTCGTAAATCACCTAGACCGAGGTTGTCCATCATAGGTTGGCGCACATGTCTACTATAATTGTGTTTCCTCTTCACACTTCGTGGTGAGTATCAACTTCACCTCACTCCAAATTCATGATATGGTGCAAATGTCTACTGTAATTGTGTTTCCTCTTCACACTTAGAGCATTAACTTCATACTTTTTGCAATATTATGTACTTGTAGTTTCATAATTATCTATTTATTATTTCACCATGTAAAAGAAGTACTGATATAATATCTTATTTGCTATGATATTTTGTCTTATCTTCCACGTTATTCCTTTTTTGCGGATCACATGCCTCTTCATATTACTGCTTAAGCTCATCTAGGCTTGGTTTCTCAGAGATCCCATCCCTGACTTGTAGAACTTGTTCCTTTATTTTGTACTTAATTAATGGTCTTAGCTTTGCTTCTGCTGCCATGAAGACAGTTCTCTTGCCATGGTTCTTAATTGACAACAAAAGCATATTGATTTTTCTTAGGTTAAAGATCGTCATAATGGAAATCTCTTAATAGATGAGGAAGGGCATATTATTCATATAGATTTCGGTTTCATGCTATCCAATTCTCCTGGAGGGGTGAATTTTGAGAGTGCTCCATTCAAGTTAACACGGGAGCTACTTGAGGTCAGATATAGTTTTGATTTTAAATGGTTCTGACATTTCGTGGTTGCTCATAGTTTTTCTTGATCTCATTGTTTTATTTCTAGGTAATGGACTCTGATGCTGACGGAAACCCAAGCGAATTCTTCGATTATTTTAAGGTACACAATCAACAACAACAACAGTAACACCCCCACACACCCCTACCCACCCACCCACACACCCACCCACGCACACCTCAGCTCACTCCCCACACACAAACCTTTAGCAGTTTTAGGTGATTTCCTATCCTGTTTTGTTTCCAGGTGTTATGTATACAAGGTTTTCTTACTTGTCGCAAACATGCAGAGCACATTATACTTCTTGTTGAAATGTTGCAGGTAATGTAACTCCTTATACATCTGTTGGACTTCTTTGATTTCTGAATATTCTCTCCGGTTGCATGAATTGTCTTATATTTCTCAAATATTTATTTATTGAATTTCAATATATTGATTTAGTTGCTATAAGGAAAACAAAGAGTGGTTTAAATTGTTCTACATGGTTCCTTAACGATCAAACGAAATGCAACGTTGGCAGTCCCTTGTTTGACAGACAGACTATTACAAGATCAACCTGGTGAACACACTATTATATATCAATTTAGATGACGACCATCAGCATTATAGTTTGAGGTGTTGGCCCCTAACTGTACAACTCTATTTTTAATTCAAATAACTATCAAATCATATTTTTGCTTTTGAGCAAGTCCATAATCACATGACTTATATGCTAGTGTGCCAATATTGCAATTTCCGATGAAAAGGTACATACAAATAGTGACTGTACTTACTGATTCATTTCAGGATTCTGGCTTTCCTTGTTTTAAAGGTGGTCCTCGGACTATACAGAACTTGAGAAAACGGTTTCATTTGAGCCTTACAGAAGAGGTATGTTTCTTTATCTAGCAACCTTATTTCGTTTTCTTTTCTTTTCTTTTTACCTTTTTCAGTAGTATATGGTAGTTTCTCACTGCATTATTCAACCAGCAATGTGTCTCTTTGGTGCTGTCCTTGATCAGTAGTAGCTTAGATGCATGGCGGACCCGGCAGTATGATTATTACCAGCGGGTACTGAATGGAATTCTGTAAGGTGCTCTCACGTGTAACAATTTGGTCTCCACTGAGGCATACTAGGAACATTTTGCCTTCTGTTAAATGGCTTGAAGCCAATATGAGAAGGTGGTAAAATGTGATGCGGTTCCTCTGGTTGAAACTGTCTGTTTGAAGGGAGGACAGAACTGCCGTTCTTGTGGGTGTGATGGATGGTTTTATGCTCGAAACTTGGCAGATTGCTTTCAAGCTAAATCACCAAAATTTGAAGTTGCTGCTTCCGTTCATGGAGGTTGGACTCGTGCGCGGCCGTATTGTGGATATTAGAGTTTAGGTTATAAGTACTGAATCAATATAAAGCTTGCATAAGCACCGATGGCTGTACAGAAGAGGCATATTTGTTGGGGATGGACAGAAATTGGGTAGCATTAAGCTCAACACAGAATACCTGGTAGTTCTTGTTTTCCGGTCGGCAGATTGTTTTCTTTGTTCATAACCATGATTTGAGAACAGGCAAAGAATAAGTTTCTTGAGGTCTGGAGATACTGTAAAAGAGACATTTGTACAGTCAATTCTTGGCAGAATGCAATGGAGTGAGATCTGGAAAATAGCTCTAGTTTCCTCCTGTCTGCACCCATTGGCATTTTTGCTTTGTTGTCATGATTGCTCTATATTTGTGATTAGGTTATTTTCTTTCTTTCTTCTAGGGATTTGGTGGTTTATTAGAAATCAGGGCTAATGTTCGAAATGGATACGAGGATACCATGTATAATAAGTTTTGTGATAATGTGTGATTGTATATGATGTAATTTCAATTATATTGATACTTTTTGGTGGTGTTGCTTCCGGGGTAACCTTCATGTTTGGTTGGTTATCTGAACTTTGGTACACTTTTGAATTATTCTATACTTAATTTGAGTTGAAATTTCTTCTTCTCGACTGGCAGATATTGTTTCACCCGCTGAAAGTAAACAGCAAAGTAAACAGCACGGTGGTTGCATGGATTTTCCACTTTTAATCGCAACTTCTTGGATTTGCTGAAGCATTCATAAATCAGAACTGGTGATTGGATCCTTGTCAGTGTCTGTGCTTGATTATTTTCTGTGCTGGTCTGATATATAAGCACAATCTGGACTTGAACCAAGCTCCGATAGAAGATTTAGGAGTTGCATCTAAGTAAGAGGACCCGGACTTTAACCCTAAACTTAGGTTTCCTGTTAAGTAGTGGATCCATAATAGGTACCATGTCTTAGTCTAGATCCAGCAGTGCCTGCACCTGGACCCTACATGACCAGCCAGCATCTTAATAATACTGAGGCCAATATCAGATTTATTTGTCATGTGGTTAAAGGGTGTGGTTATGGTTTGAAGTGGTGGTGGCCAACAGAGGTTTCCAGTCGCTTTGTCTCCCTGCTGAAATATCGGAAGGAACTAAAGTGATTCTTGTGGCTGGCTTTACACATGAAAGAACATGGTATTTGTTTGTTGCTTCTGCTCGATCTATCTGGGCACTTGGGTATTTCCCATCTAGCATTTCTTCTGGGAATAAGATGCATAATGGTGACATTTAGGGAGCCAAAATTGCATCGACAATATTGGTTCTCGTAGGAGAATCCGTCGTCGTCTGCAGGACTGCCACGTGTACATTATTGCGTTACATATCATGCGTGATATCTAGAAGTGAAAATTAGTACCCAATATTATCGGTGTATCTGAATCTAGGGAGGGAAGCTTATCGTTTCGAAGTGTATCTGAATCTGAATACAATTAACTATAAAGATAAGAACTATGTGGATAATACAAACAGTTATCACCACATTGGATTAGCATGAATTCATGTGTACTCCTAAAGCTTAGGGTCAAATGTGGAACCATGTGGCGGCTGGGTTGGGTCAGCTCACACCAAAAAAAAAAATTCATCTCATTATTATTATTATTATTATTATTATTTATGAATCAGTACACATCTAGCTCATGTCCTTGCTTATGATTTTTAAGTCCACATACAATGGGCATACAAATACTAACAATTTTGTGATAACCACCTCTGATGATACCATTCTGGTTATATTATTTGGAAAAAATTGTGTCCTTATTGGAACTTTAATTACGTTTCGTCGTACCTTTGGATCTGAAAGTCATTGGCAGGACCAGATGGATAAGTAACTCCAACTACTTTTGCCCACCATGAAGTTGATATATTGCATTATTTCCAAATATCTTTATATTTACTCTTTTGACAATTAAGACTCAATGATGTTATCAGCTGGAACATTCAGAAACCTACGTTAACCAACCTGCAGGCGAAGAACCAGTCTGCTTGTTTGTCTGATATTTGCTTCATATATATATATATATTTCTGTTTTCTTTTTGGTTGAGACTTATTTGATTATACAATTCCTTCTTATAGAACAAATAAAAAGAAGAAATACCACAGATTATTGACATCTACTTTAGATATGTAATCAATCATAAGAGCGACATAATTTTCAATGTATACTGCACGTTTCATTAAGTAAAATAGATTAAAACAGCAGGGCAGGCCAGCGCTCCTCGTCATTGGTTGAATGTTGAGAAAAATATAATAAGACTAATATAAGACTAATAAGAAATGTTTCTCTATAAGCTTTCCGAACTTGTAGGTGACACGTGACACCCACATCCATATAAATAGTGACCACCAACACCTCCCTCCTAGCTAAGCTAGTGGCAAGAAACTTCCCACAGCTGGCTGTCCTCTTCTCGCTCTCGTGCTTCCTAAGGTTTCACATGTCATGTCTATCTAGATCCGGATGCGAGGACCTCACATGCAGCTTTATTTTTGCACCAGACCACAGGACACGTGCATGTCTAGGCTAAAGTCCGGTTCTCAAAAGTGGACACGTTCCTCCCAAATGGACTCGGACAGAGGTTAGATCTGGTCTAGGAGTTTATAAAAGTATAAATATATAGTGTACACCTTGTATTTTCTATGGATAAAACATACTTACAATCAAAGTTGGTACTTACAATCAAAGTTGGTTGTAAGAGCTTTGGTCTCCCTCTTCTCCGAGAGGGAAATAAACGATAGCCGTCACGTAACGGTTATAAGCTATCACAATCAACTTTGGTTGTAAGAATAGTATTGCACATTTTGTATTTTTGGACCTGTTTATTAGACTTGAAGCACAAAAATTTTCTCAAGGATATGGTCTCTAGTATCCACGGATCTCTAACTATCTGGTGTCCGAGTTTAGGTTAGAATATGGTGTAATCTTGTTATTACGTATGCAAATTTAGCATGAATGCTCAAACTTAGGAACTTTTACTTGAGACCAAAATTTATATGATGTTCACAATTTCACTCAAAAGTGTTACACGAATCAATCTAAAATTATTTTTATTAAATTTTATAGAAAAAATAATTTTATGTTGACAAAAATATTATCCAAAATTTAGTGGATAAATAAAAATGTACTTCTTATCCTTATATTTTAAGACCAAACTTGTTTGTAGACGACCATTTAGATTGTTGTCATCATCCGTATAGAATGTCATCATCCGTATATAAGTAGTATATATATTATAAACCATAAATCTACGTGGAGGGCCTCATTTATGTGAAATATTGTCAAAAATGTGGGTAAACAAACCCATCAATCACGTCTTTTTTTTTTGGTCAAAATATATAATTCTTACCCCTTCTTTTCAAGGCCATTATTAAAGGTACTAGTTACATCAATGTGAACGTATGTTGCACTTAAAAAAATTATATAAAAATTTCAATTATTTTAAATAATTTAAAAAAAATAAATATATTTTAATTAAAATTTGTTATAGATATATTTCTATAGTTTTGAATATATGAGTTAGATAATACTATGTAATTAGTTCAAAATATTTAAATATATTTTAATTAAATGTGTTAAATAATTTAATATTTCTCATTTTTTAAATTAATTTTTAAACGGTTTCAACTTATTTTTTTGGTAATTTTTTAATAAAGGGTGAAGGATTTACAAATTGTTAGACGGCTCAATTTTGAACCGGTTTCAAGCCTAATTATAAGAGTAGAAATTACAAATTTGTACAAATTTGTTAAAAAAATTGACATTACAATCCTAAAATTGTAATATCGTTAATGATCTTTTTTTAGTGGCCTCAGTCGTCCCCGTCGGTCGAAAAAAAATCTATTCTACTATATAATAGGAAAAGTAAGCTTCACCGTGGAAGTTTTTTTTTCCCAATAATATCCTTCAATATATTTACTAATTAAAAGAAATACCTATAATAAATTTTGTTGACAATCATTTAAGAGATGAATTAATGTATTACGGAAATTGAAGAGTCCATATATGTTACTTGCTAAGTCTTATAAGTTGTTAACACAGTTGTATTGAGTTCTTAATCTATATAATTAAAACCAGCAAAATTAAGCAAGCTCATCAAGATTATCTAATCCAAGATACGTGCAAAGTGTTGGAGTGGGTGAGATTTCCATTCTATGTGAAAAATACTCCGGAGTAGGATTGAGTATTTCTACATATAATAGGAATATCTCAATTTATTTGGATTGAATATTCCTAAATATAATAGGAATATCTCAATGGATTTGGATTGGATATTCCTACATATAATAGGAATATGTCAATGTATTTGGAATGGATATTCCTATCTATAATAGAATGATAGTTGTGGGTTTGAGGCTATATATAGGTGTTTCCTGGCCCTAAAATATATATCTCTCTCTAAAAAAAAATAGCAACAAGGAGAGAAAAGGAGACAAGAGTGCCATTACAACATTGGAGAGGAGAAAGAAGAATTTGAGGCCGTTTCGAAGAAGGAGATCACTTTCGGGTATTTCTTGTTGTCTTTCTTCTTCGTGGATATAATCTATTTTCTGTTCCAAAAGAGTTGTGGTGATCCGTTTGGATCGGTGAGAAGTTTGTAAGGAGTCGGTATATTTTTTATTCCATTAGTGGAGGCTTTTCAAGGTTGGACTCTGATCGTTCCGTAGCTTTTCCCGTAAGGATTTTCTATGTCAAAAATTTATGTATCTGCGATTTGTGTTTGTCGTTTTTGGTTTGTGCGTTTTTCTCGGTTCTCTCGCAGGTACTTTCTGATTTGGGAAACGATTTTCGCACTTTCGTTCCCAACAAAGTGGTATCAGAGCCAGGTTCTGGAATTTCAAAATGGTGTCAGGAGTTGACAAGCAAACCAGGGAGGAGAGATGGACGCGAAGCCGGTGCGCATGGTAAACCTGACCGGTACCAACTATCATTACTGGATGAGCAAGATGAAGGATCTGCTATTTGTCAAGAAGCTGCATCTGTCGGTATTTGCTTCCGTGAGGCCCAGTGACAAATCCGAAGAGGACTGAAATTTTGAGCATATACAGGTGTATGGGTACATCAGGCAGTTCGTTAACGAGAACGTGTACAACCACGTTGCCAGTATTGAGTACGCGAGGATACTGTGGGATAAGCTGGAATCTTTGTATGCGAAGAAGACCGGAGTAAATAAATTATTCCTGATCCGGATGATGATGGGTCTGCGGTACAAAGATGGGACGTCAATTACGGATCACTTGAGTGAGTTCTAGGACGTGGTTGACCAACTATCCTCGATGGGAGTCAAGTTCGACGACGAGGTTCAGGGACTATTGTGTACATTGCCAGACTCGTGGGAGACCGTACGAGTGTCTATGATGGCTTCTGCTCCGGAAGGCGTGGTCAGTTTGGAGTTTGCCAAGAGCGGGGTACTGAATGAAGAGATGCAGAGACGTTCTCAGGGCACTTCATCCACATCCCACTCAGAGACGCTTGTTTAAGAGAGTCGCGGAAGGGGTAAAAGCAGGGGTCCAAGCGGTGGCAGAGACAAAAGCAGAAGAAGGACCAAGGGTCGGTACGAGGACTTGGAGTGTTACATTGTGGCAAGAAGGGCCACATCAAGCAGAACTGTTTCGCTTGGAAGAGAGAGAAGAAGGGCGACAAGGGAAAGCAAAGTGAGAACACTACAACGGCGGCATCGACACATGGAGGCGACGTGATCATTGTAGCTGATAAGGTAGTTATGAACCTCGCCTGCGATGATAACTCTTGGCTGGTGGACTCAGGTGCTTCAGCGCACGTATCTCACAACATGGCACTATTTGCTACATACACAACAGACGACTGTGGAGTGTTGAAGATGGGCAATGGAGATGTGTCGAAGGTGGTTGTCATTGGAGATGTGCCTTTGAGGACAAAGACATGTGCAGTTCTTGTTCTCAAAGATGTCCGTCATCTCCCTGATGTCCGTTTCAACCTGGTGTCGGTTGGAAGGTTGGATGACGAGGGTTTCTTTAGTCTCTTCGGGAACAATCAGTAGAAGCTTTCTAGAGGTTCGATGGTGATTGCCAGAGGAAGCAAGATGTCTGAACTCTACTATATGGAAGGGAGCACACAGGGGGCACAAGAGGTTAACGCAGCTACTGATATGTCTACTGAGTTGTGGCACAGGCGGCTCAGCCATATCAGCGAGAAGGGGATGAGCTACTTGGTGAACATGAAGGTGATTCCAAGGCTAAAGTCTAAAACTTTTAAGAAGTGCACGCACTGTTTGGCAGGGAAGCAAAATAGGTGTCTTTCCAAAGTCACCAAAGTTCAAGGAAGCCGGCGTTGCTCGAGTTGATTCACTCGGATGTCTGCGGTCCTATGCAGGTAAAATTCATTGGTGGTGCTTCTTATTTTATAACATTTATTGATGACTGTTCCAGGAAGGTTTGGGTCTATACCTTAAAGACCAATGATCAGGTGCTTCCTACTTTCAAGGAGTTTCAGGCCTCTATTGAAAGGGAGACGGGCAAGAATCTGCTTTGTGTTTGGTCGGACAATGACGGCAAGTATATCGTTCCTTTTGATGCTTATTACAGAGATAAAGGAATACGACACCAGAAGACTCCACCAAAGATACCGCTGCTCAACGGTGTAGCGGAGCGGATGAATAGGACGCTAATGGAGAGGGTGCGGTGTTTGTTGTCAGAAGCAAACTTGCCAGGCAGCTATTTGGATGAGGTACTTTACACAACTGCTTATGTTATTAATTTATCTCCTAGTACTCATTTGCAGGGTGATGTGCCTAATAAAGTATGGTACGACAAAGAGCCGTTATACAATCACCTGCAAGTGTTTTGTTATAAGGCCTTCGTGCATATATCGAAGGACGAGAGATCCAAACTTGAGCCAAAGACGAGGCGGTGCATCTTTGTCGGCTATGGTCCAGATGAGTTTGGATATAGACTCTACGATCCACTGGAAAAAAATCTCTACAGAAGCAGGGACGTAGTATTCGTCGAGGATCAGACCATGACCAACACTCGGAATTCCGATATGCCTTCTGAGGCTGAGGAATTGCCTGAGTTAGAGTCATTTTGCTTCGAGCAGTTTCCAGAGGACATCGCAGAGGATCCAGTTATGGGGGAGCCAATACATGGAGTTGTTCCCAACCTTGATAATCAGCCTGCTGATGGTGGTCAGGGTGACCCTCAGGAGGATGAGCATGCCGAGGAGGCAGTTCCCGGAGGGGAGGAGACTGTAGATATACAACTGCACCAGTGGTTCCGTTGAGGAGGAGAGATAGAGAGCATCGACCATCTACGAGATACTCACTGAGTGAGTATGTGCTACTGACTGACGGAGGAGAACCTAAAAGTTTCGCAGAGGCTATGGAAGACAAACACATGCAAGAGTGGATGGAGGCCATGCAGGAGGAGATGGGTTCCTTGGAGGCCAACTCTACTTATGATCTGGTGCGGTTGCTAAAGGGCAAGAAGACTTTGAAGAATCGATGGGTGTTAAGAGTGAAGCAGACAGATGATGCTACTCGCCCTCGATACAAAGCGATGCTGGTAGTTAAAGGCTACGATCAGCGGAAAGGCGTAGATTATGATGAGATCTTTTCGCCAGTCGTCAAGCAGTCGCCTACATGGGTGGTGCTAGCATTGACAGCCAGTTTTGACTTGGAGGTCAAGCAAATGGACGTGAAGACGACATTCCTCCACGGTGATCTTGAGGAGGAGTTGTACATGGAGCAGCAAGAGGGATTCTGTGAGAAGGGCAAGTCACATTTGGTCTGTCGGTTGAGGAAGAGCTTGTATGGTCTGAAACAGGCATCGAGACAGTGGTACAGGAAGATCGAGTCGTTTATGAGGGAGCATGGCTATGCACGGACGACGTTGGATTATTGTATTTTTGTGAGGTACTTCGCCGAGGATGATTTCATCATTTTGTTGCTTTATGTTGATGACATGCTGTTGGTGGGTCGGAATGCCACCATGTAAAATCCCTAATTCTAAAAATCGTATTAATTATTTAATTTATTTATAGTAATTATGAGCTAATTAGAGGAAATATAATTTATTTTATTTTTATTTTAGGTGTTTGTGCATTTAGGGGATTTATGGAGCCATTATAAATTTTTTCTAATTTATTCCATGTATGAGACCATGTAGACAGTTGATAGCTTAATGGTATGCACTAATACAATTTCTAAAAATTTCTATGTATATA
Organism: Iris macrosiphon; assembly: GCA_036927795.1. Taxonomy (NCBI): domain Eukaryota; kingdom Viridiplantae; phylum Streptophyta; class Magnoliopsida; order Asparagales; family Iridaceae; genus Iris; species Iris macrosiphon. The sequence goes on from JAYESA010000001.1 coordinate 174,973,019, forward strand.
TATATATATATATATATATATATATATATATATATATATATATATATATATATATATATATATATATATAGTTAAATAGAAAAGAAAACAATTAGAAATAAAAAGAAATAAGAAAAAAAAAAAAAAAAAAAAGGAAAAAGAAAAAGAAAAAAAGAAAATTTTCTTAATCGATACCCAATAACCTACCCTACCCAATACAAATCCCAACCCGGCCTGCGGTGGAACCAACATCAATAGCCGCTGAGTTCTCAACCCCGCGTTCCCTTCTCCATCTATATATATATGAGGTTACATGACCAAAACCCTAACCCCTCTCATCTTCTCTCGACCCAGACCGCCGCGCCGCCCCTCGACGCCACCTCCAGCCACTGCGCTGCTCAGCCGGAGTCGTCCCGCGCCGCCCGCCGACGTCCGCGACCACCTATGCGACCGCACGCCGCAACGTTTTGAACAGCAGCGTACCTGTGTTCATGTGCTATTTTCCGTCTCCTTGCTGGACCAAACTCGGCCCATCTTTGCCGGTATGATCCTCACCTAACCCCCTTCAATATCTGTATAATAGTTGACCTCGAACAACGCGTAAACCTAGGCAAAAACAGCGACCAAGTTGGCAAAAAACGATAACTTTTGGGGATCGCAGAAAACTGCGGTAACTACCTATGTTCACGGACTCGTATCTCCCACCACAGATATCCGAATTCGGTTTTTCTTTTTGGTATACGAAGAACACTTGACCAAGTTTAATTCCTGTTAAATACAATAATTTATTAATTGCTGTGTGTTAAATTAAATCAGGTAAAAATCCCGAAAACCTGTTTTTGGCAATTTCCAGAAATTGCTATACGGAGCGCGTCCCGCCAAACGGGACTGCCCCGTCGTGTACCAAGTGTAACAAAAGGTGCGCACAGTATATCCAGACGTGTGAACTTTCGCAAAAACTGATTTGGACGCGTGTGCACGTCGAAATTAGCCCGTGTCCGCAGAAATTTCTCCGTGTCGTAACTTTTGCAAAAGTCCTGCGCATTTAGTGTATGCTCGTCAGAATGCGACAAAACTTACGCCACTGGACTCGTTGTAAAGCGCTGGTCCTGTGACCCAATTTTTACGCAATTCTGAGATAGTTGACCAAGTCTCCAATTGGCGGACTCTACGGTTGACTTTTTGGACGAAATTGTGTTCGGCTCACCGAAATCCATATTTGGACATACCGTTGAGTTCGTACTGACTTTTAGAGTTCGTTTGACCTATAATTTATCCCATTTAGAGACCGTTACCCCTGGCACGCTTTTGGGTGCAAAGTGGCCCACATGTGGAGCCCACTTTAACCCAAAATTATCGTTTTGCCCCTGCGTCCAAATTGGACGAAAGGATAATATTTTTTAGCTATTTCGCTTATTCTGGGAACGTTGGTGATGTCTATTTCAGAATCCGGAGACATTCATTCCGAGGCCGTAGTTTCTGACTTTTGGTGTTTGACATCTGGACGTTATATTTTGCAGCTCTCTTGCCAGGCAATTATACTTTGCCATTGTACTGTTATTCATATTCCATATGTTGCATGCATCTTTATTTTCTGTCTTTAGTTCATATATTTTAACTGCTATATAAAATGCGCGTCCATGGAAACTTGGATGCAACGACGGTGTCGTCGTGATATGTTTTTATTATGTATATGCATTGACCTTGTTTATGAGACCGTCCCATTATCATGAAGCATAATTAGGTTTCATTGGCCGTGACACAGTTGTTACACGAGTTGTGAGTCTTATATAGATCACGGACTTGCGTGCAGGATTTGGCCTTCTGTACGTGTGGGCCGTACGTTAGGAATAACTGTTGTTAGAAACTTTGCATGCTAGTAGACTTGGCAGTTATTAGAGGTATTATCGTGCCATGGATGTGACATGCTTAGAACATGGGGTGGAGAGAACAACAAGTAAGACGTGTGGGCTCCGTTGCACTTTTCTTGTGTAACCCGTACGCTCCGCCGGAGATGCGCGGTCATGATGACTATTATATATTATATTATTATTAGGCGGCCTCTGCCGCTCAAAAGATGATATGCTTTGTAGGCCTCTGGATCTCCAAGAGAACCATGCCAATCCCATTCTAGCTAGATAGCCCACGCGTTGGAAAAGTTGTTACTAAACTGCATTCACATAGATGGTTAGGCGACCCATTGGATATTTATTTCAGTACTTTATTGGCATGCTTCTATGTATCTTGTTATGTCCCTCTGAGGACCTGGCCCCTTTCCAGGTGTAGATGTTCATGAGTATTCGCAGGAGCGCAAATCCAGACCGGTTACTTATATTTCGAGGATGTCTTCTCTTCGAGCCTTGTGATTGCTAGTTGGTATTCTTATATTGTGTTTGTTGTATTGCACTTATATATTCGAGTTGGTAGTGGATTTGTTTCCATCCAACTATCATCTTCAGATACTTTGTATTGAGATCTAGTTTCATAGATATTGATTATTTATTTATATTTGATTTCCAGTGGATGAGATTTAGATTGTACCCTGTGACTTGTGATAGATTTATACCACTTGTGGATTGATATTCATAATACAGCGTACGTATGCATTATGGTTTCCATATATTGGAGTGCCATGACCATGCGGCTGGCATGCTTACGTGTTCCTAGTCCTACGTATTTTCGGGACTGGGACGTGACACACCAGGATAGCAGAGTTGAAGCGTCAACTGGGCGTGGCCTTCTCTATAAGGATTTTGGCTCAGCGAAGACTATTCTTGGGATGGAGATCAGCCAAGAGAAAGAGAGAGAGAGAGAGAGACTCCAAGCTGCTACACTTGTCCCAAAAGAAGTACATTCACCGGGTACTTCAGCGTTTCGGGATGGACGGGTCGAAGAAAGTGAGTAACCCCCTTGCGGCTCACTTTAAGTTCACTGAGGAGCAGTGTCCATCTACCAAGGACGAGAAGGAAGACATGGAGCGATTTCCATATGCCTCAGCCATGGGGAGTCTTATGTATGCTATGGTATGTACAAGGCCAGACATTGCTCACGCAGTTGGCATAATTAGCAGGTACACTTCCAATCCTGGAAGGGTACATTGGAGTGGGGTCAAGTGGATTCTACGATATCTTCAGGGTACTGCCGATTGGAGACTTTCATTTGGTGGTGACGAGTCGAAGCTGGTTGGATATACTGACGCTGATATGGCTGGAGATGTAGAGACGTGGCGATCGACTTCGGACTATGTGATGATGTTTGCTGGTAGAGCAGTATCGTGGCAGTTGCGTTTATAGAAGTCTACTGCCTTGTCGACGATAAAGGCAAAATACATTACGGCGACAGAGGCTTGCAAGGAGTTGCTGTGGATGAAGAAGCTGGTGCAGGAAATTGGGCTAAAGCAGGGGCAGTATCATTTGATTTGCGATAGCCAGAGTGCTATTCACCTTGTGAAGAACCAGACATTTCATAGCCGGTCCAAGCACATTGATACCCGGTATCATTGGATACGGGATGTGGTTGACAAGAAGGAAGCGACGCTTGAAAAGGTTCATACAGATGACAACGGAGCAGATATGTTCACAAGGGTTCTACCAAGGAAAAAAATTGAATACTGCAGGCGGATCGTCGGGATGACGACCCCATCCACATAGTTGTGAAGGGGAAGATTTGTTGGAGTATGTGGGGTTCGCAACCTATGTGAAAAATATCTCGGAGTAGAATTGAGTATTTCTACATATAATAGGAATACCTCAATTTATTTGGATTGGATATTCCTAAATATAATAGGAATATCTCAATGGATTTAGATTGATTATTTCTACATATAATAGGAATATGTCAATGAATTTCGATTTGGAATGGATATTCCTATCTATAATATGAATGATAGTTGTGGGTTTGAGACTATATATAGGTGTCTCCTGGCCCTAAAATATATCTCTCTCTCTAAAAAAAAATAGCAACAAGAAGAGAAAATGAGGCAAGAGTGTCATTACAACATTGGAGAGGAGAAAGAATGATTGGAGGCCGTTTCGAAGAAGGAGATCAATTTCGGGTATTTCTCGTTGTCTTTCTTTTTCGTGGTTATAATCTATTTTCTGTTCCAAAAGAGTTGTGGTGATCCATTTGGATCAGTGAGAAGTTTGTAAGGAGTCGGTGTATTTCTTATTCTATTAGTGGAGGCTTTTCAGGATTGGACTCCGATCGTCCCGTGATTTTTTCCGCAAAGGATTTTCACGTCAAAAATTTCTGTGTCTGCGATTTGTGTTTGACGTTTTTGGTTTGTGCATTTTGCTCGGTTCTCTCGCATGTACTCTCTGGTTTGGGGAACGATTTTCGTACTTTCGTTCCCAACACAAAAAAACGTGCGTGTATACTAGCAATAAATAATAAAGATAGCACTATGCCTACAACTAAATGTTTACAATATTTTTACTATTTGTCACATGACCGACTTTCATTGGATGGGATCCCATGTCGTAAGCATTTGGTTGTAAACTTAGCATTATTGTTTTCCAAATAATAAAACACAAAGATGTTGCGTTACCACGTTGCCAGCAAGATGTTGTGTCACGTCTGTTCTTTTCTTTACACTATTAAGCTAATTTATGAATTATGCATGAGTTCAGAATCAACATCGCTATTAAACTAATTTTATATTATAATTTATGAGGAGGATGGTCCAGAGCGATCGAGACTGAAATGACTTATTGGAGAAATTTTCCGTTCAGACTGTAGAGGGCGGCTGATGCAAAAAATAATTAATTCTTGACCGACTTTATAAACTTTTTTGAATTACGCATGATTCATGCCTTCTTCTTTATGGTCAAAACAATCAATTCTTACACCTCAAGCATAACAATAAATATATAGGACTAATTAGGGTATAGATTTTATATTTTATATCGGCTTAGAGTTTAGGTGACATCTTCAATTAAAAAGTTTAGACAATAAATTATTTTTATTGGTTTCATTTTTTTATTATATCATTATTATGAGTACAAGTGTAACAAATAACACAAAAATGAAGGTATAATGAGAAAAAAATTAGACAAAAAAAAATTTAAGATCCAACTTTTTAATTGGACATGTGAGAACTTAAACTCTTAATAGATATAAAATTTAGGACTAAACGCTAATTAACTATAATAAATAAGAATATTGATATTCATCCTTCTAGAATTTTTTTTTTTTATGTGACAGCTAATATATTAATATTAAAATTAAAATTAAAATTAAATAATTAAATAATAATTTTTTTGATTAAAATTTGTAAGATGTCACACAACGTTATGTAATATGTCACGTCAGCTATAATAAAAATGAGTTTTTTTTGTTCTGAGGGAATGAGATTGTCAAAGAGTGGATAACCATATTAGTTTTTCTAGGAGAGATTGAAGGCGAATGAAATCCCACAGGCTTCAGAGATTATGCCACGAGCTTCTTCGATTGCATATCGCACTCTCCAGAGAAGAGAGTATCCAAATCCTTATTGAGAATTGCATCCATTAACACCTTACCATCTCCTTTCAACAATAATGTGCTTGTTTCTTTCTCTTCGACACAGAACAATGGTTAGTCTGATAGCAAGTCCTTCTGCCTCCAAGGGACCAGGTCGGTTTGGAGGGTTGGATTGCTCTATCCGAAGCTAATTTTTATTGTCCTTCATCTTTATCGAAAAGATATAGGTTTAAGTTAGAATCGGACTGGTTGGTCCTAAAAAAGCTAGACGATCTGGGAGATTGTCCTATGAAGGAGGATTGTCCAAACTCGAAGTCTTGTCAGACCTACCCTAGGGCCGGTCCTGTCTCTATCTAGAACTGAGGATATGACAGCTCTGAAAATGCATGCTTCCTTACGTAGAACAGCAGCAGCCCACGAAAGGAGAAATAATTTAAAAGAATCCTCGGTAGACATGAGTAGCTTTATTCAATAAAATAAATAAAAAAAAAAATAATGTAGCAAGTGGGGCCACAAAAAGCCAGGGGCGGAGGCAAATGGAGCTTGCACTGGGCTACAGTCCAGTGCAAAAAAAAAATAGTAAACTTTTTTTTTTTATATATATATGCTAGTATAGGTACAGCTCAGTGCAAAAAAAGAAGAAGCAAATGTGTTGTTTCTTTACATAAGCTGTTTGGTTATTTCTATAATTTCAATCTTCTATATGAAATCAAGTCTTTATAGTTACCTTCTTGAAGCCTATTGCAAATGGACCTGATAGATTTATATGTACTATCTTCTAAAAGTTGATCTTATATATCTTTCCAGGTTGCTTGGTTGTTCAAGTAAGATGCTCAGTTGTCATCTGAAAATGCAAATGTTCATACCTTACTTGGTGCCTAACAACTTGGAGTGCAAGAGTACTTTTTCCTCAAGGTTTTGGCTTTCATTTTCATATTCTTGCTTCCTAGTATTCTTTTTTGAAATGCATAGTATATCTTTGGAATAGATGGACGCAATTATATTTGGTGAAAAATTATCAATTAGTAAACATTACCAAAATTTAGGCATAAATTTACAAAAAAAAATCTGTCGAATCATCGAATTTACAAAGAAATCCTGGCATAAATTTTTAGAATCTTATAATAACTACTAGCTAGCCCACCCTACTCCAAAATTCTGGCTCTGTCCCTGCTAAAAGCAACAGCTAACTAACCAATCCTTCCCTCCATTCTTTTTCTATTTAATCTCAGCTGACTCTTTTCCCTGTGCCTTCAGTCCAACTCCAAGCCTTAGAAGAAGAAGAAGAAGAAGAAGAAGAAGAAGAAACAAAGTTAACAAAGGAGGGGGAGTAGAGTTGAGAGTCAAGCAACCAAGCACGGCTGCGGTCAGAGGCAGCGGGTGGAGACGCCACCGGCTCCGAAGGAAGCCACCACGAGTAGTACTAGTACGAAGATCAGGAGAGACAAAAGGAGGAATTAGCGCTATGGCTATGTACGCGCACGGGGGACGCGGCGCCCTCCCCTCAGAAGGAGGCAGCCCCTCCGACCTCCTCTTCCTCGCCGGCGGCGGCTTCCGCAGACTTCCAGCTGCTCTACTCTCTCCATCTTGACTATACTATACTATACTCTACACTACACTAGTATTTTCCTTTTCTTTCACTCTACTTGTTGGTAATTAATTAGCTAGATCAAGTAGATATATATATATATATATATATATATATATATATATATATATAACTATGAGAGAGGAGATACTGTTGACAATTAAGAGGGTCCCGACCGTCGTTTCCAACTGCCAACAAGATGCTCCCCCCGCCCCCGCCCCCGCCCCCGGCGGCTGCGGCCGTAACTGTCTCGGAAAATGCTGCATTCCCGGTATCTATACTCTGATCTCTCTGTCTCTTCTCTGTTTTCTTTGATTTGTTTACTAGTTTAGTTATTGCCAATGCTCCTCTAATTACCAAGTTTATTTTTTCGTCTTCTATAAGATTTTTCTAGATAAACCCAAGAGAAGCACCTCATCAAGTCAGTGCTAATTATTGGACACAACTCTACAGTTTTTATTTTTTATTTTTTTTATCATGTGATTGTTGTTTTTAACGTGATATCAGAGCAACCATTTAGATCCTTTGCACCCGTATTTTAAGCGCATTTAAAAGAAACAAAAGAAAATTACCGTCGCGTGAGTCCAGATCTCTGGAAAAAAAAAAATATTGACACGTCTCAGTAACTCTGGAATTTTGGTGTAGCAACGTAGACTTTTCCAATTTTCTTTGATGTTGCTACTCCTATGAAGTTTTCCGGAATTTTGAATAATATTAAAGGATTTTTTTTATGAGATTATTGGGTTCTTAATGAAGTTTTTATTTCACTAAGTTTTTTCTTGAGATACAATGATTTATTAATTACAACTCTTTTTGGGATTTACTTAGTCTCCAAGCTCCCACTCTATACTTTGGAGAGGGGGCCGGTTTCTTCTTCAACCGGAGAGGAGCTCCCACCTGACTTCTTCCTCAATACCCTTCTTCTTGGACAGGTATTTCCTTTTTTATTCTCAAAACGAAATCAATTCTCTGTTTGAATTCTTACATGAAGTCTTGCTAAAAAAAAATAAGTGCATCGTATTGGACACTTGTATCGCACATATTAGATATTTTTCAAAATATACTAGGACACATCAATAAATACTGTCTGTAAAATTCACATTGGTCTTTTTCGGGTTTTTGCAGTGGGAGGATCGAATGAGCCGGGGCCTGTTCCGTTACGACGTGACTGCGTGCGAGACCAAGGTGATCCCTGGCGTCCACGGCTTCATCGCGCAGCTAAACGAGGGCAGGCACCTCAAGAAGAGGCCTACCGAGTTCCCGGTCGACCGCGTCCTCCAGCGCTTCGACCCCGACAAGTTCAACTTCACCAAAGTTGGTCAAGAGGAAGTCCTCTTCCGCTTGGAGGGCGGCAGGGACGACAACAACAGATCGCAGTACTTCGACAGTGCTCCGATCCCCGCCTCGGTCTCGCCTACTGTCGTCGCCATAAATGTACGATACTATTACTCTTTAACATGATATAAGTAGAAAATTTAACGTTTTTGGTGACTTGACGACTACAGGTAAGTCCGATAGAGTACGGTCATGTTCTGCTGATTCCGCGAGTGCTGGAGTGCTTGCCACAAAGGATCGACGAGCAGAGCTTACTGCTCGCGTTCCGGATGGCGGCAGAGGGTGGCAGCCCCTACTTCAGGATCGGTTACAACAGTCTGGGCGCCTTCGCCACCATCAACCACCTGCACTTCCAGGCCTACTACTTGTCGATGCCATTCCCGGTAGAGAAGGCGCCGACCGAAAGGATTGCTACGGTGAGAAACCTCCTCCTCCTCGGCGGCGGCGTCGGCGGCGTGACGGTCTCGGTCTTGCGGAGCTATCCCGTGAGGGGCCTCGTCTACGAAGGCGGAAACACGTTGGAGGACATGAACGACGTCGTCGCCAAGTCCTGCGTTTGCCTTCAAGAAAACAACATCCCCTTCAATGTCCTCATCTCCGATTCTGGCAGGAGGGTCTTCTTGTTCCCTCAGGTTAATAATCATTATTCCACTCCTTTCTTTCTTCTAATTTCTGTTGAACAAGAAATTTATGCATGGATCATACATACTATTAGCTAGCTAGCTAGCTAGCTTCCAAGGACTGTTTGGTACGCAGATTTGGAGCCGCTAAATGAAACTACAATTTTGCTTGCAGTGCTATGGTGAGAAACAAGGTCTCGGGGAAGTGAGCCAAGATCTCCTAGTGACTCAAGTGAACCCGGCGGTGTGGGAGATGAGCGGGCACATGGTGCTGAAGCGGAAGAAGGATTACGAAGAAGCGAGCGAGGAGTACGCCTGGAGGCTCCTGGCCGAGGCCTCCCTATCCGAGGGGAGGTTCCAGGAGGTGAAGAAGTACGTACTCGAAGCGGCGGGGTGCGCGGATGATGCTTCTTCCTTCGAGCCCTCCTCAGCTCCTCCCCTCCCCCAAGCAGAAGCTAATTGCCTAATTACTTCTCACCTCAAGATCGAAATGGATGCGTGATTGATGATTTCCTCATGCATGCTTCATGTCTGCTAGTTATTTGGTGCTTGTGATTAGTATCTCTTCTTTTTTCCCGGAATAAGAACACTGCCATTGCACTCAGTCAGCATTGTTGTCGCTCAGTTTGTAAATGTACTAGTAATTGAATATCAATTTCAAGGTGTGCTACTTTTACCAGTTTGTCTGTAAGTTTTCCTAACTCGACTCGAATAAAAGTGAATTTCTGTGTAACCAGCTCCAGCTCCGGGATATCATGAACGCTATGTGCAGGAAACCAGGCTGAAAAACCACGAGGTCCCTATGGACAAGGGGACAAGCGGTTAGGTTGACTTTGCCTCCATTTTTGCCTTTTTTTTCTGGATCGGAAGATAATTCCATTTTGATTCCCCACAGGGATCTGACGGTCTCTTAGAGGACGGAGAACTATCTAACTAAAGAATAATATTGTTTTTATATTTGTTCTGTAGGCGTGATAAGTGAGATAATGGATAAGAAAGCCCATCGGTGAAATAAAATCCAATTGGCGGAGATAAGATAAGCAAAATCATAGTGGAGGAAAGTGGGGACCGGTGCCTTTTGACAGCCTAAACCTCTCTTTGCTTATAATTTTTTTTTTCTTTTTCTGTTTACTAGTCGACCTTTATTGACTATTCAAAACCGTGAGTCACGACCCAAAATACATTGTAGTCTCTTCGGTAAATTTCAATTTTACACCCTCAACTATTTTATTCTAAGTTTTTTAATTTAATATCCTAAATTTTAATATTTGGAAATTAAATATTTCAATTATAATTGTACAACTTAATACCCTAACAATGTTAATAAAATAATTTAAATGACAAAAATACTCTTCATTCTCTCCCCCCTCTCTCTCTCCACTAGCGACATTGGTGACGACGGCAACAGCGGGACGACGACGGCAACAACAACAAGGGGAGAAATGTTAATTTGGTATTAAAAAAATATTTGTTTGTGTCCATACAGAAAAATTAATATCTGAATTATGAAGGGTATCAACTTGAAAATATTCAATAGTTAAGGGTAGTGATGATATGATATTAAAGTTTAGACTATTAAGTTAAAAAATTTGGATAGTTGAGGGCATCAAGTTGAACTATATGGAAAACACAAGAAAATTTTTAGCATCCATTACAATGTGGATGTTGGTCAATCAATTTCTCCAATGCAACATGGTTATGTTAACATGTGTCCTAAATATATTGATAGACGTGCATTTTATATGGGTACTTCATATTTAGTATATTTATCAATGCATATTTTACATTTATCAATACACATTTTAAGTAAAAAGTGCATTATTAAATGTATTGATAAACACACACACACACACACACACACACACACACACACACATATATATATATATATATATATATATATATATATATATTAACATATATTAACATGTGTCCTAAGAGCATCCATAGTGGTAACAATCCAAACCATACTCCAAATCACTACAATCCATACTCCAATTGTAAGACCCATAATTCTGAAACCGTATTTTTATTAATTATTTAATTGAATTATAATAATTATGAGCTAAATAAAGAGAATAGATTTTATTAGATTTTTATTTGAGATGTTTATGCATCTAGGGGATTTATGGGGCCTTTATAAATTTTTCCTAATTTATTTCATGTAAGAGACCCTTTGGACAGTTGTTAGTTTAATGGGTGCACCAATATAATTTTTAGAATGAATAGATATGATAAATAGATATATATATATATATATATATATATATATATATATATATATATATATATATATATATATATAATTCATATTGGATCTTTACCCAAAACCGTTAACCCCTTAGTCTACCCTACCCGCTTGAATCCGGACCCGTTAAGAGGAGATAAATATCAACAGCAGCAGTAGCAAAAGCCAACTTTGCTTCCCCTTCTTCGCGCGTAAAATAACTCCCCCGCATGTGACTCATCCCCCACCGCCTCTTTACCTGTTATTACTAAACTCTCCTCCAAACCAAACCCAAAAACAAAGAAAGAAAGAAAGAAAGAAAGAAAGAAACAGCAGCGGCAGTGGCTTTTAAGACCACTAAATTATTTTTCCCACCACCTCTTATTCTCTATATATATTCAAACTCTTTGTAACCCCCTGATTTTTTCAAAAATTTTTAATTTGAATTTTTCACAATTTTCTGTAATTTTCTAGAATTTTCAAGAATTTATTTTAGATTCAAATATAATTAAAAATATCCCAAACTTTTATTTTATGTTCTAAATAATAAAATATATTTTCTAGAAGTTTTTGGGAATTTTCTGAGTATTTTTAGTATTTATTGGGAGTTATTTAGGCTAATAACTAATTTTTAGGACTTGTAGAATTTATGGTGCAAGCTCAGGAATATAAAATGGACCCACGTTATTTTCTAAGGTTTATAATATTATTATATATTTTCTGGAATTATTTTAGAATTTGTGGAATAATGTTAGTATTTATTTTTAGTTTTATGGCAAAACTAATTTTTAGAGCTTCTCCTAATTATAGTAGGAAATCTATGAATATAAAATTATCCCAAATATTTTTTTAAGGTTTTTTTGGTTCAAAATATATTTTCTGTAATTTTTCCAGATTTTTATGATTATTTTTAATGTTTATTTTGAGTTATTTAGATTTAAAATAACTTAAATAATGTTTTGATAAAGGCAAATCAAAAATAAATAATATAAATAAAACCATTCAATCAGATTCTGACACATGTCAGCCTATAGATATCCATTCAGCCGCAGGTACATCTATATATATATATATATATATATATATATATATATATATATATATATATATATATATATATATATATATAATATAATAACCCTAATTATCTCATTATTTTAGAGAGAGAGAGATTTGGGAGAATTGTCATCTAGGATTTCTTCATCTTTCAGAAGCCATTGCGCATAGCTCCGGACTCCAAACGAGGCCTAGTTTCTTGCGTTAGAACGATATTGAGGTTAGCTTTCTGATTATATAATTTGTTTTACAAAATTATTAGTATTAAATTCTGGAAAATTAGTAGAGCACAGCATGTCCGAAAATAGACGTGTTTCGATGTTTTCGCAATTTCGGGAGAACCCGGAATCAGAATCACGAACCGTTTAAAGTTTCGGAAATTTAATGTCGAGATCATCGACATATATTTTTTCCAGAATTTAATTTGAAGTATTTATATACTGTTAATTCTGTAGAACTTCTATGTTAGAATTTAACCATCGGTGCACAATACAAAATTTGTATGTGCCATAATTCCCAAACGAATTTGAATTCGGACGAGCCGTAAATTCTAGTATGTTTTTGATGCTGAAATATACAGGAAATAATGCATGAAAGTTGAGTTTGTGTCAGTTGACTTTTTGGTCAACAGATCGCCTCGATTTGCGTGCCATGAGTCTCGAGTTGATAAAATTCAGTTTCTTTGGACAAAATTTAGGAATTAACATAAAAATCAGAATAATAAGATTAAAATAGGATTTTAGAGTAATTATTCCAGAATTAAATAAATTAAAATAAATTATCTTTTGACGTGATAAATTTGTAATACATAGGCTATTTGGACTGTGACTTGGACTCTGATTCATACCAGCAACAGGACCCCAGGCAAGTGTACCTTGCCAAAGTCTGCAGTATTGTTATATATTTTTTTTGCTTTATTATATTGCTGTGCATGCTTAACCTAGGGTCGTGTGACGTACTTAGCGTCCGATTATAGTCGGGTGCCAACACCGTACGCGGAGTTGTGTATTGTCATCTAAACATGGATATTTATGACCCTCTTTATTCTCGTATTTGTCCTATCAAGTACACTATAACCCAGGACACTTGACACTATTCATGAGACAAAATCTTCCTGAGATATTCATGGTGATTCTGTGTAGGATACATGTTTTATGACATAGACATCATATTCATAGATATTAGATGACTTGCTGCATTAGATATGATCGTGCGTGACATGGACATGGTGCATCATGGACATGAGACGTGTGATTACATTGGGTGGGGAGAGACACACAGGCTACAGGCTGAGTTTATATATATATATATAAAACATAGTAAACACATAGTAAATACATAGTAAAATACATAGTAAACACTGCTACCGGCTCCAAGACACAGAGCTTGTAGTGGTCTCAGCCTGAGTTTAGTGATGCTCTCAAATTGCATTTTCACATAGATGGTTATATAGTTTACCCTATTTATTTTATTTACTATTATACTGCATTTTGGCATGTCGATTTATGTACCTTGTTATGTCCCCTGAGGACCTGGATACCGGACTTTGTCCCCAGGACTAGCAGACGAGATCGACCCCGAGTTACACGGGACAGGAGCATTAGCAGAAGATGGAGCAGGAGCAGACACTGGAGCAGTACCAGATCCAGTAGACGATTGATCCCCGAGGGTATCATCTGGGTATAGGCTTTCCCCATACTCGGTATTTGCTGTGGTTATCTTTATTCTTGTATCTTGACAGATGTATCAGACTCATTATCGGGTTATTTTCCCGAGTTTATATCATATTGAGATTGATCTTGCTTTATGATTCTGATATTGTTGTATTCATTTCTGTGGATGAGATTAGTATATCTAGACCATTATTATTGTATTACAGCTTAAGTACGCCTCGATGGATCCATTAAATTGGGTTTGTCCATCGGTGTGTGCTGCTGGCCATTGCCACGTGTCTAGTCCCTCGATATTTTGGGACTGGGGCGTGACATGGTTTTTGTGGTGGCCCATGCAGGTCGATGACTAAATTGTTCGGTTTCAACTTAGGAACCGAGCAAGCCTGCAATAAGGATAGGATAAGTTTTTGGATCTCATCCACTTGCTTGAATCGTTCTTGACATCTATATCGGATTCGAATTAATTTCTTGACTTGCATCCTGCCTTGATTTTCGTGTGCCTCTTATTGTTTATTTTGGTTGTTACTCTAAACTTTTTATTATGTGATTGGTAATTAGAACTTGACAGTTTGAGTTAATCTTATAGATGGTGACCTAATGATTACCCCTTAGCTTTGAACCGCGTAATTAGTACCCCACCTCGATACAAGTTATCTTTCCTTTCCCTTGAGACTAGTAACCTGTCCATTCTCACTATTGACACATGACCTATGAGCACTATGATTAAGACTTAAGATGACCATTACTTACGTAATACCATAGGAGACCCTAATAAGAGTTCTGTTTTATTTAGATGTGCAAGGTTATTTTGCAGGACCCTCTTAAGACTGTCACAGTATTAGTTTAATTCTTATAAGTTGGATAGTATGCCTCACAACATAGTACCACCTAGCCCTATTGATGAAGTGACTTAGGATGACACAACTTTAGACTTGCATAAGACGACAGTATTTATTCAGACGATAGAATTTAGAGGTCCTTGCCCCCATTTGGTCGACTAGCGACATAGACAAGGAGTTGTATGATAACTGTAGAGATTGTAGAGTCTTTTATTATTGTTGCTTATTTTGTTTCTGTTTGTGAACTCGAATTGATTTGTACCTCCTTTCATCATCATCTAGTGTACTTATAATTTTTGTACTACCTTGACTTATGCTACTATATTATAGCCTAGTTTTTGCAAGCTTATTCTTTATTAAGCTTGTTCATGACATATGTGTTATTGGGGCCTGATCAACCCCACTAATACAATTGTCTATTCAGAATCAATGTATTATGGTCTGATCAACCTTAGTGCATTTTGGTTCGCTCTTCACACGACTACTTTACGTGGATTGAGATATATAGTTGACTAGTAGACGTCTGTATTTACCCTCTAGATATGTCTGAGCAGATCGTATCGGTTACATAACTGTACTAATACGAGCATGCAAACAAAGGATTACCAAAATAGGATTTCAATCCACAACTGCTTTGACAATTCTCAATTGAATTCTTTAAACGCCTTGATCTCAATACTTCTATTCTATTACGCTGCCCTTGAACTCTTTATTATTGGTCTCCGTCTTCCCTTATTTCGGAAAGACGAAACATCGTGCTTGGTATAAATTGATACACAGAGAATACTAGATATACCCCATAGGCCGATCACATACTTGAGGATTATTCTTCGTAATTAAGGACATATCATATATGATATGATCGGCATTGAAGTTCGAGGATTGAATGACATGAGTAAACATATTAAGGAATATTCTCTTAAGGTATATAGCCTTATGTGATAGATGGGTAAATTCTAAGTTGGGTAGTAGTGCATTGTCAACTCGAGAGGAATTTCTTTTAGATTGTGATCGAGTAAGATTAAATTGGGAGAGGTTCAAGCCATTTTAATTTTGAGAATTTTAGAAGAATGACTAAGATGATGAGGATTAATGAATTGATATTGAGGACCCAATATTTATACCTTAAGTACATGATTTAAACAATGAAGGTAAAATCATCAACTTGAAATTTAGAGGATAAAAAGATGAAATTTCAGACTTGAACAATGGTGGACTGCATTTTAATTTTTTTTTCAAGTTGATGATTTGAGTTAAAATAAAAAACTTGATGGTTGGACTACCTATTTGAAATATTAAGGATGTGAATGAAATTTAAGAAGTTGAAGCATACAAAAACTTATAAGTGAAAATAGGAATAATAATGGACTCGAATTACTTGTAGAGGAGATTATGATAATTGGAGATCGTGAGGTAAAATTGATATGCGTATTTAAATCTTGAAGATGATATATGGATTTAATTTAAATTTGGAAAAGGATAATTTGAAAAAGCGAGAAGAGATAACCATAGGTTGAATTTGATTGGATAAGTGGTCATCTTAACCTAGAAGTGATTACAATGGATATGATTAGGATTTTAATTGTCGCAAGAAGATTGCGATTGACTTGCCTTATGTACACGAAGGATTAACAAATTATGCCTTATTTTAATTTTGAGGACGACATTGTCTTAAGTTGGCTGGATTGTGAAACCCCCTCACCTAAGAAGTAGACCTACTTGGCTTAGATAGTGAGACTAAGGCTAGCTCGAATCCACTTAGGAATAGAACACGACATTTTTCATTTAGTTTTATAACATGGTATCCCTCGGCGTGCCTTACCATTGCTTCGATAATTGGAGCACTTCCCTAGTCACTGCCTTCCTACAAATTCCACACCTTGTCCTAGACATGCCCATCCTCCAATTTTTATCTTTGTGCAATATTTTAATTGTTGGGTGCTTTTATGCAAAAGAGCATTTAGGTGTCCACACTATTGGACATGACACACGAAAAAACCTATTTTCACTCATGTGAATTTCTCCCATGATTTTCGGAATGTGCAACGTGCAACATCGTCCACTCCGTTAAACCTAGCCTTGCATTTTAACCAATACAAATCTTAGACCATCCTTGACTTCTACCATGGCTTAATTTTAATTTCGAGGACGAAATTTTTATAAGTTGGGTAGATTGTAACCCCCTGATTTTTTCAAAAATTTTTAATTTGAATTTTTCACAATTTTCTGTAATTTTCTAGAATTTTCAAGAATTTATTTTAGATTCAAATATAATTAAAAATATTCCAAACTTTTATTTTATGTTCTAAATAATAAAATATATTTTCTAGAAGTTTTTGGGAATTTTTTGAGTATTTTTAGTATTTATTGGGAGTTATTTAGGCTAATAACTAATTTTTAGGACTTGTAGAATTTATGGTGCAAGCTCAGGAATATAAAATGGACCCACGTTATTTTCTAAGGTTTATAATATTATTATATATTTTCTGGAATTATTTCAGAATTTGTGGAATAATGTTAGTATTTATTTTTAGTTTTATGGCAAAACTAATTTTTAGAGCTTCTCCTAATTATAGTAGGAAATCTATGAATATAAAATTATCCCAAATATTTTTTTAAGGTTTTTTTGGTTCAAAATATATTTTCTGTAATTTTTCCAGATTTTTATGATTATTTTTAATGTTTATTTTGAGTTATTTAGATTTAAAATGACTTAAATAATATTTTGATAAAGGCAAATCAAAAATAAATAATATAAATAAAACCATTCAATAGATTCTGACACATGTCAGCCTATAGATATCCATTCAGCCGCAGGTACATCTATATATATATATATATATAATATAATAACCCTAATTATCTCATTATTTTAGAGAGAGAGAGAGATTTGGGAGAATTGTCATCTAGGATTTCTTCATCTTCCAGAAGCCATTGCGCATAGCTCCGGACTCCAAACGAGGCCTAGTTTCTTGCGTTAGAACGATATTGAGGTTAGCTTTCTGATTATATAATTTGTTTTACAAAATTATTAGTATTAAATTCTGGAAAATTAGTAGAGCACAGCATGTCCGAAAATAGACGTGTTTCGATGTTTTTGTAATTTTGGGAGAACCCGGAATCAGAATCACGAACCGTTTAAAGTTTCAAAAATCTAATGTCGAGATAATCGACATATATTTTTTTCAGAATTTAATTTGAAGTATTTATATACTGTTAATTCTGTAGAACTTCTAGGTTAGAAATTAACCATCGGTGCACAATACAAAATTTGTATGTGCCATAATTCCCAAACGAATTTGAATTCGGACGAGCCGTAAATTCTAGTATGTTTTGATGCTGAAATATACAGGAAATCATGCATGAAAGTCGAGTTTGTGTCAGTTGACTTTTTGATCAACAGATCGTCTCGATTTGCGTGCCATGAGTCTCGAGTTGATAAAATTCAGTTTCTTTGGACAAAATTTAGGAATTAACATAAAAATCAGAATAATAAGATTAAAATAAGATTTTAGAGTAATTATTCCAGAATTAAATAAATTAAAATAAATTATCTTTTGACGTGATAAATTTGTAATACATAGGCTATTTGGACTGTGACTTGGACTCTGATTCATACCAGCAACAGGACCCCAGGCAAGTGTACCTTGCCAAACTCTGCAGTATTGTTATATATTTTCTTTGCTTTATTATATTGCTGTGCATGCTTAACCTAGGGTCGTGTGACGTACTTAGCGTCCGATTATAGTCGGGTGCCAACACCGTACGCGGAGTTGTGTATTGTCATCTAAACATGGATATTTGTGACCCTCTTTATTCTCGTATTTGTCCTATCAAGTACACTATAACCCAGGACACTTGACACTATTCATGAGACAGAATCTTCCTGAGATATTCATGGTGATTCTGTATAGGATACATGTTTTATGACATAGACATCATATTCATAGATATTAGATGACTTGCTGCATTAGATATGATCGTGCGTGACATGGACATGGTGCATCATGGACATGAGACGTGTGATTACATTGGGTGGGAAGAGACACACAGGCTACAGGCTGAGTTTATATATATATATAAAACATAGTAAACACATAGTAAATACATAGTAAAATACATAGTAAACACTGCTACCGGCTCCAAGACACAGAGCTTGTAGTGGTCTCAGCCTGAGTTTAGTGATGCTCTCAAATTACATTTTTACATAGATGGTTATATAGTTTACCCTATTTATTTTATTTACTATTACACTGCATTTTGGCATGTCGATTTATGTACCTTGTTATGTCCCCTGAGGACCTGGATACCGGACTTTGTCCCCAGGACTAGCAGACGAGATCGACCCCGAGTTACACGGGACAGGAGCATTAGCAGAAGATGGAGCAGGAGCAGACACTGGAGCAGTACCAGATCCAGTAGACGATTGATCCCCGAGGGTATCATCTGGGTATAGGCTTTCCCCATACTCGGTATTTGCTGTGGTTATCTTTATTCTTGTATCTTGACAGATGTATCAGACTCATTATCGGGTTATTTTCCCGAGTTTATATCATATTGAGATTGATCTTGCTTTATGATTCTGATATTGTTGTATTCATTTCTGTGGATGAGATTAGTATATCTAGACCATTATTATTGTATTACAGCTTAAGTACGCCCCGATGGATCCATTAAATTGGGTTTGTCCATCGGTGTGTGCTGCTGGCCATTGTCACGTGTCTAGTCCCTCGATATTTTGGGACTGGGGCGTGACACTCTTCCAAAACCTTAACCCCACTTCTTACACTAAACTAACACACTGCTTTGGACGTGCACTATACGAAATTCTTGCTCGGCAAGTATACCTTGCCATTGTATTATTATTTACATTCCAGCTGATGCATGCATGTTTAATTCTGTTATATAGATATTTTATTTATGTAGATTTTTGACCTACTTTATGAGACCATCCCAGTATTATGGAGCATCATTAGATTCATTGGTCGTGACACAGTTGTTACACGAGTTGTGAGTCTCATATAGATCACGGACTGCGTGACAGGTCTGGCCTCATGTACGTATTGGCCGTGCGTTAGGGATGACTGCTGATAGAAACTTTGTATACTAGTAGACCTTGCAGTTATTTAGAGGTATTATCGTGTCATGTATATGACATGTTTGGGGTGGGGAGAACAACAAGTAAGGCATTTTGGCTCCTTTGCACTTTTTTCTTCTGTAACCCGGAAGCACCACTGGAGATACATGCGGTGATGACCCCATTTACAATTGGTGGCCTCTGTCGTTCAAAAGACGACATACTTTGAGGCCCCTGATTCTCCGAGAGAGTCATGCCAATCCCATTTTTTAGCCAGATAGCCCACTTGGTGGAAAGTTGTTCTTAAACTGCATTCACTTAGACGGTTAGGCGACCCATTGGATGTTTATATTTCAGTACTTATTGGCATGTTATTATGTATCTTGTTACTTCCCTCTGAGGACCTGGTCCCTTTCCAGATATGGACGAGCAGGAGTATCCACAGGAGTACGGACCTGGACCTGACTCTACTTATCAGACTGAAAAGGACTTACCCTCAGAGTATCTGTGATTTATTTCCACTGTTTAGAGATTTTGTTGCTACTTCAGTATAGTCGTTTTGTAGTAGATTTGTTTTCACCTGACTATCAGACTTGATACTCATCCTTGATATTCAGTTATTGTTCAGCTCTTTATTCCTACTGATTATTTGTGCTGTGGATGAGATATAGATTATGTGTGACTTATTGTGACAGTATATTACCACTGGTGGATTGGATATTCATGTACAGCGTACGTATGTATATGGTTTTCATATATTGGAGTTCAAATACATACGACTGGACGTGTTACGTATTCCTAGTCCTACGTATTTTGGAACTGGGGCATGACATTTTTGGTGGTGGCCCATGCAGGTCATGAATATATTGTCTCGATTACGTAACTGTACCGAACAAGCCTGCGTATAGGAATAGTATAAGGATCTCATCCATGCATGACTGAAACCTCATTTTTCTTAAGTTTTACGCCAAAAAACCCTTTACCCTGTGACCAGACCCATTACCCTTGTTGGCGTAAAAGCCAAGTGACTGTTGTTGGCGTAAAAGCCAAAAGACTGCCTAGTTGGCGTAAAAAACTAACTATGCAGAAGATTGCCTACTTTACGCCACGATTATGACAACTGCTACCCACGTCCCCTTAGTCTACGTATGACACCTCATGCAAGCCACGTAGGTAACCTACCCTGCATAAACTTGATGATTCCTGAATAATAGATAACCAGCGTAGAGTAGCCTGATTAGGCGTAAAATATAAGGATGGTGATGTGAGCATATTTGTCACAACCTTAGTTTCCCAGTCATGACCAAATCTCGTGCATTAAATACAGAGATATGCCTCGAGCCCTGTGCAAGAAACAGCTTTTTGACGTAGGCGTCTGATTTTGTCCTATCTTGAGCGTAAAAACTTATTTCTGTAGGCAGCGTATTTAGAAGACTCAATTTCCTTCCTTTTGGATGCGTAAAAATGACTTGTATCCAATATGTTACTAAACGACAACCTGGGTCTCTGTGCAAAAATATCATCACAGCCGACCTCTCGATCATCGTGCAGTACTTTTGTCAGATGTCAGGATTCACTGATTAGTCTGACAAATTCATCCGAGGAAATACCAAGAGTTCCTCGTACAAACTTTACGCTGCAACGTATTTCAGATTTTATAGATCTCTTTACGCGCGAAGACTTTTACGCAGACTCTTACGCAGATAGATTTTATGCAGACCTTTTACGAAAACTTTACGCAGCATATATTTTACGCAGCAGAATTTTACGCAGATTTTACGAGCAGATTTCCTACACCAACTTTACGCCGGCAGACTTTACGCATAGTCTTTTTACGCGGACAACTCTGAAGTCTTACTTTACGCCAACCTCTTTAAATCTCTGTTTTACACCGACGACTTTGAATCTCTTCTTTACGCTTCTCTGCTTTACGCGGGCAGTTCTGAATCTCTACTTTACGCCAAACTATCTTAAAGCTCTGCTTTACGCAGGAAGCTTAAAACAACATGTTTTACGCCAACTACCTTGAACCCTGTTTTACGAGGGGAGAGCCTTCATGTATATTGAGGGTTTTGACTGTAAAATACGCGGACAAATCCCCAGCGTATTTCATGCTCCTATATTCTATCTAATGCTTGCATCATGTTTGATTCCTGTACTTCTTCTAAATCATTGTATATCACCTATAGAGAGATGGATATGCAGAAGGGATGTACTGTCACCGATGGTGACACAACTCCTGGAGTCAATGGTCAGACTCAAGGAGGAACCTCAACAATTCCTAGACTTCCAGGACCAGATGGACTATATTCACAATCCAGTTCCATCTGATCTTTCCGCTCCACCTAATGGGAACCTTCCAATCTCATCGACGCCGTAGGATGGTCAGGCACAACTGTTCCAATTCTTCCAGCTGATAATTGTCACGCCCCAGTCCCAAAATACGTAGGACTAGGACACGTAAGCATGCCAGCCGTATGGATATGGCAACTCCAATATATGGAACCCAAATCCACAAGTGGTATAAATGTATCACAAGTCACAGGGTATAATCTAAATCTCATCCACGAAAATCAAATATAATTAAATAACCAACATCTATGAAACTATCTCTCGATAAGAAGTATCTAAGGATGATAGTTGGATAGAAACAAATCCACTACCAACTCGAATATAAGAGCAAATACAATATAAGTACACCACAACAAACACGATATAAGAATACCAGCTATCAATCACGGCTCGAAGAGAAGTCCTCCTCAAAATATAAGTAACCGTCCGAATCTGCGCTCCTGCGAATACTCAAGAACAGATACACCTGGCAGGGGACCAGGTCCTCAGAGGGACATAACAAGATACTTAAACACATGCCAATAAAGTACTGAAATAAATATCCAAAGGGGGTCGCCTAACCGTCTAAAGTGAATGCAGTTAAGAACAACTTTTCCCACAAGTGAGCTAACTGGCTGAAAACCTGGGATTTGACATGGTTCTCTATTGGAGATCCAGGGGCCTAAAAGGCACGTCGTCTTTTGAACACCGGTGGCCCGCCTGATAGTACATAATATATAGTGGTCATCACCACCCGTATCTCCGGCGGAGAATTCGGGCGCACAATAGAAAAAGTGTAAAGGAGCTCAAATGCGGTACTTGTTGTTCTCTCCACCCCATGCTCTAAGCATGTCACATCCATGACACAATAACACCTCTAATAACTGCCAAGTCTAATAGTATGCAAAGTTTCTAACAGCAGTTATTCCTAACGCACGGCCCATACGTACAGGAGGCCAGACCTGTCACGCAGTCCGTGATCTACATGAGACTCACACTCGTGTAACAACTGTGTCACGGCCAATAAACCTAATGATGCTACATAATAATGGGGTAGTCTCATGAACAAGGTCAATACAATACATAAATAAAAATATATCGCGACGACACCGTCGCGCACATTTTATATAACAATTAAAATATATGAACTAAAGACAGAAAATAAAGATGCATGCAACATATGGAATATGAATAACAGTACAATGGCAATGGAATATGAATAACAGTACAATGGCAAGGTATACTTGCCTGACAAGAAAGCTGCGATGTACCAATAACCTGCTCCAAAAGTCGCACAGAATAAATCCAACATCCTATGTACATATAATATAATGCAAATAAATCATTAGTCATTATACTAGTACACACACAACAATATTTATACTGGACTCGGGGTACACTAGGGGTGGCACTAGTCATCTAACACGGTCAATTACGCGTTGAATTACGGGGGTGTCGGGTCTTTAAGTACTGTACACAATAAGTCAGTCAACTAACACGGTCTCGTCAGTACGTCGGTATACACAAGGCAGACACCAACATTGTTCTTAGGGTCAACAGGGTCAAGGGCAAATATGGGATAGTCCACGGTGTCCTAGGGTCGTACAGTCTGAATATTTAGTCATAATTATCAATTAGCACTTACTTACATATATATTCATATTTATATAATAATATAACTAGTAATTTATTTTCATAACTAATTGAATACATATAGTAAATATGTGCATAAATATATACCAATTAATACTAAGCTAATGATTAACTTAATATACATATACTAGATTGGATCATGTCTGCGTACGTGTTCGTGTATGAATGCGCGTTGGGTTCTCTGACTCAGGGTCTGATATAAACTAACCGTGGTAACGAAATGGTACTGTCCTACTGAAACACACACAACATACATAAAAGGGGAAGACAGATAGGTTTATATCTCGGAATACGTGCACGGGTACGACGGTGAGATTGACGAAGATGACGACGAGGGTGACAACTAAAACAACGATAATGGTGATGATGATAATGAGATGACGGGGACGAGGAGGACGACGAAGACGATGGTGATGACAAGGACGACGATGGTGATGACGATGTTCGGGTCGATGAGGAGGACGATAATGGTGACGAGGGTGGTTAAGGTGATAACGACGATGATGATGACAATGATGATGGTGAAGGTGATAGAGGTAGTGATGGTGATGGCAATGTGATGATGTCGATGAAGCGCGTTGAATGACGATGCTGGTGGTGGCTCTCCGGCCAGGCAGGCTCCGGCCAAGGCGGAGGAGGGAGTCAGGGAGGAGGAACGAGGGGGTTCACGGCAGGTTGGCGAGGCCGGAAGGGCTGGGTTCGAGTCGAGGGAGGTGGACAGAATCAGGGAGGAGAGGATATGGCTTGGGTCGACGTTCAGTCGCCGGGGAAGAGGAAGATCCGGCGGTCGAGGAGGCTGGTGGATGGCCAGTGCAACTGACTCGGCTGCTGTGGGGGAACTCGCCGGCCAGGGGTGGAGGTAAAGTCGACGTACTCCGGGCTGCTGCTCAGGCGAAGCATGGTGGAGTAGGCTGGGCGATTGGTGGTGCAGAGAGAAGGCCGGCTGCTCGAGAGGATGCTGGGAACGATGGTGGTTGCGTGGATCCGGCGGGTGGTCCTCCGGTCGTACAGGCTGCTGGCGGAGAGGTGATGGACAGGAGGTCGAGGTCGGCTCAGGGAAGCTCGGCGTTCCGGTCTCCGGCGGGGTGCTCGGTAAGGTCGGGGGGAGATGGACAGAAGTTGGGGAGGAGGTCGGCTGGATAGCTTGGAGTTGGTTTAGGTTTTGATGAAAAGGAGAAATAAAGAGAATATGAGAAGAGTTGTTTATATATGACTTGGGTTTGAGGGTTTGACCTAGGACAATGTGGGCTTGGTCAACTCTCTTTGGCTTGGGCCTTGGTCTACAATCCTTGGAGTGGTTCTTGGCCTCACATGAGGATGTTGGGGCTATAAATTACAATTATTTAATTGCAAGGGTAGGTTTAATATACAGGGCGATGTGCGCGCGTTGCACATCCCGAAAATTATGGAAAAAATCCATGTGAAGGAAAAAATAGGTTTCTTCACGAATTGTCCAATGGTGGGGGCACCTTAATATGTTTTTGCATAAAAGCCCCTCCGACAATTGGAAAATTTGCGCAGAGGCAAAAATTAGATTTAATTAATTAAATCGAACCACGCACGATGTTCTAGAATTTATTAGGAGTACATGGAATTAAATTTAGGCGGGCCACAATTATTAGGGCGTAGAGGGGACAGTGTAGAATATTAATAAAATTTGGTTTGCACAAAACGGTCAAGATTGTGTCCCCAATTTCAATTGGGACGCACAAGGGTACAAAATTAGAATTTATATCGAATTAAGAAATAACGTCCGCGACGTTTATTGTGCGGCTAAAATATAGCATCAGAGAGCAATATTATAAGTTGTATAAGGGTCAGAATAGTAGGCAGACATGTCTAGGATGAGATCGTGAAGTTTGTTGGAAGGCAATGGCTAGTGAGGTGCTCCAATTATAGAGGCAAC
The DNA here is from genome assembly GCA_036927795.1 of Iris macrosiphon. Taxonomy (NCBI): domain Eukaryota; kingdom Viridiplantae; phylum Streptophyta; class Magnoliopsida; order Asparagales; family Iridaceae; genus Iris; species Iris macrosiphon. The sequence goes on from JAYESA010000001.1 coordinate 174,998,763, forward strand.
GGTAATATGCGCTACGCGATATAAATTAATGCATAATTAAATAAATACCGTGTTCTAATTCAAATTGGTTCAAACTAGCCCTAATTTCACTATCTAAGCCAAGTAGCCCTAATTTTGGGTGAGGGGGTTTACAATAATGCAGGAACAGCAACCACAGGCCGCCACCCTAGCTGCAGAGCAGAGGCAGCAAGCAGCAGAACAAAGACAAGAGTTTCTAGCAGCACTTGAAAGGATGGCTGCAAGGACTACTGTACCAGCTCAAGCACTAGCTCCAGTACCTCGAGTTCTGGGACGATAGAGTATCATACGGGCCAGCAACATGTGCCCCTCTAGCATGCGTCCATCTTGTTGGAAGCATGTCTGCTTTGTGCATGTGTTCTAAAGTCGGACGCATAGTACCTTGAAATTCACTATGTCTAGACTCCATGAGTCCATGCGGCATGCGGCCACGAGCTATGCGTCTCTTCTTTTAGGCGCATGCCTCTGCACGACTTTTGTCTCTGCACAGCTTTTCATGCTTTTGTCTTATCTCCCCGATATTTTTTGGACTTTGATTCATATGTGTAATCTTGATGACTGTGAGAGTATTAGACCCACCTGTGCATCTGATCCGTCTATACGTCCAACCTGACCATGTGTATAGTTCGACCTTGCGCCAAGTGACTACACCACCTATATGCATGACTTGACTTATGTGTTGCAATATGATAGAACTTGTGATTTACTGTGATTGGTGACTTGACTCGACCACTTGTATCCGTGCTGATACACTTACTAAGTGTTATGTGTTCCTACGTGATTATATTACATGTTTACACTGAGGGGTACCTACGTGGTACGCGACATGTGATAAAATATGATTCCTCCAAGCATGGACAAAATGGTTTAGTCAATTTTCAAGAGTGACTAGGACTTGTTTAATTGTCGTATCACGCTGGGATGAATCCAAATTAGACTGCCAGGTGACAAAGTGGATTCGTATCTAGTGTGTCCGTACTACGATACGGCATATAAGAAAAATATCATGTGACCACGCCATAAGATTTCAATAATAGTACGGTTAACTAGGCAACTAAAATATGTAGAGCATTGGGAGGGACAAAATTTCGAGATCGTGCTTAACTAGCCACCCCCTGTCACGCCCCAGTCCCAAAATGCCGAGGGACTGGAGAAGCGTGGCAATGGCCAGCAGTACGCACCGATGGACCAACTCAATATAATGGATCCATCAGGGCATACTTAAGCTGTAAAACAAGTCTACGACAATCATGGCACAACTAATCTCATCCACACAAGATATAAAATATGATCCACAGAATAATAAGGAATGTAAATCATCATCTAGTCTCACAAAGTACTTCGGGGAACAACCCGATAAATATCTAGTACAATGGTTCAACAGACCAGAAAGTAAAAGACTGAAATAAATAATGGAAGCTGAGCATGAACATGGATGCTCAAGAGAAGTCTTCAGCTAAGACCTCGTCCTCAGATGGTGGTACAGCTCCTGGATCAGCTCTAGCTCCGGTCCCGTAAACCTCGGGATAAACCTCGTCTGCAAAATCTGGGGACAAAATCCGAATCCAGGTCCTCAGGGGACATAGCAAGGTACAAGAAAGCTCATGCCAATAAATAAATAAATAAGCAGTGCAGTAAATAAATAACTAAATAAAATAATGGGGTAAATATGTAACCATCTAAATGAAATGCAAGTGAGAGCAGCACGAATACTCAGGCTGAGACCACTACAAGCTCTGTGTCTGGGAGCCGGTAGCAGCAATAACTATGTGTTTACTATGAGTTTACTATGTTTTATATATATATAATCAGCCTGTAGCCTGTGTGTCTCTCCCCACCCAATGTAACCACGCATATCATGTCCATAACGTCTCATGTCCATGTCAAGCGCGATCGTAGCTAAATGCAACAAGTCATAATGTATATAGAATATAAAATCTATGTCAAGTCCTGTATCCTATACAGAATCACCACGAATATCTCGGGAAAATCCTGTCTCATGAATAGTGTCAAGTGTCCTGGGTCATATGGTACTTGATAAGACAAGTACGAGAATATAAAGTGTCACGGATGTCCATCTCTAGATGACCGTACCCAACACTGCGTACAGTGTCGGCACCCGACTGATAATCGGACGCTAAGTACGTCACACGGTCCTAGGTTGAGCATGCACAGCAATATATATAAAGCAAGGAAAATAGATAACTAAGCTGCAGAGTTTGGCAAGGTACACTTGCCTGATGTTTGAATATCAACTGTCGTCCTGGTATCGGTGGATCCGGTAGGTACTACTCCGAAAGCTGTAATAAATATCACCAACAGTCTCAGAAGATGTCAAATAGCTGGAATTGCCTGTCCTTACGTCCAATTTGGACACAGGGGCAAAAAGGTCAATTCCGGGCCAAAGCGGGTTCCATAGATGGGCCCACTTTGCACCAAAAAGCATGCCGAGGGTAACAGTCTCTAAATGGGACAAACTATGGGTCAAACAACTCTAAATGTCAATACGATCCCAACGGTATGTCCAAATTTGGATTCCGATGAGCCGAACATAATTTGGTCCAAAAAGTCAACTGTGGGGCCCGCCAATTGGCGATCTGGTCAACCGTCTCAGAAATGCGTGAAAATTGGGTCACAGGACCAGCGTGTTACCACGAGTCCAGTGGCGTAAGTTTCGTCGCAATCTGACAAGCGTGCACAAAATACTCGCGAGTTCCATAAAAGTGGCGATACGGAATGTGTCCGCGGATACGGCCTGATTCCGGCGCGCACACGCGTCCAAATCAGTCCCTACGAATTTTCACGTGTCCCGTTATGCTGCGTGCACCATTCGGTACACTTGGCACACGGCGGGGCGGTCCCGTTTGGCGGGGCGCGCTCCGATCTCCCACTTTTAGAAAACCGAAAAAAGTGGGTGCGCGCAGTTTTGTGACGACTACAATTTTGTCCACAGCAACTAATAGCACAAAGTTATAATACAGAAATTAAACTAGGTCATGTAATCTATAGGTATCAAAAAGAATCGTCGAATTCGGATCTCTGTGGTGGGAGATACGAACTCGACAATATGGGTGGTCATCGCAAGTTTCTGCGATTGCAGAATTCTGTCTGCTCGCGCTGACTTGGGCGCTGTTTTCACCTAGGGGCATACGTTTTCTGAGGTTGACTATAAAACAAATATTTGAGAGGGTTAAGGGAAGATCATACCTATGAAAACGGATCTGTGTTTGGTCGAGCGAATCAACGGAAAATTACGCCGGAGCGAAGGTGCCTCAAGTGGGAAACTGCAGTCCGCGATGTCGGCGTCGACGGGATGGTTGGATGGCTTGGGAAGGCTTCTCTGGCTGCGGTGACGGCTCTAGATGGGAAGAGGAAGTCTGGAGTTTTAGGTTAGGGTTTTGGAGAGCTAATCATATATATATATATATATATGATATATTAAGAGAGAGAGAGAGAGTTAATTAATCGGAGGCGGGTTGAGTGGGTCGGGTGAAGGTGAAGTGGGCGCTGAAGGCTTGCATAAAGTGAAAAATGTTAAGTTGCACGGCTGAAAGGAATAAGGGGATAGTCAATTGCAAGTTGCTGAAGCAAAGTAACTTTAAGTATAATAAGTAGATTATTAATATTATTATTATTATTATATTCTAATTTTCTTTTCTTTTCTTTTCTTTCTTTGAATATATATATATACATATATATATTTGTATATCTATATATATATATATATTCACACATAAGACAATTTATATAATAGGATATTGCACATCGTTAGGCTAGCAACTGCTCAAGGGGTCTCCTACATGGAATAAAATCCGAAAAATTCCTGATGGTCCCATAAGTCATCTAAGTGTCCGAACACCTAACATAAAAATTATTAAAAATCTATTTCTCCCATTTAACTCTAATTACTATAATTTAATTAATAATTAATAAATAAAGGGTATATACGATTTTCTAGGAAGGGGGTTTTATATTCTACCCAACTTATAAAAATTTCGTCCTCGAAATTAAATTAGGGTAGGGCTCTTTCTGTCAAGTCTCACTTGATTATAGTCTAAGAATTTCTCTCAAGTGAGCATTACGGTCTCTACCCAACTTAGAATTTACCCATCTATTATCTAAGACTATTCATCTAATAAATCTATACCCCAACTCATTTAATCATGTTATTGAATCCTCAAGCCTTTAACACCAAACATATCACCTATGATATTCCCTAAATCATATATAAAAGGGTCATCAACAATGCGACCGGCCTGTGGGGTATATCTAGTACTGTCTATATATCAAACTTATACCAAGCACGAGGTTTCGCCTTTCCGAAATAAGGGAAGACGAAGATCAATAATAAAGAGTTCAAGGGTGAGGTAATAGAATAGAAGTATCGGGATCAAGGCGTTTAAAGAATTCAAATGGAAATTGTCAAGTTGTTGTGGATTGAAATCCTATTCTGGTAATCCTTTGTTCGCATGCTCGTATTAGTACAGTTGTGTAACAGATACAATATGCTCAGACATATCTAGAGGGCAAGTATACTAGTCAACTTTATATCTCAATCCACGTGAAGTAGTCGTGCGAAGAGCGAACCAAAATGCACTAAGGTTGATCAGACCGTAATACACTGATTCTGAATAGACAATTGTATTAGTGTACATGTCCACTAACACATATGTCATGAACAAGCTCGATAAAGAATAAGCTTGCAAAACTAGGCTATAATAGCAGCATAAATCAAGGTAGCACAGAAAATATAACGCTGGATTATGATGAGAGAAGTCACAAATAATTCAAGTTGCAAAAACAAAACAACATAAGCAACAATAACAAAAGACTCTACAATCTCTACAGTTATCATATTAATTCCTTGTCTAAGTCGATAGTCGACAAAGTAGGGGTGTGAGCCTCTAAGTTCTATAGTCTGAATAAACCCTATCATCTTATGTTAGCATACAATTAATGCCATTCAGTTACACTTCATCAATGGATCACAAGGGCTATATGATACTAGGTGGTGAGGTATACTACCCAACTTATAAGAATTTAAACTAATACGGTGACAGTCTTAAGAGGGTCCTACATAATAATCTTGCACATGTAAATAAAGCAGAAACTCTTATTAGGGTATATGAGGAAGGATCTTGATACTTATTAGGGTCTCTTAGGGTATCATGCAAGTAATGGTCATCTTAAGTCTTAGTCATAGCGCTCATAGGTCATGTGTCAATCGTAGGGATAGAAGAGTTACTAGCCGTTGAGGAGGAAGGGTCTAACTTGTATCGGGGTGAGGGTACAAATTACATGATTTAAAAATTAAGGGTTAATCATTGGTCACAATCTACAAGATTAACTCAAACTTATCAATTCTAACTACTAGGCACCAATTTTCAAATTCAAGACTACAGCTATAACCCTAGCAAACTATGGGTCCTTAACAAGGAATAAAATTACTTGGCCTACTATCAGAAGTGTCAGGTGGCACGAATTGAAAGACGGAGGAAAGAAGAACATATTTTAGTCGTTGCGCATTAGCGAACGTTAAGGTCGCAGATGAACAACATAGGAAGTTGAAATATGGGGCTCTAGATAATATCATGGTTTTCTAAGGGGAGGTGGTATGCTAGTTGCTATGTTTGAGGTATGATTAGGAAAATATTTTATACATTGCTCTTGGCTTTCTAAGGTACTGTCTGCTTATCTCAAGACAAGAACCTATATCCTAACGCTATCTCACTATGCACAATAGGTTCAGTCCTAACATTCGACCTCGGATTTCTATTGGTTCCTCATGAGTGGGGTCAAACACTAGGGTCAAATATTATGGTAAAACTTCTACTAACTCTAGTAGTGTCTACACTACTCTCAAGTCTTTACAATACATCAGGGGTATTGGTAAACCAATTTCTAGAGATAAGGAGTTCTAGGGTTCCCTAGATATGCTAACTTAGTGGGGTGTCAACACTCTAGTGGTACTCTTAATAGGAATGTTACCTTACTTATGATTCTATCAACAGGGACTTCTATATTCTAGCAGAAGTCTATACTCAAGGAACTATTAAGGAAGTACAGGAATCAAGCATGATGCAAATGTTCAAATAGAACAGATAGGAGGAAGATGAATCATAGTCAATTGTGGATGAGATCCTATACTCTAGTCCTAGGTGCAGGCTTGTTCGGTCCCTAAGTTAAAACCGAACTATTTAGTCGTAGACCTGCATGGGCCACCACAAAAACCATGTCACGCCCCCGTCCCAAAATGCCGAGGGACTAGAGAAGCGTGGCAATGGCCAGCAGTACGCACCGATGGACCAACTCAATATAATGGATCCATCAGGGCATACTTAAGCTGTAAAACAAGTCTACGACAATCATGGCACAACTAATCTCATCCACACAAGATATAAAATATGATCCACAGAATAATAAGGAATGTAAATCATCATCTAGTCTCACAAAGTACTTCGGGGAACAACCCGATAAATATCTAGTACAATGGTTCAACAGACCAGAAAGTAAAAGACTGAAATAAATAATGGAAGCTGAGCATGAACATGGATGCTCAAGAGAAGTCTTCAGCTAAGACCTCGTCCTCAGATGGTGGTACAGCTCCTGGATCAGCTCCAGCTCCGGTCCCGTAAACCTCGGGATAAACCTCGTCTGCAAAATCTGGGGACAAAATCCGGATCCAGGTCCTCAGGGGACATAGCAAGGTACAAGAAAGCTCATGCCAATAAATAAATAAATAAGCAGTGCAGTAAATAAATAACTAAATGAAATAATGGGGTAAATATGTAATCATCTAAGTGAAATACAAGTGAGAGCAGCACGAATACTCAGGCTGAGACCACTACAAGCTCTGTGTCTGGGAGCCGGTAGCAGCAATAACTATGTGTTTACTATGAGTTTACTATGTTTTATATATATATAATCAGCCTGTAGCCTGTGTGTCTCTCCCCACCCAATGTAACCACGCATATCATGTCCATAACGTCTCATGTCCATGTCAAGCGCGATCGTAGCTAAATGCAACAAGTCATAATGTATATAGAATATAAAATCTATGTCAAGTCCTGTATCCTATACAGAATCACCACGAATATCTCGAGAAAATTCTGTCTCATGAATAGTGTCAAGTGTCCTGGGTCATATGGTACTTGATAAGACAAGTACGAGAATATAAAGTGTCACGGATGTCCATCTCTAGATGACCGTACCCAACACTGCGTACAGTGTCGGCACCCGACTGATAATCGGACGCTAAGTACGTCACACGGTCCTAGGTTGAGCATGCACAGCAATATATATAAAGCAAGGAAAATAGATAACTAAGCTGCAGAGTTTGGCAAGGTACACTTGCCTGATGTTTGAATATCAACTGTCGTCCTGGTATCGGTGGATCCGGTAGGTACTACTCCGAAAGCTGTAATAAATATCACCAACAGTCTCAGAAGATGTCAAATAGCTAGAATTGCCTGTCCTTACGTCCAATTTGGACACAGGGGCAAAAAGGTCAATTCCGGGCCAAAGCGGGTTCCATAGATGGGCCCACTTTGCACCAAAAAGTATGCCGAGGGTAACAGTCTCTAAATGGGACAAACTATGGGTCAAACAACTCTAAATGTTAATACGATCCCAACGGTATGTCCAAATTTGGATTCCGATGAGCCGAACATAATTTGGTCCAAAAAGTCAACTGTGGGGCCCGCCAATTGACGATCTGGTCAACCGTCTCAGAAATGAGTGAAAATTGGGTCACAGGACCAGCGTGTTACCACGAGTCCAGTGGCGTAAGTTTCGTCGCAATCTGACAAGCGTGTACAAAATACTCGCGAGTTCTACAAAAGTGGCGACACGGAATGTGTCCGCGGATACGGCCTGATTCCGGCGCGCACACGCGTCCAAATCAGTCCCCACGAATTTTCACGTGTCCCGTTATGCTGCGTGCACCATTCGGTACACTTGGCACACGGCGGGGCGGTCCCGTTTGGCGGGGCGCGCTCCGATCTCCCACTTTTAGAAAACCGGAAAAAGTGGGTGCGCGCAGTTTTGTGACGACTACAATTTTGTCCACAGCAACTAATAGCACAAAGTTATAATACAGAAATTAAACTAGGTCATGTAATCTACAGGTATCAAAAAGAATCGTCGAATTCGGATCTCTGTGGTGGGAGATACGAACTCGACAATATGGGTGGTCATCGCAAGTTTCTGCGATTGCAGAATTCTGTCTGCTCGCGCTGACTTGGGCGCTGTTTTCACCTAGGGGCATACGTTTTTCGAGGTTGACTATAAAACAAATATTTGAGAGGGTTAAGGGAAGATCATACCTATGAAAACGGATCTGTGTTTGGTCGAGCGAATCAACGGAAAATTACGCCGGAGCGAATGTGCCTCAAGTGGGAAACTGCAGTCCGCGATGTCGGCGTCGACGGGATGGTTGGATGGCTTGGGAAGGCTTCTCTGGCTGCGGTGACGGCTCTAGATGGGAAGAGGAAGTCTGGAGTTTTAGGTTAGGGTTTTGGAGAGCTAATCATATATATATATATATATGATATATTAAGAGAGAGAGAGAGAGAGTTAATTAATCGGAGGCGGGTTGAGTGGGTCGGGTGAAGGTGAAGTGGGCGCTGAAGGCTTGCATAAAGTGAAAAATGTTAAGTTGCACGGCTGAAGGGAATAAGGGGATAGTCAATTGCAAGTTGCTGAAGCAAAGTAACTTTAAGTATAATAAGTAGATTATTAATATTATTATTATTATTATATTCTAATTTTCTTTTCTTTTCTTTTCTTTCTTTGAATATATATATATACATATATATATTTGTATATCTATATATATATATATATATTCACACATAAGACAATTTATATAATAGGATATTGCACATCGTTAGGCTAGCAACTGCTCAAGGGGTCTCCTACATGGAATAAAATCCAAAAAATTCCTGATGGTCCCATAAGTCATCTAAGTGTCCGAACACCTAACATAAAAATTATTAAAAATCTATTTCTCCCATTTAACTCTAATTACTATAATTTAATTAATAATTAATAAATAAAGGGTATGTACGATTTTCTAGGAAGGGGGTTTTACACCCCCAAACAATTGTCTGGGGCGTGCAGGCTGGCCCCTATGGATATTGTTTAAATCCTCAATAGTGGATGGCAATATTCGACTATTATATTGTACTATGTGCTCTATGTGATCTTACCACGATGGCCTTACTAGGGACCGATGCATAAATACTACGTGCTATGCGGCGATTCATGGCTCGGCTAGCCCTGCTAGCACATGGCTCGATCTGAGAATTCCTATTATACGCATATATCTCTGGGATAACCCAGACTCCACCTGATAAGCCGTACCAGTGATTGACCGATTATGTAACTGAGCTTGATTGTATTATATATTCTGTTAAATAGTTTAGGGACATAGACTATCATGGTGCGATAGTCTAACCCTTGTCCTTGTTTGGTTGTAGGGTTAGATTGTTGTATGACGACAGGCTATGGACCGAAACTACCAGACCGAAACTACCAGACAGAACTATATTCATTCATGCTTCCTTTGTGGTACTTTCTATTTGGGATCTAACCCCACTGGTTTTGCATGACCAGGTTTAGAGCTAGCACCCCATGATCCAGCTTACTTCCCCCTGAACAATGGCGCGCACCAGACGGATGGCCGCTGAGGGACACGAGTGGATTTTTTAATCACAGTTCGTTATTGTACATTTTTTTCTTTTGGGCAATTAGTCGTCGTCACTTGTTAGCTGTAAATCTGGACATTTAGTTTCCTTACATGATTGTAATTAATCAGACTGCAGCTGATCATGATCATGTACTTTTGCTACTCCGTCGGCTTCTAATTTTCTACAGCTGGTTTCTAGAATATTTTGGCAGGACGTTGGAACGTCTTACTTCCTTGTCATATATATTCTATGTTTACTATCCTCCTTTGAATGATTGAGACATTAGATGTTCTATGTGACCCTAAGTGACTTGTTTGTAGAATGCACCCCTTTATCTAGTTACAGCTATGAACGTCGTACGACGTTCTATACCTTGTACGAGGTAGCTGGCCATATTCGTCTCTGTATTTCGATATTGGACGTGACAAGTGGCTATTTTCTATATTTTTTAATTCACATCTACACTTTCATATTTGTCTTCGAATGATTTGAAATTTCTCCCTTGCAGGGGACAAACAATTATGTATTCAAACAACCGCTTTCATTATACAAATACTTAATTACATGTTAAAAATGACATTTATACACAAACACCCAAACAGCTCCTACGTGTGTTGCCATTCCTAGAAATTTTTGTCATTTCTAACAGTCCAAATAAAGCAAAAGTTTGTGGGTTGGCTCATGGTAGCATGTACAAGTTATATGTTCGATAAATTCTCAAAAAAAATCGGAAGGCCTCAAAAAAATTTCGATTTCGTCGAATCGTTTAGTTGTCAGCGAACGTGATGTCATATAAATTTAAATTATATTTATGTAAGACAAGAACATACACGCATGATAAACAATATAGCAGCAGAAAGGTGAAAACACACTATAGGAAGAAAAATAATTCTTTCTTCATTAATAATTTGAAACTGAGTAGAATATTTTGATACATTGAAATGTCATCTCGGCTTACATTCATAAAATAACAAAAAGACTAACTAGCTGCCATGAAATAATATTAACATTTCATACATCACGTTAAATTGATATTAAAATGCCTTCAAAAGGAGCAGCTTCAAAAGATAGGAATAACTTTCCGAGACTTTAAGTAGTTTTGTGTACCCTCATGATTCTTGACACCTCTGAAGGAGGAGGTTATCATATTGAGAAATGCACTGTTAAGCGGAACCAAACCCAACTCATCTAAACCGACACGATAATCATATGATGTAATGTCCCACTCCGCTTGGTTCATTGAGATGGTTTGTTAGTTCGAAGGACCGTTCGAACTTAGGTTCATTCAGATATCTACTCGGTCGAGACAGATAGTTTTTTCTTTAGGTATGTGGTTTCGATCCTTCTCTTCTTTACCCTTTCTATTTAGTTTACACTATGAGTTTTATTGCATGCTAATAAAAGAAACAAACCAAAATAGATAGAGAGAGTAATCTCATTTCTGCAACTTGCTGCTACAGAACATGAAAATGTAACTGATGATATAGACTTGTATATCGAAGTACTACATTTTTATCTTCTTACAAAGAGTATGGTTATATTACTATATTTTAGATATGGAATATAAAGTTGTGCTAATTATGTATCCTATGGAATATGGCAAGTTGTTTCGGAAGAATGACAAAATGGAAAGATTTTGGGGCCATTGGGTAGCCAAGAGAGTATTCATGGACTGGGAACTCCGTAAGTATGATAATCCATGTATTAGGAAGGATGAGGCGAACGATGGCTCGAGAAATGGTGAAGCTGGGTAGAGATGTGTTGTATAGTTATTTCAGTTTTGTACCATACATTTGCTTTATAGATTAATTGTTCACGCATTTCCATGGTCATGGATAACTTATGCACAAGGTTTATAGGCTCCTCGAACGAATCACCGGCACATCGGGATCGTGTCGGAATAGGACCCAAGGGTAGCCGTACTTGGTAGCTAACGTCTAGTACGGGTGATTCGAAAACTTTGAGGAGGGACTAGCTATCCATTGCTGAAATGATTGCCGTCTAACCAAGCTACTGTCCAAGATGGCGTATCGTTGGTGACTTTAATATAATTAGGCTGCATGCTAATGCCAATCTGCTTACAAGTCTTATCAGAAACGTTTGGAAGCGAGGAAATGCTAATGACAGAGAGAGATCCATTACAAGTTGCAAGCTAGCTATCGATGGATCTATATATATCAACACATTTCCTCCCTTGAAGAATCTGCAACGAAGAGCCACCAAAGTTCGCAAACACATCAAATTAACTACAAAGGCCGTTGGACGATCGCATTTCTAGTGACTGCAAAGTACATAATTAGCAGATGTAGCAAGCAACAACGTTACAACGTATATATAATATTTACAGATCGAAGGCATTGTATACATACAAAATTAAAAGCCGCAACAGCTCAATCTTTGGAAGCGAGCGAGGTGACATCCACAGATGAGCGATTGATGGGCCCGGTCACAACGCGCAAGGCCACAAACCAACAATCACAAGCCTGAACAAGTCTCGAAACCGAGTTCACCAAGATCAGGGCTGGAAGCATACATACTACTACTATATTTACAACACGATCGGTCGAGATTCTGATCAGACTGACTAACGAGAGGTGATCGATCATGCTTGGTCTAGAAGGGGGCGGTGACGATATCCCTCATACTCTCCACCACTCCATCTTCTTCGACGCAGTTAATCAGTTCATCGCCATCATCCATGTCATTTATTACGACGCACATTGGCATTAAACCCTACAGTATCATATCATACATACATACATACATACATACATACATACAATTGGGTTAGTACATTAATTAATTAATATGCAGAATTATATATATATATAATAAACATGATGATGCATATACAATGATTAATGAGTAGTAACAAACCTACCAGCCTCAAGGAAATCAAATCAAGTTGCGGGCATACAGAAATTCTACCGAGCTCAAGTGTGCTTACATAGAACTCGACATCCTCGACCCACCAGACTTTTTACAACCTAGAACTACGGGATACTGAAGCCAATCGTCAAGAACATGAATGGTTTCTCGTGATATATTATAATTCGTGGGCATCCCAGAATAGGATTCAAGAAACCCAACAAATTAACTAAAAGAGGTTTAATTTTCGACAAGCATCTATATATCCTTAGATTTGATCAACCTGGACAACAAAATATATATATATATATATATATATATATATATATATATATATATATATATATATATATCATCCTTGTTGGATGTTCAGAATTAATATACTTCGAGTTATCATTTGTCAGATGTTCAGGATTAATGTACTTGGAGTTATCATTTTACAAAAATGGGTGAGTAACTTTCTGGGTTAAAATTTGTCATGACGACTGTCATGTTAGCAAGGCCGGTCCGGACGGTTGGGTTGTCTTAGTCGGAGCTAATTTTAGCACTCCTTTAAGTCGGACGGTTCTAAGAAAACCAAATGACTTGGAGGGTTGTCCTATGGAGGAGGGTTGCCCAAGCCGAAGACTTGTCGGACATACATCTTTGACCTTTCTATCCATTTAGATTCATAATTGTTATCTTATGCTACTTGAATATATGGGCATTAATGGCATTTTGTTCGGATGTATGCTTGATCGCATGTCTCATAAAAAATAATGATAGGTAGAGCTAGCTGCCGCAACTATATATAAGAGAGAGAGAGAGAGAGAGAGAGAGAGAGAGAATACAAGAAAGAAAGCCTACGTACACGGTGGAGATGCATGTCTCGCTGTTTAATTTCTATGATCGTGGATGAGTGCGCATGAAGCTTAATCAACTTCGTCAACCAATTAATTGTAGAACATGTACCAATTACTTCTCCAACTTGTGCACCAACACCGTAGTCACGAAATGTGTTCCAACATCCAACTACTCGAACTAATAGTAGCAAAAACAAACACGTTTTGGATACACAAAGTATTAAGTACTCATCGATCATACTTATCACCAAAGATAAGTAATACCATCACTACAATTAAGGTAGAAACCAACTATAGACGGAAGCTTCTTCTTTTTTTATACGTACTATAAATAATTAATACATATAGATCACACGTCGCAAAAGAAACTTGTATGTAATATAAATTACGTACCTCGGTGAAAATGTTGATGGCTTCTTCCAAGGATTTGGTGTTTAGCACATACAGTGCTGCCTCCTGATGCCATCAACAAAAGGAGAAGGAAGAGAAATAAAATTCAGCATATATACCACCTTCGAACCCAAAACTTCATATTATACATAAAACAGTAAGGAACAAAATATGCGAACCAACTTTTAATTGTATCATCATCTCATCATCATCATCCAAGACTTCTTCTTACGCTAGAATTATATCATGGCCATAAGTACAGAGAACAAGAAAGGTTCGTATATTAAAGAATTGACAAATTTTCATGACCGACCCTATATTAGCTTCAAATTCTAGTAGACGAGGAGGAGAGGGTCGTGTCATAAAATTACAAGTAACATAGGTTCTGTCTTGTCTTCAGAGACGGATCCAGAAACTAAAACTGGAATAAACTACCGTATATAGAAAAAAAAAATTATTAAAAAAAAAAAAATTTGGAGTGTGCTGGAGCCCACTCCACCAATAGGTTGGATATGTCCCCACTGTCTATAGTTCATGCAACCAAGAATCATCCTCTCTCTAAGTTCGTCTAGACTACATTCTACTGAGTAAGACATACGGCCCAGCGTGATCTTACAAGAGGCTGGAGTCGTAAGCGGCGGTCAAGAGGAAACCAAAATTATTTTCGGATAGAATTAACAACCCAACCTTCCGGACCGGCCCGGGCCTGGCCGGGCCGGGCCTGACCACGATGATGCTTCTCTCTAGGTAGATAAAAGTCTGCAGAGGTGATTAACTAGCTAGGACATGCATGACGGAGAAGACTGACCCTCGCATATTGCAGTTGATCGAAAGACAGAGTCTGGGGCTCGCTCTCTATCGAAGATTTCCTCTCAAGCCTCACAGATTGATGTACCGATTCCTTCATAGTAGACCTAACTCTGTGTCACGAAGGAGGGGAGGGGAGGAGGAAGAAGATAATTTTGGAATGATAAGATATTTTTCATGCAGCTTGGATTAGGATGGGGCTTAAATAGGAGGCGACGGTGGCTGGCAGTGATGAGTGCGGGATGGGAATTCGCAAGCCGGACACGTATACTCGTTGGCCAAAACCGGGCCAACCACTTGCATGGCACCCATTCGACGCCCACACACGTGGCGTTCGATGTCCATGGGCCGAGAAAAATGTATACTTTTGTGCAGGGATAATATTTCGCGACACGTTTTGCAGTTGGTGGGGGAAACATAAGAGCCGACAACCCTGACTAATATGAATTACATATAACCGTCTTTCCGTCCTAGCCCTTACGAGTCATCACTCATCAACAGGCATTGCATGGCTTGGCTTGGCTTGGCTTGGCTTCACAAATATCTGCTGCATAAAATAAAACTAATGATCGAGATATAGTGAACAAGTACAATTTCTGTTGCTGCAACCATACTTCCTCTCTCTTAGAATATACGTACAACATCTTAATTAATTATACTTAGAGAAGGATTAATTTCTGCCATTTTGTTTTGGCTAAATTACACCCGGATACTCTCAACTATTCGAGATTTTCGACTTGATACTCTAAATTTTGATACGTACTAACTTAATACCAATCGAGAACGAGACTTGTGGCACTGTTGTTTGTTTCTATCCTGATCTTAACGGCCATACAACCCTCCGGACTATATAGTTGTAAACATTCAACAATTGGACCGGAACGAGAGAACATCTGACGATACGTGACGTTCGTGAAGTCGTCGCTATCAAAAATGCCGCCATGAGGGTTATGCGGCTGCTGGATCAAAATATAAGCAAACGACATTGTCACAAATCTCATTCTCTCGATTGGTTATGAGAAAACCAAATAACTCAAGTCACACAATTTGTTAGAATTTTCTTGTCTTTTATTATTGAACAATTTCAGAATACAAAAATTAAAATTAAACAATGTTACCGGCCTCTGGGGAAGTCGTGCACGAAGCACTGCCCTAAGAGTTTATTCGGGATCTGTGTGCAGACGTACCCGAAGCTCCTAGTGGTAAAACCCCCGCACTACCGGTATCTCGTTGCCGCACACGACTTGGAGAGAACGACCAGAACTTAGCTCTGCCCAGAGCTTGGAGAAGATGAAGATCGAATAGAACAGAATTTTGACAGAGGTTTCGTAAAAGAATTTTTTCTTCTTCTGGATTTACAAAGAATACAGACGTATATATAAACTGTTTGTGTAACGGTCAGAATTAATTCTCTATTAATTCAGACGTTACACAAGAGAATAAATAACGAACCTGGACACAAAACCGGTTCAGAAACATTTTGTAACGTTCAGAAATTAATTTTCTAACGTTTAGAAAATTAAATAAAAAAGAAGAGGAGCAAAAAGATTTTTAGGGTCCCAGCCCGAACCCGAAGAGGAAATCGGATCGGCATTCGGCGCCCACATCCGTTACGCGCGCCGAACCGAACCGAACCGAGCCGGGCCGGGCCGGGCGGCGGCGGCGCGCGCGTGTGGCCCAAGGGGTTCCCCACACAACAACTTAATAGAGCAAAGGAGATAAACTAATATATGTACATAGGAAAGCTTTGCCCCATCCGATGTGGGACTAAAGAAAGGAAGAGGGACTTGAGCTTTTGCAAGAAAAGCAAAACCAAAGCAAAAACAAAAACCAACACAATTTCTACCATGAAATGCTGACTAAACCAAGTCACACAACTCTCATATATATTTTTTTTAGTTTTAGGGTCTTGTATAATACTCAAAATTTGTGTTTACGTTTCTATTTTGAACAATCAACCAAGTCAACCGTTAGAATGAGACCAAAATTCTATTCTGAAAAATAAGAAAACCTAAATACAGATTTTTAATATTATACACCTCCAAAAATATGTGTAGACTAATGTTTCCACCTCTAAAATTCTTGTCATTTCTTGCATTCCATATCAGCTATCAGCCAAATGGTAGTAGCGACCTTAAAAAAATTCTAGCATTGATGCGTTTGATTGCAAGATGAAAAATATGTAGAAATTTTTTTTTTAACTGCACATAATTATTTTTCTAGGAAACAAATTTTATGAAATTTTGAAAAACAAATTCATGAAAAACTTAATTTGGTATTTGATAGTCATTATTTTTCGATGTGTTTGGCAAGTTTTATTTTTCACCATTTTAGAAGACAATCTGAAAAATGATAGCTTTTAAAAAAATAATTTCATGAAAAATATAAGCTATCAAATACTACAATTGAATGAAAAAAATTATAATAAAAATATTTTTCATAAAAAAGCAAATCCAATCAAACAACAGTTTTAAGTTCTAAAGTTTTTCCTCCTTTTGCCACCAACCATCTAAGCCAATATTGGAAGTGCTCGAATTTACATTTAATTATGTACAATACATACTCCAAAATTGCGTAGAGAAGGAACGTTGAAAGAAGAGATGGTAACATGAACCCATCGTAGTATTACAGAAAACACATGGCTTATGGTCTAGCACACAGGTTGAAGACAATTTTGTAGAACTTTCCAACATAAAAGCAGCACCCCTGGTAATTGAAGTTTTTTTTACTTTCATTTTATTCATATTCCAATTATTAGTGTCTACGAGTTTAGCAATTGTAGAGTAATTAGCATGAAGGATGGGTTTGCAGAAAAGCCGCCAAGACTACTAAGATCTAGATGTTAGGTTCAGTAAAATAAATATTCTTGGGATCAGTGTGATTCCAGAAAAAAGAGTTAATGTGTTTTTTAATAGTCTTGATAGTTCTTTTATTGATCCAGGTGGAAGCGAGCAAATGTCATGGCTATGAGTGGCATTTCCCATTACCACAAATTTTTTTTTTTAAATATGCCGACGGCTAGCAAAGTTAGGGGCGGTGGCGGTAAGAGCATCATCAGTAAGAGTGATTTTAAGTACTATATTTTAAATTTAATCAAATTTTATAACACTTAAAAATTACAATGAATATTTATCTATATTTAAAAATTATTAAAAAATTTTATAAAAAAATTAGATTTGGAACGTGTCCTAACTTCTCTACATTAATTGTTGGGCCCACCAAAAGTAACCAAACAAAAAAGAAAAATAAAGAGGAAAAAAAAGAAGAAGAAATTACCAAATAGAAAATAAAAATAAAGAGAAAATGTGGGAGAAAAATATGAGGTTAATTTGGAGTGTTTATTTGGAGTGTACCATTGTGTGCCAATATCACGTGGACACTCCAAAACTAGTAATTTATACAACTTTTAATAATTTGGAGTATGTGTTTGGAGTATCTCCACTGTGAATGCTCTAACGCAAGCCGTAATCAGTTCATAGAAGTGTTAAGGAAATTTGACAGCATGAAGTATTTTTCACTATCAATCACTACCAAAATATGATAAAATAGAGACGTTTTTAGTGATGTCATATTAAAACGTCGCTAATATTAAAGATTTGAGCGACTCCAAAAATAAACGTCGCTATACGTCACTGTTGGCGACATATAGCGACGTTTACCGACTGTAATTCAGTTTTTTTAAAAGAATAGTCGCTATAAGCTTCTTTAAGGTCGCTGAGTTTTTTTATTTAACGACGTTTAGCGATGTTAGTTTTTTCAATTTTTAGCGACGTTTTTAGCGACGTCTATAACATCGCAAACACGATAATTAACGACTTTTAACGACATCTAGTTATGACGTCGCTATTATTATTAGCGACGTCATAAGTTGACGTCGCTAAATTTTTTAATATAGGTTTCGATTTTCCCCTTATGTCGAAATCTTTCCCCAAATTTTCAAAAACTCCCCCATCTCCCCCCCCCTTCTCCGGCGAAGTGCCCCCTCCGGCGTCCTCCACAGCCCCCTACTCCGGCGGAACCCCAAGTGCTCCTCCACAGCCCACCACCGGCTCCCCCACAGCCCCCTCCGGCGGATCACCTCGGGCTTCTCCTCCTCCTCCTCCTCCTCTAGGTAAACCTTAACCCGATCTCTCTCTCTCTCTCTCTCTCTCTCTCTCTCTCACACACACACACACACACACACACACACACACAGATGCACACGATATGACACAGACACGACACACATTGACACAGACACGATACACACTGACACAGAGGTTGTAAACC
Source organism: Iris macrosiphon (assembly GCA_036927795.1). NCBI lineage: Eukaryota > Viridiplantae > Streptophyta > Magnoliopsida > Asparagales > Iridaceae > Iris > Iris macrosiphon. The sequence continues at coordinate 175,017,646 of JAYESA010000001.1, forward strand.
CTAACCCGATCTCTCTCTCTCTCTCTCTCTCTCTCTCTCTCTCTCACAGATGCAGACACAACATGACACTAACACAGACACACACACACTGACACAGAAATGACACAGACACTGTCACAGAGGGTGTAAACCCTAACCCTCTCTCTCTCTCTCTTTCTCTGACATTTAATACTATACAATTAGTACATAACTTATACTATCATGACTTACTAACTTACAATAACTGATACTAACTTAATATAACTGATACCAACTTAATATCAATATTAATGCTAGATGACACTAGATTAACTCTACAAACTTAGCTTACTCTAACTGATGTCTGATATTCTAACTTGATATCTAACTCAAATAACTAAAATCTAAACTTCACCATAGTTGATAATTATTAACTAGCATTCACTAATCGGGATGATAGTATAATTATAATATCAATACTCAATATATCTCACAATATAATAATATAACCTGTCAATGATAGCATTCACTAAAAACATCGCTAAACGTCGCTAAATAAAATATTTTAGCGACGTTTAGCGACCTAAATTGAACTTATAGCGACTAATCTTTTAAAAACTGAATAAACATCGCTAAACGTCGCTAAATGTCGCCAATTAGCGATGTCTAACGATATTTTTACATGGAGTCACTAAATTAGCGACGTTTTTACCTGGAGTCGCTAAAAAATGTCGCTAATCCCGCTTATTCTAGTAGTGCATGCAAGTCCTTGCACCATAGTAGATCCTCCATTCTTGGCTTCCAAATAGCCCAGTTTTTCCCTGTAAGGGTGATCATACGAGTGTTCATCTACTCCGTAGACATAGTTGTACCTTCCCTCTCGAGAAGAACATGACTCTGATATCACGTGTTGAGAACACGTGCACTCTGATACCACGTATTGGGAACATATACGCTCTGATACCACGTATTGGTCGCACAGCGGAAGAAGCGCTTTGCCAACCCACCTGAGATGATCAAACCAATCTACGAACACCAAGACAGACGAAGACAAGTATATGGCGGTGACTACGTTGTAACACCCCGTTCCGTTCTAGCGGCCTGCCGACTCAAACGGCAAAAGTGCAACTGTCCCGACCCGCTTTGCCTCAAACGAGAAGCAAAGGATATCCAAACTTGTCTCTACAGGAATCCCGGCTTAGGCTTTCAGAGGCTCGCTTGACGTATCGCTCTACCGAGGCGAATCATCGCTAAGATGGATGGCTACGGTGAACTTGTCTTTGCTTAGCCAGCACACATAAAATATGAAATATTCATGCTAGTCGCTAGGTGAATCACCCCCTGCATGCTAATAAGAATCCAACGCACCTAGCTTAGGGAATAATCCCAACTTGTATTGCTTATGCTAGAACATGAAAATTGAAATACTGCTTATATTCAGACCCTCGCATGCTAAGTCCCTTACGGTTTCATCTATCGGCTTACCTTCGGGTCCGAGCAAACGTGTCTGCTTACGTTCCTTAGAAACGCATGCTTGTCTGCTTGTATGTGCCATATTTTCATCCAAACCCTGGGAGACTACTAAGTAGTCGTTTCGCACATGGAAGAACCTGAAAGTGTCCGGGACTGTTAGGTCACCAAGGCAATTCCCGAACTAGGGAATTTGCACCCTGAATGAATAAAATTACTGAATCACAGCTCGTGGAGCAAATTACTGAATCAACTGGCCTGGCAATCGATATACTACTGTGAACAATCATGCCTATACATTGAACATGATCTGTCCTATCCTGAACTTGATCATGTGCCTAGCCAGACCTGAATACAGACCTGCATGTCGCGGACAACTTGTTAGCAAGTGAGATCTTAGGATCTCAAGTTCCACGGGCGGTCACCGGGACGCTGGGGCCGACCCGATCCGGATGGAACCCAACTGTTTAGTCATCCTGTGCAAAAACGAAATGGTGTGGAGCGCATCTTGTACTCTCGCTGCACCCCATTCTCGTTAGAGACTAAAATTGGTCCTTTATGGCTATGCCAGCGACAACTGTTCATATAGATAAGTCATCCTCGCTTAGCGGCTATCCGCGTGCGAGTCACTACATCGCATCAAGAAACAACTGAACACCTGAACGATCATGTTAAAACAGCTCTCATGTTTGCATATGCTGTAAACCCCCTGATTTTTCAAAATTTTAAAACTTGAAATTTTCACAATTTTCTGGAATTTTCTGGGATTTTCTGTAAATTAAAAACAGGGTTTTAATATTTAAATGATTTTTCATTGATATTAAACAGTATTAAAATATTATGAAAATAATATTTTTGGGTGTAAAATAAAAAATTGGACTTAGGACAATTTTTTGGAATTTATCGGACCCCGGACCTATTTTTTAAAACACCTAAAACTATTTATTTAATTAATTATTTATTTATTTAATTATTAATTGTTTTATTATTATTATTATTATTATTTTTAATAAACCCGGCCCGCAGCCCATTGGGCCGGCCCAGCCCGGCCCAACAAGACCCAGCCCAGCCCAGCCCTACCGGGTCGGGCCGGGTCTGCCCGAACCCGAACCCGACCCGCTTGACCCGGCCCCTCTCCCCCTCCCTGTGCCCGCGTCTCGCGGCGGAGACGCCGCCGCCGCCCGCTCCGCCCGGCGCTCCGCCCGCGAGCCTCGCCACGACCCTCCCCGACTCCGCCCATCCCGGCCACCCCCTCGGCCACGACCCCCTCCCAGCCCCCTTTAAAACCCTCCCCGTCGACCTCCCCCTCGACCACCACTCGCCGTGCCGACCACCGCCCGACCCCCCCCACCACCACGACGAGCCCGCAGCGCCGCCGCCGACGGCAACCCAGACCCCCTCCCTCATCTCCTCCTTTTCCTCCCTCTCCTCCGCAGCGGAGCCCGCCCGAGCCCAGCCGACATCACCCCAGCGCCGCCTTCAGCGCCGCCGCCGAGCCCGTCGCCGCCGTGCGCCTCGCCGCGCTGCCCCAGCCAGCCGCTCCCCGCCCCAGCGCCGCCTTCAGCGCCGTCCCCGCCGCCGGCCGACTCCCCAAGCCCTAACCCTAACCCTAGATTCTTCCCCTGTGTCCGACACGAGTCGGACACGATCCGGATTCCTGGTTTTCGGGTCCCCTTCAGGTACTTGTAACTTTCGCCTCGTAGCTCTGTTTTCGATTCCGCAAATTGCGTTACGAAGCCTGTATGACCCTCTCGGTGCCCGGATAAACCGTTCGGGGCATCGCGTCCTGTGGTGATCGCACACCGCGATCCAAAAACAGGAAAAAACCAGACTCTGTTTTACCCCGGAACTGAGTACGCCCCGCCAAACGGGACGACTTGGTCGCGCGCGGTCTTCACAGATACGTGCGCGTCGTCGATACGGACGTGCGGGATTTCGCAGAAGCTGATTCGGGTGTGCGTGCACACCGGGGTCAACGCGTATCCGCGGACATCGCCCCGTATCCGACTTTTCTGCAATTTGATCTAACTTTGTGTACACACGTCGAATTGAAACGAAACTTGCGCCATCGGACTCGTAGCGATACGCTGGTCCTGTGACCCAAGTTTGGTTCGATTCCGAGAACGTTGACGAAATCGCGTGTCGTGGGCCCCACAGGCCCCGCTCGACGGGCGATTTTGTGATCGGCTCATCGGAATTTATTTCTGAAAGTTCCGTTGGGTTCGTATCAGCGTTTCTGACCTGTTGACACTAATTTTGGTGAATTTGGAGACCGTTGATCCTGATGCATTTTTCGGTGCAAAGCGGGCCCATAGGTGGACCCCGTTTTGGCCCGAAACTGCCATTTTTGCCCTTGTCTCCAAATTGGACCCAAGGACAGGCGTTTTTAGCTGATTGATATCTTCTGGATCCGATGGTAATATTTGTTTCAGCAACCGGAGTACCGCCTGCAAATCCAACTGAAGTCAGAGCCGAAATCAGAGCCGGAACCACAGGCAAGTGTACCTTGCCAAAACTTGCAGCTTGCTACCTATTTTCTGGACTTGGTTATACATCAGTGGGCAAGTAAAGCCTGCCAATTCTCAGATATTTCTGGTTATAGTATTTTACTTGATTTCTTGTGGAATTAAATGTAAACCTGTTTAACTGCTTAACCTAGGAAGCGTGCGACGTACTTAGCGTCCGATAATAGTCGGGTGCCAATCCCGTACGCGGTGTTGGGTACGTCACTTAGAGTTGGACAATCGATACCCTTACTCTTGGTGCTTGTCCTATCAAGTACAACAGAACCCAGGACACTTGACACTATTCATAGACAGGATCTTTTGAGATATTCATGGTGATTCTGTATAGGATACAGACTTTATGGCATTGACATTATGTTCCTAGATACTGTATGACTTGTTGCATTAGATATGATCTTACGTGACATGGACATGGGGCCACATGGACATGGGATGTGTGATTACATTGGGTGGGGAGAGACACACAGGCTACAGGCTGTTTTCATATATATACTATTAGTGTGAGGTCGTAGACTCTCCAGCAAAGCTAGACCCTTTACGTGTTATTACTGCTACCGGCTCCCCGACACAGAGCCGGTAGTGGCTCAGCCTGAGTTCTAGTGATGCTCTCAACTTGCATTTATCACTTAGCTGGTTACATAGTTTACCCTGCTGTTTCATTTAATGCTGCTGCACTGCTTATATTTTGGCTTGTATTATCTGTACCTTGTTATGTCCCCTGAGGACCTGGAATGGACTATGTCCCCAGGTATAGCTGAAGAGATCCATCCAGAGATACCCCGTACCAGAGCACTTCCAGAAGCTGTACCAGGACCTGAAGACGAGCTCGCACCAGAAGACTTCTCCTGAGCACCGGCTTCATATACACAGTATTTCCATTTCAGCATTTTATTTCCTGTCTTTCTTCTTAAATGTAACAGAATAATTCTCGGATTTGTTTCCCGAGATAACCTTATTTAATATTGCTTATTTATTTCCATTGTATTATTCTAGCAATTAATCTGTGGTTGTTCTGTGGATGAAATTAGAAATACCTGAGACTTGTAACCTATTACTGCTAGACTACAGCTTAAGTATGCCCTGATGGATCCATTAAATTGGGTTGTCCATCGGTGCGTGCTGCTGGCCATTGCCACGTGCTCAGTCCCTTGGCATTCTGGGACCGGGGCGTGACATAGTTTTTGTGGTGGCCCATGCAGGTCTACGACTAAATTGTTCGGTTTCAACTTAGGGACCGAACAGGCCTGCAATAAGATAGGATAAGTTTTTAGGATCTCATCCACTTGCTTGAATCGTTTTTGATATCTGTATCGTACTCGGACTAATTTGAATTTGCATCCTGCCTTGATTCCTGTGCGCCTCTTATCGTTTATATTTGATACAGGGAAATGGACCCACAAGCCAGCAACGAAGATCATGCAGAAATACCACGAACCGTTGTGGTTACCCAAGAAGACGATGTGATCCCAATCGGTGAAGGCCAATCATCACAAGGCAGTCAAGCCAGTCAGCCTGCCTCAATAACCCATCAGGATGGCGTTCCACCCTCGACGCAGCCTACTCCACCGATGCCTTCCTTCCCACTGGGACCGCCTATGGACGAACAGCAGATGTTCCGCATGTTCTACATAATGATGCAAGCCTATCAGAGGGTGCAACAAGAAGCTCAACAAAACTAATCGAAAAACTCCATCGACAGAACTAGCTCGGAGTCACGGAGGCCAAACAGTTCAAATGCAACCGCCTTCGACGAGGACGTCCTTACTGCAGCAAGACCCGTGGAGTGCACCACAAGGATCGAGTCCAGCCAAAAGCGGCCGTATGCGTCAGCACCGGACCAATCACAACAAGAAAGAGATGCAAAGCGGCCACAGATACATCCACTACCAAGAACAGCATCAGGAGCCTCATTCCTTCCTACTTGTCACTACTGTGGCAAGGTAGGCCACATCGCTAAAGAATGCCGACGCAGACTGGGACAATGTCTATCTTGTGGATCCCAGAAGCATGCGGTAAGGGATTGCCCAGAACGTCGAGAGAAACCAGTGGTGATTCACCAACCAGCCACATCAACACCAGCCGGAACACCACAGGAAGGAACTCCAAAGAAGCCTCAGCTGCACCAGCCACCCGAAGCATCTTCGAAAGTACTGCCCACTTGTCTACATTGTCACAAACAAGGCCACATTGAGAGCGGGTACAGACGTAAGATAGGATTATGCCTGATTTGTGGAACCAATGAACACTTGGCTAAGGACTGTCCTCAGCATCGGGAGAAAGTGTAAGCCCCTGATTTTTCAAGAATTTTTCTGAAATTTTTCGGTATTTTTCTGTCATTAAAACCAAGGTATTTTCTAATTAAATAATTTTTAATTGCTATTAATTAATATTAAAATATTATGGAAATAATATTTTATGGTGTAAAATGGAAAACCGAGCACGGGGTAATTTTTGGTGAATTTATTGGACTCCGAAAACCCGTTTAAAGCCCTTAAAACTATTTATAAAATAAACCAACTTAAACTCCTGAAATAAACCGGGTTTATTTCAATTAAAACCAACCCGCTGCTGACCCAAACCAAACCGATTTCTTAGTGGGTCGGGTCGGGTCGGATCTGAATCGAACCCGACCCGAAACCCGTTAACCCAACTCAGAAACCCTAATCCGGCCTCGACTCCGCGGCGGCGCACCTATTTAAGACGCCTCGACGTCCGTGCCGCCGCCGCACCCCTCTCTCTCTTCTCCACACCTCCGCCGCCGCACGACTCCTCCGACGAGCTCCACCCTCCTCTCCGCCTTAGCCCGCTGCCTCGTTCTCGCTCATCCTCCCAGCCTCCGCCGCCCGGACACCCCTCTTCTCCGACAGTCGCCTCGTCGGAGTACCCCGCCTTCCCTCCTGTGCAGCACCGCCCCGTCGATCTCCTCTTCCTCCTCCCCTCGCCTAGCCCAGCCAACTCCCCTCCTTCGCCGTGCCCGACGCCCGTCGTGCCTCCAGCGTTCCTCAGCCCTAACTTCTCCTCCTCGCTCCGCCGCTCGACCACCTCCCTCGGCCAACCTCGCCTTCCCTCCTCCTCCTCCCAGAACCAGTCCTCCACCGTCCCCGCTCATCCTTTCCCGATTCCCCCACCGGCGCCATCACCGGAGCAGCAACCGTGCAACCCCCTGGCCTCGCCGCCTCCACCGTCCCCTGTATCTCCACGACCGCCCCGAGCCCAGCCTCCCTCCGACGAACTCCGACGAAACCCTAACCCTAACCCTAGAACCTAAACGCAACACAGGACACGGACACGACTCGGACACGTGAGAATCGTCATCGCGGAGCCCTGTTCAGGTACTCTTTTCTCTCTCCTTGCTGACCCGTTTCCAATTCCGTCAATTGTGTTGCGAAGCCGGTATGACCCTCTCGGTGCCCGGACAAACTGTTCGGGGCATCGCGTCCTGTGGTGATCGCACACCGCGATCCAAAAACAGGAAAAAACGATGACCCTGTTTCACCTTGAAACTGGGTACACCCCGCCAAACGGGACGACTTGGTCGCACGCGATCTTTACCGAAACGTACGCGACATCGATACGGACGTGTAGGATTTCGCAGAAGTCAATTCGGGTGTGCGTGCACACCGGAATCAACGCGTATCCGCCGACACCGCCCCGTATCCGTCAATTCTGGAACACGCTGTAACTTTGTGTACACATGTCGAATCGAGACGAAACTTGCGCCATTGGACTCATAGCAATACGCTGGTCTTGTGACCCAAGTTTGGTTCGATTCTGAGAACATTGGTAAAATCGCGTGTCGTGGGCCCCACAGGCTCCACTGGACGGGCGATTTTGTGATCGGCTCATCGGAATTCAATTCTGAAAGTTCCGTTGGGTTCGTATCAGCGTTTCCGACCTGTTGACACTGAGTTTGGTGAATTTGGAGACCTTTGACCCTGACACGCTTTTCGGTGCAAAGTGGCCCACATGTGGACCCCGCTTTGGCCCGAAAATGTCGTTTTTGCCCTTGTGTCCAAATTGGACGTAAGGACGGGCGTTTCTAGCTATTTGATATTTTCTGAATCTAATGGTGATATTTATTTCAGCAACCGGAGTAGTACCTGCAGATCACACTGAGACCAGAGCTACAGTTGGAGCGAGGACCACAGGCAAGTGTACCTTGCCAAACTTTACAGTCTTGTTACATATTCTCTTTGATTCTTTTTACATTGTTGTGCATGCTTAACCTAGGACCGTGTGACATACTTAGCGTCCGATTATCAGTCGGGTGCCAACACCGTACGCGGTGTTGGGTACGGTCATCTAGAGATGGACATTCGTGACACTATATATTCTTGTACTTGTCTTACCAAGTACGCTTGACTCAGCACACTTGACACTATTCATGAGACAGGATTTTTCCGAGATATTCGTGGTAATTCTGTATAGGATACATGACTTGGACATTATATTCTTAGATATAGTATGACTTGTTGCATTAGTCTTGATCCTGCGTGTCATGGACATGAGACGTGAGATTTCATTGGGTGGGGAGAGTATTACCATATGAATGGCTGATTATATTATATATTGACATCTGGATGTGTCTTAGTCTCTGACACAGAGCTATGGCACCAGTTCTGGCCCTTCGAGAAAATACTGCTATGGATTTCTCCGACACTGATCCTGTAGTAGTCTCAGCCCGAGTATGGAATAATGTTCTCATTTGCATATCACTTAGCTGGTTATTTATTCACCCTATTGTTCATTTATTGCTGCACTACATTTATTTTGGCTTGTATTTTCTGTACCTTGCTGTCCCCTGAGGACCTGGATCCGGATTATGTCCCCAGATATTGCAGACGAGATCTACCCCGAGGTTTACGGGACCGGAGCATTAGCATTAGCAGCAGCAGGTGCCTACCTTGGAGCAGAACCAGGATCTGAGGAGGAGATTGTACCAGAGGACTTCTCTTGAGTATTGCTTGAGATACTCATTTATTTCAGTTCTAGTTATTTTATTTCCAGTCTACTTCATTGATGTACCAGACTTGTACTCGGATTGTTCTCCGAGACACTTTTATTGAGACTTGTTAGTTATTTAATTATTTTATTTCTGTCATTTGATCTGTGATTATTTGTTGTGGATGAGATTAGTATAGACTGTGACTTGTACCACTGGATCTACTTATTCTTATATTACAGCTTAAGCATGCCCCGATGGATCCATTAAATTGGGTTTGTCCGTCGGTATGTGCTGCTGGCCATTGCCACGCGTCCGGTCCCTCAATATTTTGGGACTGGGGCGTGACAGAAAGCATTGACGAGTCTTCAACCCGCCTCATCAGCCCCAGCTGTAGTACCACAGGCAGAAATTGCAAGGAAGTCTCACATACACCAGCCACCAGAAGCATCTCCACCGGCAATACCTGTCTGTCCATATTGTCACCGGCGAGGCCAAACTGAGGACAAGTGCAGACGAAAGAAGAGATTATGCATAGCTTGCGGATCCAGTCAGCATTTATTCAAAGAATGCCTTGAACGTCGAGACAGAGTACCAACAGGTAACCAGCAAGTGTTACCAGCACCACGGTCAGCCTCTCCAGCATTGCAAGCTTCACCAATACCGAGGCCACCCTTGGTAACCCAGGCAACACTCTTCCAGCAGACTCAACAGCAGCAGAGGAATCAACTGCAAGGACACGGACAAGCTCCAGCGAAGACCGTGGAGAACGCGCAGACTCGTGGAGTAGCTGATGCGCGTAAGTGATTTGTAGTTATCCGTTTCTAGTCTTGTTTTAGCTCGTGCCCGTTGGTTCGTGACCTCAGCCCCAACCTAGTAAATTGTAACTTGTTAATAACAACCTGGTTTTTCATAAAAGTTATAATTTTAACTAGATTTTCTTGGAAAGTGTAAACTTTCAATTTTTAGGGAAACGGTTCTTCCCTAAGTATCTTGTGATGTATTTTCAAACGATGTTGCGACCGCGTCATCTCTGTTGACCGGTTATTCTTTGATTGCGAGGACGCAATCCTCTTAAGGGGGGTAGATTGTAAACCCCCTGATTTTTCAAAATTTTAAAACTTGGAATTTTCATAATTTTCTGGAATTTTCTGGGATTTTCTGTAAATTAAAAACAGGGTTTTAATATTTAAATGATTTTTCATTGATATTAAACAGTATTAAAATATTATGAAAATAATATTTTTGGGTGTAAAATAAAAAACTGGACTTAGGACAATTTTTCTGGAATTTATCGGACCCCGGACCTATTTCTTAAAACACCTAAAACTATTTATTTATTTATTTATTTATTTATTTATTTATTTATTAATTGTTTTATTATTATTAATATTAATATTATTACTATTTTTAATAAACTCGGCCCGCAGCCCATTGGGCCGGCCCAGCCCGGCCCAACAAGACCCAGCCCAGCCCTACCGGGTCGGGCCGGGTCTGCCCGAACCCGAACCCGACCCGCTTGACCCGGCCCCTCTCCCCCCTCCCTGTGCCCGCGTCTGGCGGCGGAGACGCCGACGCCGCCAGCTCCGCCCGACGCTCCGCCCGCGAGCCTCGCCACGACCCTCCCCGACTCCGCCCATCCCGGCCACCCCCTCGGCCACGACCCCCTCCCAGCCCCCTTTAAAACCCTCCCCGTCGACCTCCCCCTCGACCACCACTCGCCGTGCCGACCACCGCCCGACCCCCCCACCACCACGACGAGCCCGCAGCGCCGCCGCCGACGGCAGCCCAGACCCCCTCCCTCATCTCCTCCTTCTTCCTCCCTCTCCTCCGCAGCGGAGCCCGCCCGAGCCCAGCCGACATCACCCCAGCGCCGCCTTCAGCGCCGCCGCCGAGCCCGTCGCCGCCGTGCGCCTCGCCGCGCTGCCCCGGCCAGCCGCTCCCCGCCCCAGCGCCGCCTTCAGCGCCGTCCCCGCCGCCGGCCGACTCCCCAAGCCCTAACCCTAACCCTAGATTCTTCCCCTGTGTCCGACACGAGTCGGACACGTGTCGGACACGATCCGGATCCCTGGTTTTTGGGTCCCCTTCAGGTACTTGTAACTTTCGCCTCGTAGCTCTGTTTTTGATTCCGCAAATTGTGTTGCGAAGCCTGTATGACCCTCTCGGTGTTCGGATAAACCGTTCGGGGCATCGCGTCATGTGGTGATCGCACACCGCGATCCAAAAACAGGAAAAAACCAGACTCTGTTTCACCCCGGAACTGAGTACGCCCCGCCAAACGGGACGACTTGGTCACGCGCGGTCTTCACAGATACGTGCGCGTCGTCGATACGGACGTGCGGGATTTTGCAGAAGCTGATTCGGGTGTGCGTGCACACCGGGATCAACGCGTATCCGCGAACATCGTCCCGTATCCGACTTTTCTGCAATTTGACCTAACTTTGTGTACACATGTCGGATTGAAACGAAACTTGCACCATCGGACTCGTAGCGATATGCTGGTCCTGTGACCCAAGTTTGGTTCGATTCCGAGAACGATGACAAAATCGCGTGTCGTGGGCCCCACAGGCCCCGCTAGACGGGCGATTTTGTGATCGGCTCATCGGAATTTATTTCTGAAAGTTCCATTGGGTTCGTATCAGCGTTTCTGACCTGTTGACACTAAGTTTGGTGAATTTGGAGACCGTTGACCCTGACGCGTTTTTCGGTGCAAAGCGGGCCCATAGGTGGACCCCGTTTTGGCCCGAAACTGCCGTTTTTGCCTTTGTCTCTAAATTGGACCCAAGGACAGGCATTTCTAGCTGATTGATATCTTTTGGATCTGATGGTGATGTTTGTTTCAACAACCGGAGTACCGCCTGCAAATCCAACTGAAGTCAGAGCCGAAATCAGAGCCGGAACCACAGGCAAGTGTACCTTGCCAAAACTTGCAGCTTGCTACCTATTTCCTGGACTTGGTTATACATCAGTGGGCAAGTAAAGCCTGCCAATTCTCAGATATTTCTGGTTATAGTATTTTACTTAATTTCTTGTGGAATTAAATGTAAACCTGTTTAACTGCTTAACCTAGGAAGCGTGCGACGTACTTAGCGTCCGATCATAGTCGGGTGCCAACCCCGTACGCGGTGTTGGGTACGTCACTTAGAGTTGGACAATCGATACCCTTACTCTTGGTGCTTGTCCTATCAAGTACAACAGAACCCAGGACACTTGACACTATTCATGGACAGGATATTTTGAGATATTCATGGTGATTCTGTATAGGATACAGACTTTATGGCATTGACATTATGTTCCTAGATACTGTATGACTTATTGCATTAGATATGATCTTACGTGACATGGACATGGGGCCACATGGACATGGGATGTGTGATTACATTGGGTGGGGAGAGACACACAGGCTACAGGCTGTTTTCATATATATACTATTAGTGTGAGGTCGTAGACTCTCCAGCAGAGCTAGACCCTTTACGTGTTATTACTGCTACCGGCTCCCCGACACAAAGCCGGTAGTGGCTCAGCCTGAGTTCTAGTGATGCTCTCAACTTGCATTTATCACTTAGCTGGTTACATAGTTTACCCTGCTGTTTCATTTAATGCTGCTGCACTGCTTATATTTTGGCTTGTATTATCTGTACCTTGTTATGTCCCCTGAGGACCTGGAATGGACTATGTCCCTAGGTATAGCTGAAGAGATCCATCCAGAGATACCCCGTACCAGAGCACTTCCAGGAGCTGTACCAGAACCTGAAGACGAGCTCGCACCAGAAGACTTCTCCTGAGCACCGGCTTCATATACACAGTATTTCCATTTCAGCATTTTATTTTCTGTCTTTCTTCTTAAATGTAACAGAATAATTCTCGAATTTGTTTCCCGAGATAACCTTATTTAATATTGCTTATTTATTTCCATTGCATTATTATAGCAATTAATCTGTGGTTGTTCTGTGGATAAAATTAGAAATACCTGAGACTTGTAACCTATTACTGCTAGACTACAGCTTAAGCATGCCCTGATGGATCCATTAAATTGGATTGTCCATCGGTGCGTGCTGCTGGCCATTGCCACGTGCTCAGTCCCTCGGCATTCTGGGACCGGGGCGTGACATATGCTATGCTCCTGAATGTTTATACTTGCCCGCGCTTGAATTAACAATGTTTGCTTTGGACAGGGAAGGCCAAATGGTAAGTCTCGCCGTGTTTCCTCTCATGTCGCACGGCGCACGGCCACACGAGTTAGGCTATTCAATCTTTTCATAAAACTGATCCTAAGGCAACTAGAAAGACAACTTAATAGTTGGTGCACGGAACCTGTATTACGTGTTTGGATTTGTCGAGCGGGCGAGTAGCTTTCCCACCAGTGCATTCAATGTACTGATAATCCATCAGTTTGTATGCAGAGTGCGGGAGAACCTCGTTCGGTGCGGATGCCTCCTTCGTGCGTGCTAAGGTGTGGAGATCACTCCGAAGCAGTGGTGCGTCCAAAATTGAAGCACATATACAAGACATAATGTTGTGGACATCGCCTGGACATCGTCTGAACATCGCCTGTACAATCATTCCACAATTGTAGCCACTTGGCACGCTTTTACTGTTTCAGAGAGAGAGAGACTTGAGCGACTTGTAATCCCGGCTATAAGCCGCCTGTAACACTTGTTCATATCAATAAAGAGTTGCTTTACTTCGACTTGTGTTATTCAATGCTTTCGCTATATTGTCGACTCAGTGAACTTGTTACCGATCGCCTATGCGTTCATGATTCCACTGCACTCGGACAATCTGTGGGACTCTGTGGCTTAGAACTCTTACCGTCAGCCAATGGACCACGGCCTTGCACGGGCGTGGCTCACGCTCGTACGACATCATGCCCGGATGGGTCAAAGCGATCGTTCCGCGGGAGCGCTGCGCGGTGATTCTCGCCTAGCGGAAACGGCCGATTTGCCTGCGGGAGATCGTGGCGTGACATGTTGGTATCAGAGCCTGGCTTCTACGCCTTTGGATTTCATTTCGATATCTCTGTTTCGAAAGCTCGTTCGTGGGTTATGTACATGCTCTCTCTCAATGCCTCGATGGGATGTTCCAACAATAAGTCTAAATACTTTCAAAATATGTTTTGAATAATATGCTTGCTTGTATGATTTTGTGCTGCGAGTGGCCTTTGTGCCAACCTGTGCGAACCCTTGAGAGTATCGCTAGTAGCTTGTCCGATTTCACTAACTCTAAGTTTGGTTGAATGCATCTATTCGAGGGACGCCTTGAACTAGTGCACCATCCAAGACTTAAGAAAAGGTGAAACTCGAGTGCTAAGACTTCGCTATCACTAAGCTGGTTGACGTGCTCACGCTAGAAGTGCACTTCGAAAGTACGCACGATCCAGACTAAGCGATACGCCGATCTCGATGCTTGTGCAAGTGAATATCCAAATAAACAAGTACAACGACTTGTCTAGGATTGCCTCAACCCTAGATTACTGTTTGTCCTCAGTAAGTCTCGAGGACGAGACTTTTTCTGAGTTGGGTAGGATGTAACACCCCATTCCGTTCTAGCGGCCTGCCGACTCAAACGGCAAAAGTGCAACTGTCCCGACCCGCTTTGCCTCAAACGAGAAGCAAAGGATATCAAGACTTGTCCCTACAGGAATCCCGGCTTTGGCTTTCAGAGGCTCACTTGACGTATCGCTCTACCGAGGCGAATCATCGCTAAGGTGGGTGGCTAAGGTGAACTAGTCTTTGCTTAGCCAGCACACATAAAATATGAAATGTTCATGCTAGTCGCTAGGTGAATCACCCCCTGCATGCTAATAAGAATCCAACGCACCTAGCTAAGGGAATAATCCCAACTTTGTATTGCTTATTCTAGAACATGAAAATTGAAATACTGCTTATATTCAGACCCTCGCATGCTAAGTCCCTTACGGTTTCATCTCTCGGCTTACCTTCGAGTCCGAGCAAACGTGTCTGCTTACGTTCCTTAGAAACGCATGCTTGTCTACTTGTATGTGCCATGTTTTCATCCAAACCCTGGGAGACTACTAAGTAGTCGTTCCGCGCATGGAAGAACTTGAAAGTGTCCGGGACCGTTAGGTCACCAAGGCAATTCTCGAACCAGGGAATTTGCACCCTGAATGAATAAAATCACTGAATCACAGCTCGTGGAGCAAATTACTGAATCAACTGGCCTGACAATCGATATACTACTGTGAACAATCATGCTTCTATATTGAACATGATATGTCCTATCCTGAACTTGATCATGTGCCTAGCCAGACCTGAATACAGACCTACATGTCGCGGACAACTTGTTAGCAAGTGAGATCTTAGGATCTCAAGTTCCACGGGCGGTCACCGGGGCGCTGGGTCCGACCCGATCCGGATGGAACCCTACTGTTTAGTCATCCTGTGCAAAGACGGAATGGTGTGGAGCGCATCCTGTACTCTCGCTGTACCCCATTCTCGTTAGAGACTAAAATTGGTCATTTATGGCAATGCCAGCGACAACTGTTCATATAGATAAGTCATCCTCGCTTAGCGGCTATCCGTGTGCGAGTCACTGCATCGCATCAAGAAACAACTGAACACCTGAACGATCATGTTAAAACAGCTCTCGTGTTTGCATATGCTATGCTCCTGAATGTTTATACTTGTCCGTGCTTGAATTAACAATGTTTGCCTTGGACAGGGAAGGCCAAATAGTAAGTCTCGCCGTGTTTTCTCTCATGTCGCACGGCGCACGGCCACACGAGTTAGGCTATTCAATCTTTGCATGAAACTGATCCTAAGGCAACTAGAAAGATAACTTAATAGTTGGTGCACGGAACCTGTATTACGTGTTTGGATTTGTCGAGCGGGCGAGTAGCTTCCCCACCAGTGCATTCAATGTACTGATAATCCACCAGTTTGTATACAGGGTGCGGGAGAACTTCGTTCGGTGCGGATGCCTCCTTCGTGCGTGCTAAGGTGTGGAGATCACTCCGAAGCAGCGGTGCGTCCGGAACTGAAGCACATATACAAGACATAATGTTGTGAACATCGCCTGGACATCGCCTGTACAATCATTCCACAATTGTAGCCACTTGGCACGCTTTTACTGTTTCAGAGAGAGATGCTTGAGCGACTTGTAATCCCGGTTATACGCCGCCTGTAACACTTGTTCATATCAATAAAGAGTTGCTTTACTTCGACTTGTGTTATCCAATGCTTCCGCTATATTGTCGACTCGGTGAACTTGTTACCGATCGCCTATGCGTTCATAATTTCGCTGCACTCGGACAATCTGTGCGACTCTGTGGCTTAGAACTCTTACCGCCAGCCAATGGACCACGGTCTTGCACGGGCGTGGCTCACGCTCGTGCGACATCACGCCCGGATGGGTCAAAGCGATCGTCCCGCGGGAGCGCTGGCACGGTGATTCTCGCCTAGCGGGAACGGCCGATTTGCCTACGGGAGATCGGGGCGTGACATACGTCACCTGGATAAATCCTAACGTTTATAACTCAGATAAAATTACAAGATTGCAAAAAACTAATGTTGAAACCCTTTGCCCTAATAGGTTCAACTCTCTCACCACACTCAAGAAGAAAAGCAGAAGATTATAATTGAAATCACTCACCAACCCGTATCAATCTCCCTAACCGAAGTTGACGACTCATCGATTAGATCTCTTTTTTCCTTCTGTCTTGGATGACGAAGTCCTAAGAGCAAAGCACGAGCTTTCTCTTAGACTTTATGTGGACGAGCACCCCGAATCTCCAACTTGTGCTTCTCCTTTGTGCCTCCACCCTCCTCCCTATTTATAGGATGAGAAACCTATTGTAGGGTTAGAAAAACCCTAAAAATAGCCAACCATAAGATCCATCCGTCCACTAGCATTCAACGGTTCAAAATATAACATAAAAACTTCAAAACCCGAGCAGCCTCCGCCGACACCGAACTCAGACCGATTTCGGTTCAAAGGTTCTGGAACACCACACCGAGTTCGGACCGAACTCTTTCCCCTTCAGCAGACTTGATTCCCAAGAATAGTCACCCACCAAGAAAACCAAGGGACCAACGGTCCAAAGCATGCAACTAAGAAAAACCTATAAAAATAACATAAACAATACATGAATGACATAAAGCAAGATATAAACAATTAAATAATAAGCAAGCTATACATGTATAATACGCGTATACCAGATACGAATATTAGAACAGTGAGACGAGTCTCACAGATATGTTGGACGTTAAATAAAACAAATTAAATAATATATTTTTAAAACAAATTGAGTAAATCAAAAGACACTCATTGTGGGTTAAACAACCTCTATTACTACTTTGTTGTTCTTTTTATTTTCTTTTAAGAAAATATATTTGGTATAGCATGTAACACCTACCTCACTTGAAGTTGATTGATAATTAGTTGAGACAAAGTTTGGATGTTAAGAACGGTGGTCAAAGTTGAGAACGATGTAGGATGCTACTCAAGTGGAGACGATATTCAACTATCAAGTCGATCTTCTACCTCAGAAAGAATGTTCGATGCGACCTTTGTCTAAAGGCTTCCTGACGTTGTCCACTAGATTTTGTTTCTTGGCATTTTTTTAGATTAATAGAAACACAATTGATTAAAAATCAAGTAGATATCAAAGTTGTACAAGAATCACGATAAATGATATTTTGACCTATTTTTTGGGTCAACATTCATAAAAGATTCCAACAAAATTTTTATTCTAAAATTTGTCTTTTCTTTTAGTTTGTACTTAAGACGTCCTAAATTGAATTTGTTGAAATATAATTGTTTAACTATAAAAAAAAACTATCATATATATATATATATATATATATATATATATATATATATATATATATATATATACTTACTTGCATCATTTTACCAAATCAAGTCGAGTTAAAAATCAAATTTAATTACAGTGTAAACATATTTAAATTTAAAATTATAATATCTAGTAATTTTGTAATGTAAAAATATTGGAGATTTTTTTCCTGGTTAAGACTTAGAAAAATATAATATAGAATTTTCATTTTTCTACTAATAATAGAATTATAAAATGTTTATCTTGATTTGAGAAGGTGTTCCTAATAGATGTATATCCTTAGGTCTCGTTTGGTTCGCAAAATCACAAAGTTGAAAAAGGAAAGTCATTACTTCCCTATGTTTGTGTGTTAACAGAATTGAGAAGGAAAGTGATTTCCAGTGGAAAAAAAATTAGAGGTAAAAATGGTTCTCTCTATCCAACAAATGATTATCTTTTCCACATTTAAGTATTAACTTTTTTCGCTCAATTTTATTTTATATTTCCAAACACAAAAAATGAATATCAATGAAAATTATAATTTCTAAAAAAAAGAAGAAGTAAGGAATTGATTCCCTTTCATTTTCTTTTCGAGAACCAAACGAGGCCTTAGTTCAACATAATTAAACTAATTTTAATCTAGTCTAATATTATTAGACTAATCTAACTTAATTTAATATATTATTAAGAAATAGTTGGATATAATGCAAACTAAATTAATTAGATATAAAAATATATATATTTCAACTGGTATATTAAATATACATAAAGGAGTTATATTTCAACAAATTTAATTAGATAGACTTATTTGATACAAATTTAAAATATATAGGGGATTGCAATGGACAATTTTTTTTTACAATGTTTAAGAAATTTTAAAATAGATTACCAAAACTATCCTCAATTTGTTATATTTTTAAAAAATAAAATTTATAACATCCCTTATATATTAACGGTAACTATGATAACCCACTTTAAAATTTCTGGAATATTGTAAATTTTTTTTTTTGCAATTACAATTCTAAAATATATTAATCTTAAAATAGAAATACATAAAATTTACTGTAGCGATTTTTTTTATATTAAATTCATGCAAACGAAACAAGTTGGGTAATTTTGAAATAAAGACATAGTCCGCCAACAGTGTTGGCGGAAAACAAAAAACGAACACGTAGACAAAAAAGTCAAAAGTTGACCCCACAAGCCCAAATTCCGCCAACACTGTTGGTTGACCTTGTGGGGCCCGCGGGTTGGTTTGGGTGGTTGGGTTTTGTTTGGTTTATTTTATTAGTTTATTTTAATTAGTTATGCTTTGATTTTTTTTTTAGTTTTGTAATTTAATTTAAGAAAATATAAAGAAATAAAATTTTTGAAAAATAATTGTAAAAAAAAAATTTATAAATATTTTATTCGAAAATTTGCATCCAGAGCATCAAAATTTGTATAAATTTCATCTAAAGTATAAAAATTTAAAAAATTACGAAAAAGTATCAAAACGTCCTTTGGGCGTTTATATTTTTTAATATTATATTCATATCGTTAATTTTCTCGTCGTTAACAGACGCTAATAATAATAATAATAATAATAATAAAAATCTGCAGTAAGAATATTACGTCTGCCGTCGAGCAGACTTCGAGTGGCCATAACTATTTGTTTTGAAATCGTTTTTTCTTAAATAATAAGTCGATTTGTATGTTTTCGACGAGAGTAACAAAAATCGTGTAGAAAATTTTTTATCCGAAACAAGACGCACATGTTACAGGCAAAAATATAAATTTTAAAACTTTAAAGTATCATAACTTTTGACTGAGAGATCGAAACAAGGTCCAGTTTGTGCCAAAATGATTGTACCGAAAAGTACTACGGGATAAACCGTTTCATCGTTTGACGGACTTCTAAAATTTTTAGAATCGCAAAAAAATGATGTTTCGACCTCCAAATTTTTCTTTCGAATATTTAAAATTTACTCTGGATGTCTGTTAACGGCAAGAAAATTAACGATAAAAATATAATATTAAAAAATATAAACGTCCAACGGACGTTTTGATGCTTTTTCGTAATTTTTTAAACTTTGATGTTTTAGATGGAATTTATACAAATTTTGATGGTCTGGATGCAAATTTTCGAAAAAATATTTCTTTACAATTAATTTTTTTAATTTTATTTCGTTAAAATATATTTTCTTAAATCAAATTCCAAAACTAAACTAAAAAAAAAAACCAAAACATAACTAATAAAAACAAACTAATAAAATAAACCAAACAAACCAAACAAAATCCAACCACCCAAACCAATCCGCGGGCCACACAAGGCCAAATTCTGCCAACACTGTTGGCTGAATTTGTGCTTGCCAACATTGTTGGCGGAATTTGACCTTGTGGGGTCTAATTTTTGGTTTTTTTTGCCTACGTTTTTTTTTTTGGTTTTCTGTCAACACTGTTGGCAGACTCTGTCTCTATTTCAAAATTATCAAAACTTATTTCATTTGCATGAATTTAATATAAAATTATTTTGCTATAGTAAATTTTCTGATAGAAATATTATTGGAAATTTAAGGATGATGAACTAGAAAGCAGACATAATTTTTCATTTCTAGGAAATGCAAGCTTTTAATATCACTTAATTAACCGATTTTATACCGAATTAAAAGCTCATTTATTTGACGGATCATGTCACCTCCCGGTGACAGCAAAACATCGTACGTCTCCAGTCAACGACGCATGCGGTCTGTATTTCGCTGGGAACGAGAAAATGTCCTTTCCCGCCCATGACGAGTGGTGACCGCATCCCAGACAGACATTCCTAAACATAATATCACTCGAATACTCCACCCAAAGTTTTACCTCGTAGGTCCCACAGTTGTTTTACTTTGGTCTCTTACTCGTGAGTTACGTTTTGCGGTGCCTATTTGGTTTAGCTGAAAAAAATATAAACGAGAAAGAATGTTTTTCATATAGGTACCTTAAAATATACCCTATTTACACTTTAGTCCTTTTAGACCGGGTATGGGCTCACCTTTTGGGGGTTGTTTATGTTTTTCTCTTTTCGGAATAATGTTGGAATTAAACTCATAGTGAGATTACTTTTAACTAACAGAAATTTAGGATGAATTAAATATTGATGAAGTATAAGTTGTTGACCTAACTTGTTATAGTAAGCATAACATTTTTACTTTCTGAAACAGTCATACTTAACAACTTATAAAGAAGAAACTAGTATAAAAGGCTTTTACAAAATATAGTATTGAAAATGAAAAGATTTACAAATGCTAAAAGAAATGAAAGGGTTTTGATGAGCGCCGAATCCAATTTTATACCGGTGACAAATTAGATAATTCCAAGTTTTGGAGGGACTGTTTCGGATATATGCTAGATATTATTTAAGGGACTTAAATAAAAAACGGCCCAAGGATAAAAACAGTGGGGACCACCAACCAGGTGGCCGTCTCGAGATCCGAGTATTTCGGTGGGCAATCTCGTCCACCGAAGTAATTAATGACAACGCGTCAACTTCCCATTGGTTGCTTCGGATGCATCCATCAACATGCATGATGAAAATGTATGGTGATGATGACGGCTAGAGAAGAAGAGCAATTGACTCTCTTTCAGGAGAGAGAGAGAGAGAGAGAGAGAGAGAGAGAGAGAGAGGATAATAATCAAATTGAATATAATTTTTGACGTCCGCGAGCACAGTTCTTCTTCTTCTCTCTCCTCCGCTAAAACAATTCATCTCAAAAAGAGGAAGAGGAAGAGGAAGAGGAAGAGGAAAAGGAAAAAAGAGAACATTTTTACTCCTACAGCTCGAGTTTGAAGAAGGCATCGAAACCTAACCCTAGAAATCCTCTCAAGGAAGAAGAAGAAGAAGTAGCTACACCCGCGTAAGGAATTCTTCTCTCTCTCTACTCTCTATAGAGTTCGTGATTCGGTACTGTGATTGGAGGCTCCGTGGAAGTAATGTTGGGGTTTTAGAAAAAAAAAAGGATTCTTTTTTTTATTCGGGACAAAAAAAGATGAGCTCTTGAGCCCTCCCGAACAGGAAAAATCTCGTTTTTTGTTTGATTTTTTTTATTACAGTAAAATTGGTCCCTTTTTCGTTCCAATTCTGTTGTGAACTGTAGAAGAATAGAGGAAAGATGGTGCCTCCGGGCCCGCCGAACCCGATGGTTGGGGGTGGCGGCGGAGCTCAGCCGAGCTCGTTACACTCCCTCGTCTCTCCCCGAACCCAGTTTGGCATGTCCAACATCCCCAACGCCTCCTCCCTCCTCAGCCACTCCTTCGGAAACGCCGACCCCGACCCCATGTCCTTCGCCGGCCCGTCGGCGCAGAACCAGCGGACGGTCGATTCGGGGAACGGTTTCCAGCAGCAATTCTTGGTTCCGCAGAGCCAGCAGCAGCTGCAGATGAGAGGAGGGGGGATGGGCAATGTGGGCAGCATTGGCCCCGTCAAGCTGGAGCCGCAGATGGACCCCAGCGACCATAACGGTCCGGCGCAGCAGCAGCTGCAGGCGCTGCGAGGGGTGGGCCAGGTGAAGATCGATCCGCAGCAGCTGCAGGCGTTGAGGGGTTTGGGCCCCGTTAAATTGGAGCCCCAATATTTGGCCTCGTCGTCTGCTTTCCTCCACCAGCAGCAACAGCAGCAGCAGCAGCAGTTGTTGCAGATGTCGAGGCAGTCCTCACAGGCTGCCGCTGCGCAGATAAATCTCATGCAGCAGCAGCAACGGATGCTGTTGCAACAACAACACCAGCAGCAGCAGCAGCAGCAGCAGCAGCAAAAACAACAGCAACAGCAGCTGCAGCAGCAGAGCCTTCCTGTGAGGCCGACTCAGGCAGCAAAGCCGAACCAGTACGAGCCCGGAATGTGTGCTCGGAGGCTGACCCATTACATGTACCATCAGCAGCACAGGCCCGAGGCAAGCTTTTGTTCTTTGTAACGGTGCGGTGGCATTGCGTTGTTGTTCTTCTTTTTCTCCTGCTTACTGTAATTCTACCTAGTGCAGGATAACAATATTGAGTTCTGGAGAAAGTTTGTTGCCGAGTACTTTTCTCCTAATGCCAGGAAAAGATGGTGCGTATCTCAGTATGGGAACGGGAGGCAAACTACTGGTGTTTTCCCTCAGGTATGCTTCCATTGTTGGTCTATGCTGAGCTGGGTTGATTATGTCTCTCATGTTCCTGCAAATTTATGCTTGAAATATTTGCTTGTGGTTTTGCAGTCAGGCTGGTTTATTACACAAGTTTCAAAGCTTGATAATCATTCTTTGCATATAGTACTGATAATGAATATGCAATTTTTTCAGGATGCATGGCACTGTGAAATATGCAACCGTAAGCCTGGCCGTGGATTTGGTATGTGCTATCCTCGTTTGCCTTCAAGTTTATTCATTTATATGCTTAGCTAAATGGATCCAGTCCCTGTTGCATAGTAGCTTGATCTTATTTTTGATATTATCTGATATTCATGAGTCGGAAATATAGTTTATTATTTGTTATTTGAACTTTTAAGTAGCCTCTTTTGGTGGGTTGATTTGGTCATTTGATTGAATCTTGTTTCCTTATTTTCTTTATAGAAACAACTGTTGAGGTGCTGCCCAGGCTCTGCCAAATTAAATACGCCAGTGGCACGTTAGAGGAACTTCTTTATGTCGATATGCCCCGTGAGTATCAGAATGCCTCAGGACAAATTGTCCTGGACTATGCTAAGGCTATTCAGGAGAGTGTTTTTGATCAATTGCGTGTGGTACGTGATGGTCAGCTCCGGATTGTTTTCAATCCAGATCTGAAGGTGAGACCAATGGTATATTTATTTGTTTATTTCATGCTGACGCTGTATTCTTATAGCTCATCATTGTGGATCATCTTTGTCGAATTCTCTTTCTAGATTTCTTCTTGGGAATTCTGCGCAAGGCGTCATGAGGAGCTTATACCTAGAAGGCTTATAATACCTCAGGTATCCAAATAATTTTTTATATGTATGGTTGGGCATTCATACTCATGCATATATGATATATCGATACTTATGCTATTTATGGCTAAATTGCACGAAAATACCTTCTTCTTTCACTCTCTCCACATAAAAATCCCATGCATTATTTTTAAATGACATATACCTTTAAACTTTTGTTACACTAAATTAAATGCCTGTCATCAGTTTGTCATCCAAATCGTCTGACTGACCACAAATTGCATGCAACCAATGGAAACAATTTTGCTTCTAAGAGAAAAACTAAACTCATTTGATCCTAAAGTAATTTTCTATGTTTAAAATCATATCTACAAGTAATCTATAACCAAGGAAGTACAAACAATTCAGAATCAGCATTTTGTTCATTTCCGTGTTGGATACAAACAAGATACGACATAGGAACTCCAAAGTAAACTAGAACACAGCGACTGGTGTCTTATTTGTGTCAATGACTCCAATATTATCTCATATTAATGTCCTTGCAGCGTACTCTACAAGAATTAATATGATACAACTATTTAATATATTATATGCAACTAATGTATAAGAAACTAACCTACAACTAATTGATTAATAAAAGAAATAATTCAGAGTTAATAGAAGGTTAAAAATATAAAAAACATCTTTTCACAACTTCCATTAACAATGTTAGGGTAAGTGTAAAAATCATTGAAGGTTTATTTTGTCAGAAAATGTGTGGATTTATGTGGAGAGAGTAAGTTGAAGTTGTTTTATGTAATTTAGGCATTATTTATTAATCACCAGAATATGCATCTATGCATTTATTTATATATGCATATGGATGTGGAAAGTTAACATACTACCTATACATTTTTGCACATTTATATAAGTATCTATGCTTAAATGCCTGATCCTGGCCGTTTTTGTTGGACCTTTTGGTTTAAAGGTTCTGTAAGTCTCTCACCTGAAATAGATGAAAATTTGTAACCTGGCCTATCTATCTATACATTTATTCTGGCATGAGTTTATTATATTTTGATTCCTACTTCTGAGCATACTGGCTTGTCCTGTCCATCTGTTGATAGATTTCATACTTATGCTGCACAGATCAGTCAACTTGGGGCTGTAGTACACAAGTATCAGACCGGTGGTCAGGATGCAGCATCCGCCTTATCTTCTCAGGATTTGCAAACCAGTTGTAATTCGTAAGTTGATCTGGGAGAGTTCATTTCCCTTTTTGCATGTAAACTATGCAATGTTTTTGGCATTTTTAATTTTTTGTGCTTTTGAGGTTAGTGATTAACAAACACACACACATATTACATAAGGGTTTGCTTACCAAGAAGCCAAAACTGCAGATAGATATTGTGAAAATAAACAAAAGCTAAAGCATTTATTCTTGGGTTGATTATTTGTTCAACTGAAGTGCGAATGGATCTTCGTTAGACCCTCTCCTTCCTGCTATACAAGAAGGAAATCTGATGATTTCCTCGGTATACTTCTACTTCTAACGATATTCATCTGTTGACTTATCAATTCCTTATAAACCTCAAATGGGTCATTTGATATGAAATTCGTGAGGAAATCTGTATGATACATTGTGAATGCAATGATTGTCAGTGTGCAACATTGTATCTTCATTAATAGTTCTAGGTATCTGCATCCTTATAAACTCCCTTAAATATGTTTCCTCGCTTCATATAATCTTAATGTGAACAATTATCTAACCTTAGTGTGATTTAGTTAGGGGTGAGCGTTCGGTTTATTCGGTTTCAACCGAACCGAAATAGTCAATCCGAATAAACCGAAATTCTAAAAATCTAAAACCGAAATCGAACCGAAATTAGCCAAAACCGAAACCGAACCGAATAACGATTCAGTTTATTTGGTTTATTCGGTTGGACTATTTGTATTGTTTAATGGGTAGGGTCCAAAGTTGGAATCGTGGTTAAATGATATTAACAATTATAATTTTTATACACACATTTGTTTTATTTGCGTCCAAAGTTAGACTAGTTAAATTACCAAAGTTTGGCTCAAAACACATATATAGAATTATTGCTTTCAAAATATACGATCTTTAATTACAACATATGCATATAATTGAGAATATTTATATAATTGCACATGTCTTATTCGATTTTGGACCAAAACCAAATCCAAAAATCGAAACTGAATAAGAAATTTTAGTATTTTCAAAACCGAAACCGAACCGAATTTTTTCAAATCGAACTGATTCTCTTATTCGGTTCGATTTTCGGTCCAAAACTGAATAATGCTCACCCCTAGATTTAGCCATTTGAAACAATACAGATACTCTGGGCAATTCTAAGAAGCTCTTTTGGTCAATTTGATTGATGTGTTGACATGTTTAGGTGTGATTGTTTCTTTCCAAAGCATACAAAAACAAGGTTGTGAAAAGCACTAGGCGCTAGTTGAACGGACACCCGTCGCCTAACGCCTAGCCCGCCTATCGGCGACCGTCTAGGCAGCCGCCGCTTAGATCTAGACGGTTCATAAATAAATAAATAAATAAAATCCAAAAAAAACTACTAAAAAATGTAGAAAAGTCTATAAAACTCCAAAACATAAATAGTTGGGCGTTTGAGAGGATTAGGCGGGCATCGAGCGGGCACCAGACGCCTAGCGCCTAGTCATCGCCTAGGCGGCCGTCTAGACCGCCTTTTAGAATAGTGCACAAAAGACTTGATAGTTAGTGATGATTGATACTGAATTTAGACTCATGTTGGATTTTTTAGTATCATGAGCGGAAATCCCATTAATGCAAGGTAATGTTTCATGTCCCATTTGAAGTGTCAAACAAGTTAATATTTGATAAAAAACGTAAGTGACAATATTTATCAGTTTAGGACATGGGCTAGGAATTAGCCTAAGATAGCTGATGTATGAGCTGGTCCCCTGTCGTCTTCAGAGCGAGTTGCTATTTTATGTTAAGTTTTCTCCTACAAAGTTCTAGTTAACATGGTTTGATATATTTCTCAACATTGCGAAGGAAAGCTCGACATTGCTTTTGATGAAAGCTGTCAAAAGAAGTCTTCACTAGATGAAAATTGACAAATTTTCAAAATGTCAACTTTTGTATTTTCTTCTTCAAAAAGTTGTACTTAAGATGTTTCTCTTGTGGGTCAAGATTGAGCATGATTGTTAGTCATGATCGAGTTGAGGAGTCAAAAATAAAAAATTGTAATGTCCAAGTTGTACACTTGGTAGTCAAAGATGCGCCTCGCAGAAAGGCGCAACAATTGCGTCTTGCACCTCACTAGGCAAGGCGTCTTTCTTTATGCACTTCCAAGGCGCGCCTTAGGTGCGCCTTTCTACAAGACGCAACTAAGAAAATGTGCGCCTTATAGTTTTTTTATTTATAAAAAAACTTAGCATGAAGATAATCTTTATCTCATACAAGTAGTTGGTTACAGTTGAACTGGAAAAACAAAAAATTACTAAAAGCATGGTAGGGATAATACAAACTTGTACTAGTTCTGTTGAGTGCTATTGTTGCTCTGCTAGTTCACTTGGTTATGTTTTAACGTATTTTTGTCGGTTTTAATATGTTATTTGGTTTTATTTTTTACATTGCTAATTTATTTATTTATTTATCTATGTAAATTTTTATATTTGCGTCTCGCTTTGCTCGGATGCGCACCTTAATTACGCCTTGCACCTCGGGCAATATGAACATAGTGAAGTTTGGAGATGGAGAGAAGAAGGGAAAGCAGCATCACTGAACCCAGTCACCGTAAGCAACTGAGAAGGTTTGTACAACAAACCCTTTCCATGTGCACCCTTCAAGTATCGAAGAATGCGAGAGATAGCCTCCCAATGTGGTTGCCGAGGGGCATGCATAAACTGACTAACTACTCCAACTGCATATGTGATGTCTGGTCGAGTAACAGTAAGATATATAAGTTTGTCAACCAAACGTCTATAATATCCAACATTCTCAAATAACTCTCCCCTGTCAGCATCAAGCTTGTCATGATAATCCATAGGAGTCTCAACTGGCCGACACTCCAACATCCCAGTCTCGGAGAGCAAGTCTAGAATATACTTGCGTTGTGACAGATACACACATTTCTTAGATCGAGCAACCTCGATTCCAAAAAAATATCGAAGAAGACCCAAATCCTTAGTATGAAACTGACGACTAAGGTAGGCCTTCAAGTCCACAATTCCAGCATGATCACTCCCAGATATAATGATATCATCAACATAAACAATCAACACGATAATACCTGCTGAGGAAGAATGGCAAAATACTGAATGATCTGATGTGGTACGCCGAAAGCCATACTGAATGAGAACTGAACTGAACTTGTCAAACCAAGTACGAGATGACTGTTTCAGTCCATATAATGCTTTCTTCAATCGACATACGAGTCTTTTATTTCCTGCTACAACATATCCCGGTGGTTGATCCATATAAACCTTCTCCTGTAAGTCACCATGCAAGAAAGCATTCTTTATGTCCAACTGATATATAGGCCATTGGTGATTAACCGTCACAGAAATAAGAATCCGAACTGAATTCAGCCGAGCCACTGGAGAGAAAGTCTCCATATAATCCACGCCATATGTCTGAGTATACCCTTTGGCAACCAACCGTGCCTTGAGGCGCTCAACAGAACCATCAGGGTGATACTTAACAGTGTACACCCATCTACAACCCACGTTTGTTTTCCAACAGGAAGTTATGTAAGCTCCCAAGTCTGATTTTGATGTAAAGCATACATCTCCTCATCCATTGCACTTTTTCAACCAGAAGATGACATAGCATGCTTGTAAGTTTTGGGAATAAAAGTAGAAGACAATGAAACAACAAATGCATGAAAAGATGATGAAGCACGGTGTAATGAAACATAGTTAGAAATGTGATGCTTATTCTTTGTGGTACAAAGGCGTTTTTTTTTTTCTGAGAGCAATAGGAAGATCATCTGGATCTGTGGTGATGGGAGCAGAAACCTCAGGCACGGAAGATGATTGGTTGAAGGCTGAATTCTGCAGAACCACTGGCCTGTCCTTGGATCTCTGATAAACCTGTAAATGGGGAATGGAGACAGAAATTGATTCAGGAATGACCGGAAGTGGTATGGAAGATATCAAATCTGTTGTAAATGGAATACAACGGTCTCCTGAAGAAAAGAAAGTGGTAGACTCAAAGAATGTAACATCCGCACTGACATAATATTTGCGTGACTGTGGACTGTAACAACGATAACCTTTTTGAGTACGGGGATAACCAAGAAAGACACACTTCAGAGATCTAGGAGCCAACTTATCTCGATTAGGTTCCAAGTTATGAATAAAAGCGACACACCCAAACACTCGAGGAGATAAGGAAAATGGTGCGACATCTGTATGTAATATGGTAAATAGAACTTTGTTATTCAATACAGATGATGACATGCGATTAATAAGATAACATGCAGTAAGAACGGCATCTGTCCAATACTGTTTAGGGACATGCATATTGAACATGAGAGTTCGAGCCACATCTAAAATGTGTCGATGTTTGCGTTCGGCTATACCATTTTGTTGAGAGGTGTGGACACAACTGGTTCATACCACGATCAACACAGAAACTGTTCACAGAAGATTGAGTATATTCCAAAGCATTATCAGAATTTTGATACGTTTATTAAACTGAACATAGACTTCATTATAAAAGACAGATAACACATTTGGAAACTCAGATCTTTCTTTCATTAAATAACACCAAGTCATTCTGGAATAATCATCAATAAAAATAACAAAATTCTGAAATCCTTTCGGACTTTTGACTCTAGACGGACCCCAAATATCAGAATGAACAAGATCAAAAGACTCTAATTGACGACTCTCACTACGACGAGGAAAGGAACTACGGTGATGCTTGCCTAAATGACAAGCCTCACATTCAAGACTAGAAACATGACTCAAACTAGGAACAACTTGACGCAACTTAGCCAAAGACGGATGTCCCAAACGATAATGCCACTGCAACGGAGAAATAAAAACAGAAGTGAAGGCTTTTCCAGGTAGATCCAAGTAGTACAGTTCATCTTTTTCATGCCCCGAACCAATCATCTTTTTCGTCCTGAGGTCCTGAAAAACACACGAATTGGGAGAAAATGTCACAGAACATTGAAGAGATTTGGTTAACTGGCTCACAGATAACAAATTAAATAAAAAATTAGGCACATATAATGAATCAAATAATGATAGTGATTGAGTAGGGTGAATGACACCTTTCCCAAACACAGGACGAGTAGACCCATCAGCCAAGATAATATGTTTCATGGAACTACGGTTATGAAAGATAGATGTTATACCAGACATGTGAGAGCTTGCTCCTGAGTCGATGACACAAGAGGTGGATGGTGACTGGGTTGCCACAAAAGCATGATTACCTATATGTGCCATGGTTGCAGTAGGTTGGGAGGTGGTACTAGCAAGCGCGTTCAACTTCTGGAGGATCTGTTGAAATGGAGATGAGGTATCGGACGTTGAAGTCTGATTGAAACCCGAAGTATCATCTCTGGGAGCAGAAGTGGTGACCTGGGACTGCATATTTTCAGCATGCACTTGATGTGCATATTCTGGTTTGTCCCACTTGTCCCAACAGTAGTCTTCTACATGACCGAGCATTCCACAATAGTTACACTTACGTGGTTAACCACAGCCACCACCACCACCGCGGCCACCACCACGACCATTGTCTCTACCACCACGACCTCCTCCTCGACCAAAACTACGACCACCATCTCTATCGCCACGTCCACTACCACGTCCACCACCACGACCAATAACACTAGAAACTAGGGCAGAAGAGTCAGTACTCGGCACCACAGAACTCTGTCCCAGAAAGGAACGATTGAGACGGAAGAAAATATCTGTCACCGTAGGTAACTGCTCTCCAGCAAGGATTTGAGCTTTATAAGGTTCGAGCGCAGGGTCCAAGTCGGCTAGGATAAGTGAAACATGAAACTCTTTCTTCTGTCTGCGAGCTTCCTTCAAATCAGTAGTAACATGATGATATTGAAGCACTTCCTCCCACAATGCCTTCTTTGAAGCCAGATATTCATTCACAGGCCTCCCTTTTTGCTTTGTATTGAACAATAACTCATACAACTCATAGATACGGGCAATGTTTCGCTTATGCGAATATGATTCTTCCAGAGATGTCCAAATTTGTTTGCTTGATTCACACCACTGAACATTAGCAGCGATATGTGGTTCCATACTATGCCGCAACCACGACATAACGTATGCATCTGCACTCATCCAATCTTCATACTCAGTGGAAGTTTCAGGCAGGGGTTCTTCTGTTAAAAACTTCAACTTCTTCTTTGCCCATAACATCACTTTGATAGACTTGGACCAAGCAAGGTAGTTCGCACCATTGAGTTTCACCGTTGTAATCGACTTTTCCAATTCATCATTATGAATAACAGTAAAAGGAGAACCACCTCCGCTACCATCACCGCTATTAATCTCGCTAGAAGATTCGGTCCCCACCATACTTGCAGATGCAACAGAAAGACGAGATCTTTGAAACCCTATATCTCACAACGAACCTCAACCGACGACGAATAACCAACGAAGATCTGTAGAAACCCTAGATCTCATAAACGAACCACGAACGACGAATGACGAATCATGAAAAGTAGACGAAAAACAGCCGAATGTACAGTACTTACAAATATATGTTCTGATACCAAGTGAAGTTTGGAGATGGAGAGGAGAAGGGAAAGTAGGATAAGAGAATATGAGAAAGGAGATTGCAAGGGCCTTAAACCCTAGGTTGCATCTCATGTCTATTTATATTGATATGCAATACACCCACAATTACTATTGTACCCTCATATGATAAATAACAAAATAAAATAACTCTAACAAACATTTTGTCCTTGAGTGCGCATTGCGCCTTTTACTACCTTGGTTGAATTTGAAAAACTAAATTTTATTAATACTAGTTCACTTGGTTATGTTTTAATATGTTTATTTTGTTTTAAATATGTTATTTGGTTTTATTTCTTTCATTAGCAATTTATTTATTTATTTATGTATATTATTATTATTATTGTGTCTTGCTTCGCTTGGACGCGTACCTTTAGTGCACCTTGTGCCTCGGGCAAAATGAACCCTTTGCGGCTCGAGTGCGTCGTGCGCCTTTGATTACCTTAGTTGTACATGCTTTCCACTTACAACTCGAGGGAGACCCTTCAAATAAGGAACTGGAATTCCCGCTCCACAGTACCGAAATTTGGGTAAAGTCAAAATTTTGAGTCAACATGAATTTTTGTGGTGTGTTTAAGATTATATCCTAGGATTTATTCGAGTCAATTTTGAGATTTGATTAATATGTAGTCTAGATTGAATCAAGTCTTTCTTTCTCTATTGAGTTTCCATATTGAGTATTCCTTTGCATACTTATTAAATTTATCTTTCTACTCTTTGACTTATCGTACATTAAGCGGAAACTTTCCTATGGAGAGCATGTTCTTTTTTAAAGATCTTTATTTTTCTCTAAAAATTTAGGATTAGTCACCATCTACTACTGTTGAGTTATGGGGGACTTATTTAGTCCCACATCGGATAGAAGATGAGGAGGAGGCTAACCTCCTTCTATATATATTTACCCCCTCTTTTGGAAGAAAATCAATCAATTATTTTCTCTCTACATGGTATCAGAACCAAAGCTCTGAATCATTTTTCAAAAAAGAAAAAGAAAATCTAAACAAACAAGGAGAATTCTTTTCCCGTCTCTCACCCGATCCCCCCTCCCCCGCCTTTCTCTACCCGGGTGGAAGTCCCCCTCCTCCGCCTTTCTCTACCCGGGTGGAAGCCCCCCCCACCGCCTTCCTCTGTGCGTGGAAGCCCCCCTATCCTCGGGTGTCGTCGACGTTCCCTGCGGGTTTGCCTGCAGGTGTCGTCAAACCCGTCGTTGGATCGTTGATAATCAGAGAGGAACTCTTCTGTGATCCTCTGATTTCGATCCCAACGTGGGTTCTGAGATTAGATAGCATACTTCCTGGAAAGTTTTGCACAAATCTCTATTTCTAGACCTTGTTCCGGCAAATTCTATCCATCGTGCATTTCTCATGCCGCATGAGTTTGGGGGTGTACATATAGATGGAGAAAGTCGTGATTGCATGTAGGCGCATGACACGTGTTTGAGTTGCGTTTGACCTCGTCCCTGTGTGCAACTGTGGAGATGAGAATACCCGTGACTAGTCAGGAGTTGAAATAGATACTGGAGGGGGTGGCCAGGATGTTTCAGGCCAAATTAGATGAAACCTCATCCAGTAGGGCAGTCGTGCCCGCACCAGAACCGTCGCAGGTGATAAAGAAGATAGAGTTGCTGCCCAATGGCATCAAACTTGAGGGGACGAGAAACTACCTAAGTTGGTCTAGGAGGGCGCTGCTGAACCTTCGGACCAAGGGGCTTAAAAAATATGTGAAGGGAGAGTGCACTGAGCCAAATGATAAGACGAGTGCTGAGTGGAGCACATAGAGTAACCTTAATTCTCTGGTGGTTTCTTGGCTACTGACTTTTGTGTCTCCATCCATAGCTGGGATGGTGGAGTCAATCTACAGTGCAGCTGATGTTTGGACGACATTGGCTGGGATGTACTCTGGAGCTGGGAGTGTCATGATGATGATGGAAGTTGAGAAGATTGATGCTACCACACAGGGGGAGAAGACAATACTCCAGTATGCAGCGGAGCTACGTCGCTTATGGGCAGATTTGGACTACTATGATCTGCTATCATTACAAAATTCGGTAGATGTTCTCCTTGAAAAACAGTACCTTGAGCGTAGGCGTGCGACTCTTTTTCTCAAGGGTCTGAACCCGCAGTTTGAGGCTAGGAGGACAACAATGTGTCATCTGCCATCTTTTTCGTCTCTGGATGAGGCTTTTGCATCAATAGAGCAAGAGAAGATCCGACAGAAGGTGATGAAAGGCGAGACCTCACCAGCTGTCCGTTCTGCATTGGTGGTTCCTAGTGCTCCCAGCAACGATGACAGGGAGTGCTACAATTGCGGGAAGAAAGGGCACCTCAGCTACAACTGCCCTCAACCCCGCAATTCTGGTCGTGGTCTAGGAGGCAGAGGCAGAGGACAGAGAGGTGGACGTGCAGGTCAAGGAGACAGGGGAGGAGGCCGGGGAGTTGCTCACCTAGCTGTGACGGAGTAGACCACTACCGAAATGAATGGAGCTGAGATGATAGTGCTAGCTGAGATGATAGTGCTGGAGGAACTACGTCAGTTCAGGTTGAGAGTTCTAAGGGCAAGGGACTGGCCACTCAGGATCTGGATAACACTATCTACCTTGGTAACTTTACTGGTTACGCTGCTCATATGGGCAAAGGTTTTCCGGTTCGGGCACTTGCATCCATCCACTAAATCTCATACTTGTTGGATCATAGACTCAGGTGCATCTAGGCATATCATAGGTGCATCTAGTGAGAGTGTATTATATTATCCGAGCAAGCATACACATCCCGAGATAGTTTAGACTGCTGATGGGACATCCCAACCCATCAGGGGTACTGGCTCGGTCCATTGTACTTTATATGTTACCCTGTCATCTGTATTACATGTTCCCTCGTTTCCGGCCAACTTATTTTCTGTTAGCTCTTTCATTGATCAATTGAATTGTACTGTTCTTTTTGATCGGGA
The DNA here is from genome assembly GCA_036927795.1 of Iris macrosiphon. Classification (NCBI taxonomy): domain Eukaryota; kingdom Viridiplantae; phylum Streptophyta; class Magnoliopsida; order Asparagales; family Iridaceae; genus Iris; species Iris macrosiphon. The sequence continues at coordinate 175,051,941 of JAYESA010000001.1, forward strand.
TGTGTTCTTTCCAGGAGAATGCCACGGGGAAGAGGCTTGGGATTGACATCAGGTGTGATGGTCTTTTGTACCTGGATCGGGAGGTTGCAATGCTTGCTGCTGCTACTACTAGTGGAGGTCCAGAGACAAGCAATGCTCCAACAGTGCAGATTGGGACATTTATCTTTTGATAGTTTGAATAAGTTATGACCTGAGATAATGAATAAAGTAGACAAAAAATGTTATTTTGTAATGCTTGTGAACTTGGAAAGCATATACGTTCTACTTATAAAATATAAAATGGTTGGTCTTCAAAGTTTTGAGCCATTTGCACTTGTTCATTCTGATGTTTGGGGACTGTGTTATACTACTTCTATCAGTGGATTCAGATGGTTTGTTATCTTTATTGATTGCTACTCACGTATGACCTGGATCTACATGATGAAGCAGAAATTTGAGGTGTACAAATGTTTTCAAGACTTTTCGGCATATGTGAAGACCCAGTTTTGAGTACATGTGAAGATTCTTCGAACATATAATTGGACCGAGTACATCAACAAGGAGTTTGCTAATTTCATCTCTAGTCAGGGAATTCTTCATCAAACTACTTGTCCAGACACTCCTGTTCAGAATGGGGTGGCTGAATGCAAGAACATGCATTTACTAGAAGTGACACGTTCTTTGATGCTGACAATGAATGTGCCAAAAATTTTGTTGAGTGAGACTGTTATGACATCAGCTTATCTAATCAACATGATGCCGTCAAGAGTATTAGGGATGAAGACACCATGTGAGATGCTCTTGGGTTCTAATTTTTTTTTGTTCCTCCCAGAGTGTTTGGCTGTACATGTTTTGTGTGAGATCACTTTATGATGGTGAGCAAGTTGGATCCATAAGCAGTTAAATATATCTTTGTGGGCTACTCATCAAGTCAAAAATGATACAAATGTTGGTGTCCCATTGAAAGAAGGTTTTTTGTCAGTATGGACGTGACGTTCCGGGAGTTTGAACCATTTTATGAGGAGAAGACGAAGTTAAGTTCCTTCATTGTTTTCATCGTCAACGTCATTGTTTTCGGAATCAAAGTTTTGTTCAGTGCGATTTATACAACTAGGACCAACATTGAAATCTTAGTTATTATAAAAATATTGACTACTTGAAATTATAGTTGTGTCAATATTTGGTAGTGATAGAATAATATAAATTTTAATACAAGATGAACCTAATTTATTTTGAACAATAAAATTTCATGTTTATTCACAATCTACTATGAATAAAATCACCTAATTGTAAATTCATAACTTATGAAAAAACGATCACAAATAATACTACTTAAACTAGCTAATGTGATGTTATGATAAGTGAAAATAAGATGAATATTACCTCCTTGGTAAGATAATCCATCTAGTATTCTCCATGGTAGCAAATTATTACTAAATTTTGATCAATAGTCACAAACTTTTGAACAGAATACGACTTACAAAGGGATGTCAGGAAATAGCTAGGAGAAGATGGTAAGAGATAATGGTTGAATTTGGCTTCTGATAAGAATGGAGTAAAAGAATGAATATTCTGAAGAAAATGAGAGGTAGAAAACAAATGTGAGATGTATAGGTAAAAAATAACCGTTTCGAAACTAAACGTTACAAATTTATCGTTAGCTAGTGTACTATTGTAAGTAAATTTAACGTTAGCTAGTAGTGTAGGTAGTGTGCTATCAAACAAATAGATGACAGTGAGAGAGAGAGAGAGAGTGAGTTGGGGGAGAGAGAGAGAGAGATGACAGAGAGAGAGATGACACAGAGAGAAAGTTGAGAGACGAGAGAGCGCTAAAAATAATAAAAAATAGAAAACGCCTATGGGAATGGCGTTTTCTTTTTGAGGAGCGTCAATCCGATGGGCGTTTTCTATATATATATATATATATTTGCAGTGACTAACATCGGTTAACGGATGTGTATGTATATAGTTTTTTAAGGTTAGAAAACACTGATGCGAAGGGCGTTTTATAATTTTTTTAAATATAAAACGCCCTTAGGATAGGCGTTTTGATACTTTTTTCGTAATTTCTGAAACTTATATGCTTTCGGTTGAATTTATATAAACTTCAATGCTCTAAGTGAAATTTTTGAAAAAAAAGAGTGATAGAGATGAGAGAGAAGGGGGGGGGGTTCACAGGAAAAAAGAGGGGGAGAGTTGAGAGATGACCGTGTGAGAGAGTGCGAGTGAGACGAGAGGGGCAATGAGCGAGAGAAATGAGAGAGACCGGAGAGGGGTGAGACGAGAGGATGAGAGAGACGAGCGAGAGATGAGAGCGGGAAAAAGGACGAGAGAGACGACATAGAGCCAAAAAATAATAAAAAATAGAAAACGTCCATCGAATGGGCATTTTATATTTTTTATTATTTTTTTCTGCTTTGCAGTCGGTTAACTGGGGCGAACGGCAGTTACGTTTATAGTTTTTTAATGTTAGAAAATACGGTTGTGAAGGGCGTTTTATATTTTTTATAATTTTTTAAATATAAAACGCCCTTAGGATAGACGTTTTGATTTTTTTTTTTTCGTAATCTGTGAAACTTCTATGTTTTCGGTTGAATTGATATAAACTTTGATGCTTCCACTAAAAATTTCCGTTAGCCTTTTGAAGAAAAAAGATGCTGTACTCAACGAAGTCGGAAAGTCATGCTTTGTTGCATGACTAGCTTAGATGCATGACTAATTTAGAATAAACATGCCGCTGTGAACAAATATCATCACTTGAAACTAAATCTGGAGTAGGCAACGAGGTGGGCCATTGCTAAATGTGGGAAATAAGATCGAATCAAAACAACAATGAGGTGGGCCTTGCAAAATGTATTATTTTCATTAGTATCCATGATCTGTGCCCTGCCCAAATCCTGTATTGGGGAGAGCCTCGGGACACCCTTTTCAAAAACTCTGACCTTATTTTGTTGATGTATCCTACAATTTTGTTTTCGCTATCTGATCTTCTGGAAAACTATGTAATCCTTGTATCGTGGCCCAAAGAATCGATATTGCATTAGCAGTCACTTTAGGTTTTTTTTTTTACTAATTGATGTTTGATGTCTTAAGTTAATCAGAATGATTCTGATGAAAATTCTCTGTGCTATAGGTTTGTATCATCTGCTCGTCAATTAGCTAAAGCTTTGGAGGTGCCTCTGGTAAATGATTTGGGTTACACAAAAAGATATGTCCGTTGCCTTCAGGTTTGTGTCATCTATTCTTTTGATGCAGTTGAATCATTAACTGTAAATTCTTCGTCTAATTGAATTGTACTTACCAGATTGCTACAGGATTGATTGATTTTATTTTTCTTAAAACGTTTTGAAAATTAACTAGATTCCTGCTGTTCGGATGAAGTAACGTGTTCTTTTTCCATGTTTTTTTGCAAAACTTTTTAAGAAGTTAACACATAATTTCCTACCACCGTTGCCTTCAGTTTTGTTGTTCGGATGAAGTTACGTTTTCTTATGCAAAATTAAAAAAAAAATCCAAATAAACCTACTAAAAATTGCAAAAAAAAGTCCATAAAACCCAAACACATGCATAGTCGGACGTCGGGGGGACTAGGCAGGCGCCTAGGCGGCCATCGGGCGGACACCACGCGCCTAGGCCGCCTTTTAGAACAGAGCGTATCGTGTATCAATTGCTTGTGTATCGCATATTATATCGTGTATCATATCGTACATAAAATCTAGGAGTTTAGGTGTATACTTTTAAATATATATGGACATGATTAAATATAGTTTTGTCATAATTTCTTTATTTGCTTCATCTTTACAAGTCAAGTTCTGCAATCCATATTCTTTAGTATACATTATATGACTCATAGATTAAAAAAACAACCACCCCCCATACTACCTATTAGCCTAATGTGTTGTATGAGATCAATTACACTACTCAAAGAAAAGAAAAAAACTCGATACTACCTACCAGCCTATATGTATCGCTACCTACCAGCCTATATGTATCGTATTGGATCAACCGATATGTAACAAAATGGTAGTATATCGTTTCGTTTCATAAGATTACGTATCATGTATAGTACGCAAGGTAGTCAAAGGCGCAAGGCACACTCAAGGCGCAAAGGGTCCAAATCGTCCGAGGCGCAAGGCGCACTTAAGGCGCGCGCCCGAGCGACACGAGACACAAAAATTATATATATATATATATATATATATTCACATCGAATTCTACATTGATAAACATGTGTGCTTCAAATTCTCCCATGTCTAGGTTGCAATCACTTTGAATTGAGTGAGCGAGAGAGAACAATAAAAAAAAAGTACATCAGTTCAAAAAATAGTCTAAAAACAGTACAACAGTTAAAAAAATAGTCTAAACATGTTATTTTTTCACAAGATTTTCAAGGCGCGCCTTAGCTATTCCAAGGCGCTCGAAAAAGGCGCACCTAGGCGCGCCTTAGGTGCGCCTTAAGAATTGCGCCTCGCCTAGAGTGCCCTGAGGCGCTGCCCGTGCGCCTAGGAGCAAGGCGCGCCTTAGTTACTGTTTCTTAAGGGCATGACCACCCAATCGCATGAAGCTGACCAAAGTGCCTCAGGGCATGACCCTCTCACAATCATTATAGAGGATTAATGTATGGACAACAGAGGTCATCCTCCCCCCCCTCCCCCCCCAACACACACACACACACACACACACACACACCCACCCACCCACCTACCCCATTCTGATGATGATTAGTATGCTTATTTACTGTTTCTCAAGTAGTTGGCTCATTGCACCATACTAAATTTATCTGTAATATAAATCAACATGAGCTGTAGTAAGTATATCTTTGTATGTCCAGTAATTGATAAGCACTGTTTGTTGATTAACTATTGATTCTTTTCTGTCCATTGGAATGTAAATCTTGCAGATTTCAGAGGTGGTAAACAGCATGAAGGACTTGATTGATTATAGCAGAGAAACAAAGACTGGTCCTATGGGTATGTCTTTTCTTATTTAAAAATTTGTGCTTGTGGTGCTTACCATGCCCAAAGTCCAACACTTGCATAGTGTATAGCTGATGCAGGAATTCCAGTCACTTTATTGCAATTCACATGATATTCGCTCTAAATGAGATGTTTGACATGGTCATCTACATTATCCCCATCACAGAATGCAGGTCGTTTTCATAGAGTTGTCACTTCGGTTAGATTGGCTCGAGTTTACAATAATTCACCTTCTAGTTGGTTCTGACGCAATGCCACTGTAGTGTAACTTAGCCACATACTTCATATTTGGTGATGTTGCTTAGTGTAGTTGGTCTCCAATGAAAATTGCCTCAACTTAGGAGCCATTATAATTCTCCATTTAACTGTGAATATCATGGTAATTTTTTGTATTTTCTTTTATATATGATCTGGTTGCAAATTGTCACGATTTCAACGAGATAAAAATCAGTCTTTGCATTGGTTCAGATAGCTTAATCAACTTCCCTAGAAGGACTTCATCCGGGATTCATCCTCAGCAGCCTGAAGTGCAGCAATCAATGGCCCAGAACTCAAACAGTGTTTGTAACACCAGTGGGCAGCTTGGTTCTGTTAGCAATGGCATCACTAGTGTCAGTAACTCTGTGAATGCTCCATCGTCCACAACCACGCCTGGAATTACCATTGCTAGGGTCCTCCATCAAAATTCAATGAATTCTAGGCAAGAAAACCAGATGGGCGCAGCAAACAGTCCCTATGCTGGCGTGAACTCTGTTCAGATTCCATCTGCCAGCTCATCTAATTCAATTCTACCATCCCAACCAAATTCATCTTCCCCTTTCCCATCACCAACACCTTCGTCATCCAATAACAACCTAGCTACAGCCTCTCACAACACCCACTTGAACTCCGCAAGTTCACCTGCAAACACCCCCATGATGCAACAGCAGGCCACCCAATCGCATGAAGCTTACCAAAGTGATTCTCAGAGCTCTGTGCAACAAATTTTACAAGAGATGATTATGTCCTCACAGCTAAATGGTGTCAGTAGCTTCGGAAACGAGATGAAGGGGGTAAATGGAATCACACCAACTTTGAACAGTGTGAACTGCTTAACTGGTAATGGAATTGCCAATAGTAGCGCAGTTGGTGGCATGGGATTCAGAGGAATGGGTGGAATTAGTCCTAGAGCTACAGCTAGTGGGATAAGAGCAGCGATGGCTAATAACGCAATGAATATGAATGGGAGGGTCGGGATGAACCACATTTCACAGGATCCTACATTGATGAGCTATCAGCAGCAGCAAGATATGGGAAAGCGGCTTTTGAGTGGGCTTGGTGCAGTTAATAGCTTCGATAATCTTCACTTTGACTGGAAGACCTCTCCATAGAAAATAACAGCCATTGACGGTCACTATATGTTCTACAGCAACCAAAAGTTACCAGAAAAAGGAGGTAACGGTTAACCTTCGACTACACAGAAACAATTCTTGTTAAAGAGTCCATAACTTCAGTTCCTTCTGCCCCTTCTTCCTTGTGTACTAATTTCGCTAAAGAAATTTATATAGTGGCTTCTTTCATACTACTACTTGTATCGAAATTCTCTAACTGTTGTTTTGTGGGCTTTGTATATTATTATGCTTCCGACGACATGTTCTCTCCAAGTGCAAATCAAATTGGGAACCTTTGTGTAAGCATGTGACAGGAGGGGTTTTCTATGTGAGCCATACGCAGTGCTAGAATTTAGATTTTGAGATCCCAGTCGAGCTCTCAAAGCTTAATGTTAATATTATATTATTATTCTTTTATTGACGATGATACAATAGTATATTTCAATTGGTTCTGTGACTTCAGTCTTCTTTGTCACTTGGTTGCTAGTAAAATGTTTATTAAGACTTCATGCTTGACTTTGAAATCTGGAGAACTATCTACCGGATCTTGATTGAGATCATGGGAGGTATAGGTGTTGGCAACTCATTCCTTAGGTTCTCTCCAATCGGGGTTTCTAAAATTGAGTTTCTATCCTACTTTGACATTGTACTTTAAGAAAGTTTATCATAGTGGGCAAAGTTTCTACATAGAAATTGTGTAGATTTTTTTTCCCCTCTAATTGTCCTAAATTTCTAATCTACGTCGCAAAAAAATGAATAAAAGAATCAATTTAATGATTTAGTTTGAAAGTATGATAAGTCTTTAGCAATGGGGGAACATCTGATATAATTAGGGACAGTACATGATAGGGATATTTTAATTTTAGCAAATGTCTCCACTCTAATTATATAAATTAGTGTATATTTTTATTTATTTTTTAAACAACAAAATGTTTTCCGTCTTTTGTATGGAATAATAAAAAATTTAAGATATATTTTTACTATTTTAACCGATTATTTTGCAAAAAATAGGAGCATTATTTTTGGTGGGGGAGGGGGAGGGGGGCATTTGTCATACAGTTGTATCAAAACTTTCTTTGTAGAAATTCTGTCCACTGTCTTAATCTGTATCAAATTTTTTTCCGGTCAAAAAAGATGTTTCTAGAGTGTTCTTTGATTGCTCAAAGTAAATTTAAATTTTATGTTATATATGGAGGCAATAAAGATTCTCTAGACCCCTGGATATAGTTAATTTAAGAAGCTCCTTGAAGATCATTTTGTTTATTTTTTTTTAATATAATGAGAAATTATATAGTTACATACGTACTGCAGAATTTTGAAGATTATTGTCTTTCTCCTCCCTACCAATCACAACTTTGATGGTAGCTGCGACAAACTCGTGCCTTGCCTGTAGATCATTTTATTTTGTTGTATTATAGTCTATATATGGCAAATATTCTGAGTAATCGGAAATTAATTTTGTTAAATTTTAGTTATAAAAATTGGAAGTTTTTTTTATCATAGGTAGGTCATTTTTACATTTTGATTTTACCGAATCGATAATTCATGATGTCATATAAGGCTAAATTATGTTTGTACAAAATATACATGTGTACATTTAATAAATTATTTCAAAATAACAAACAACGGTTCCGCATTTCGAACTTCAAAAATTTTAAAATAATTTATTCAATGTGCATGTCCATATGTCTTTTATAAGTACAACTTATATTCGTGACGTTCAATAATGATTTATCGATTTGACGAAATCAAAACGTGACAATTAATTTGCAAGTTGCAGACTGCAAACTTTTCATTTTCGATATATATATATATATATATATATATATATATATATATAGAGAGAGAGAGAGAGAGAGAGAGAGAGAGAGAGAGAGAGAGAAGAAAGTAAAGAAGCAAGTGATCTACATCCCTTCCTATTATGTATCTTCAAATATTTTCATATTTATAATCGTTGGATCTTGTTTAAGTCATCTAATCTTAACCGTTGATTTGCGAGAGAGAAAAGAAAGGAAGGAAGAAAGGGATCTGCATCCCTTTCTATTATGTATCCCCAAATATTTTCATATTTACAATCCTTAGATGGTCCATGATACATACTACTATATACTACTATTTTAGGTATAACTGGTTTTATGTCAAGATGTATAATGGATTGGCCCGGCCCGAGGCTCGGTTTGACCGGGTTCGAGTCGGTCCGAGCCCAACCCGATACAAAGAGCGGGCCGGGACGGGCCAGCCCGGTCGGATTGGCAGTCGACCCAGTCAGGAATCGTGACCCGGTCTGTGATGGATCGGGTCGAACCGGTCTGGGTCCGGAACCGTCCCGATTTAAATTTTTTTTTTTTTTACGTTTATTTATATATATATTATATATATAATCTATATGAAATAACTTATATGTTAATAAATTCAAGTTAAAATTTAAAAGTTTTTTTATTAAGTTGATTTTGTATAATTTGAAATTTATAAGTTATTTGATAGAATTTTTTTATAATTTATGTAAAAAATTATATAAACATTAAGGAAAAATTTATTTGATTTTTTTTATATCAATATTTATATAACTTTAAGGATAAATTAAAATCTAAATATTTATAAGTTGAATTTTTTTTTCTTATTTTTTTGAATAACTTATAAAAAAAATTGTATAAATCTTTCTTTTTTTGAATTTAAATATAAATTTATAACTTGAAATTTAAAGAAGTTATTTATATAGACATAAAGAAGTTAAATGTAAACAACTAAGAACATTAAGTAAGAAAAAGCTGATTTTTTTTATTAATGGCAATAAAATTAAAAATGTATTATAACATTAACTAACAAAAAAAATAGAAACTTGTAAATAATATTTTATTTGCATAAAGCTTGTAAAACAATGTACCAGACTTTTAAAACAATTTTTTCGTCCGTCGTCCGTCTTTCGTTGAAGTTTATTGCTCAGCTCCTCATTCAGTAGCGTCATTCATAGTAAGAGATTGAAAGTTCAGCTCTGAGATATTGACACTTTTATCTCTTGAGTCTTGAGTTATTTTTTTTAGCACGGATCCAATCTTGAACGAATATTTGACAACAACAGACTCATCTTCTTGCTTAGCATCCTTGAACCTGCACTAAAACAAGATTCTAATGCTACCGTGTATACCGGGACCATTAGAATATCACGTGCTATAGAAGAAAGTACAGGATAAGTTTTTTCGTGTCTCTTCCATCATTCTAAAATTGAATAATAAGATTAAGAGTCATCTTCATCTTCTTTATAAGAATTTAGATATAAGGACAATTCTTGAGTGAATTTGGAAGAATTTTATTGTTTCTTCCTTTGCAGTACAATTTTAGCATATGATAATTTAGACATAAAACCAAAGTTAATATCTTGAACGGGTGTACCGGGTCGGGTGGATAAAACTCTTTCTTCATATAAAGTAGTTAAATTATCTAAAATATCCTTAATTTCTGCTTTCAAGCTACCTACGCCAACTATCATATTTTCTTCAAATTCGTCTAATAAAATAAATACACCATCTAATTTAATCCTGGGATCAAAAATCGAAGCCAAACAATATATAAGAGGTATATTACCCCCAATATTTTTTAAATTTGGCTTCCATTTTGGAAACCACATAATCAATACCAGGGACATTTCTATATCTAGAAAATAAATGAGACATGTTAAGAATTTCTGTTAAAGCTAAATGTGAAGTTGGATAATAAACTCCAGATAGAATACATGTAGCATTGTAAAATAATTCAAAAAATTCAAAAATAGAAGTAGCAATTAAACAATCATTCTCAGTTACTTGATAATCAAAACTAGGATTAGATTTACAATAATGTGTAATAACATTTTTAAACTTCATAGAAGATTTCAACATTAAATAAGTAGAATTCCACCTATGTGGTGCATCCTTAACAAATCGCCTAAAAGTAATACCATATTGTGTACATAAAATTTTAAAAGCTTGTTGTCTGCTTGCAGAAGTGTTCAAACTTTGTAAACATAATCTAACATTTTCTAAATTTAGTTGAAAGAATTTAAGACATTCTTGTATAATCAAATTAATAATATGACAAGCACATCTAACATGAAAAAGTCTACCATCTAACATAGGCGTAAATTGTGTTTTCAAAACATTAATAGAAGAAGTGTTATTAATAACATTATCAAAGAAATCGAAAATATTTTATAGTGAATATCATATTCACGCACAAATTGCATTATAGCGCCACCGATTACAGCGCCGGTATGTTAAAATTTTAAGGGCCTTAGACAAATGATGCATTTTTACAACATCTATCTTGGATCTATATAATGTGCCGTAATACAAATATAAGCATAATTTTGCTTAGTAATCCATATATCAGAAGTTAAAACTAATATACTAGCATACATGAAACTTTCTTTCAAAGCAGCCTTATCTTTTTGAAAAAAATTCAGTGCCTCTGCTTTAGCAGTAGATCTAGAAACTTTAATAAAATAAGGATTAATGATATTACTTGCATAATTATAATAAAATCATTCTCACCAAATGTAAATGATTGTTCATCACAAATAATATATCTTGCTAATTCAGTCTTGTTACGAGCATCAGAATAAGTAAAGTTACCTATAGAAGATCCTGGACCACCGGTACTTAGCTTTGTTTGTCTAGCCTGCAGTGTGTTTTTGCCATAACAACTTTCGTAGTGTCTTTTTAAAGTGTCTGTGCCATCATTTTTTTTATTTGTAAACCCGCTTACATTTCTTACATTTCGCAGCCTTAGGTATTGGTTTTTGATCTTTTGGATCTAAAATCGGTGCGCCCTCACTATCAGTGACAAATATTTTTGTAAAATAATTCTATAAAATTGATTTTTTTTTCTGTTGTCAACATTTGTAGCCGTAGGAGGTGACATTTGTGTCGGTGGCACATAATCAGAAATATGATTATTTTCGAACATATTATTATAATAATCATAATTTTCAAAAGGTTGGTTTGAATTTTATCCATCTATATTTAAAAAAAATTCAAAAAATTTTAGAGCAAAATTAATTACTTTTCTACAAAAAAATGAGAAAGAGAGAGGAAAGAAAAATCTCAAATCAGGAAAAAAACAAAAAACTATTCTATAATATTAAAGTTACTTTTAACGTCTGCTACAAGCCTCCAAAAGAAATCGCAAGAAACTGTGTTGAGAGGGAAGACGCTGGACTACAGTAATTGCTTTGCTTCTAAACTTTGTAATTGTCTTTCTTCTAAACTTTGTAAGAGAGAAAAAAAAAATTTAAGAGGAAAAATATTGTGTTGTGTTTATTTTTCATAAATTATTGACTATTTATATATTTGTTTTTGGGCTAAATGATCCCAAATACACTCAAAAAAAAGAGTTGTTATAATGAGTAGTAAAATGATGAAAATACTCCTAAAACGGTCAAAAACTGCCACTAAAATGGAGGTATTTTGGTTAAAATAGTCCAAACGTTTATAATAATAATAATTAAAAAAGCCGACCGGACCTAAACCAGGCCTGTCCGGCCCGACCGACCGGACCGTCCGAATTGGACCCAGCCCGAAAGGGATAGATAGCGGGCCGGGCTGGACTTGGGGTCGGATCCTTCGATCCAGCCCGAATCCGGGAGAGAGTGGACTAGACAGGGCCGATCCGTTGACCAAGTTCGGACCAATCCGAACCGGTTTTGACCGAATCGGATCCGGCCCGGATTCCGGGCCGTCCGCACATTCTAACACCTTGAGTTTTATGATCTTTAATCTATGGCCATGGACTACTGTGGTAGCAATGGTGCTCACATGAAAGTTTCTATATATAGCCATGGACTCTTTTTCTTTTAACCTTCACTTGATTTGTTACTGTAGCAAGCTATGATACTATCTAGCTTGTGAGGTGTTTGGAGTGCGCAAATGTAATGTGTGGGTGATATGTTGGAGGATTTGTATATAAATTAATATAATAAAATTATATAATTTAATAATGTTTTAATTTTCCAAAAAGGGTCTCTTTTTGCAGTTTTATCTAGAACCTCGAAATGGCTTGAGACGGTCCTGACTTCTTCGTTGCTTCTCTCAATTGTTGTTTCTGTGATCAGTTTGTATAAATTAAAGATACTTCAATATGTGCTCGCTGCGTTGAAGCCCAAGGCCATTTCAATTACCAAGCCTTTCTTCAATATGTATTTGTGGGCCGGGAACAATTGTTGATTGGGCTACATTGTTGATTGGGCTAATCGCTTCTAAGCCTCGACAGAATCGAGTAAGCGAAAAGCTCCAATGCAAATTAGAATTTAATCTTCATTTTCTCGCCTATACAAGTTGGCATTCCATCTCTCTTACTTCTATTTGTGGGTTGTCGTCGCAACGAATCATATACAATTGATTAACATGGGAAGAAAAGTAGGCAATTTAAGTATGAACTTGTCATCTAATTTTCCTTCCATAGCTATATTTGTATCTATTCAAAAGAAAACTCCCAACCATTTTTTAGTTTCCATGAAAAAAAAAATTGTACCTAACACCCAAATCGGTGCCAGAGTTCTTGTTATAAGATCATGGGCAATATAATCATTAACACAAGTAGGAAGAGAAATGGTATATAAGACGGTGGCGGAGATAAAAAAAAAATGTTGTGGGCAGAGGTAAACTTAGAAAAGAAAATTATTTGGCCATAAAAAACAAATAGCAATAATAAATAAAAAATGCATTAGATAAAGACAAACGATGAGACGGTCATAATTTAATATATTTTAGTATCAGCCAATCAAAATATTTAAATATATACATATCATCTAAATAAAGACGAAGTAGTGTTTTGCCAAAAAAAAAATTTTTTTTTACGGCAAATAAAGACAAATTGAGATATTAAAATCAATATAAAATTTTAATGAGGACAATACTTAAAATATCTATAACTATTTTTTTCCCGGCCCATGTATGCATAATGAAGTCATTACTTTTATATATATATATATATATATATATATATATATATATATATAATTCGGATTGAGAGTCTCGTTTTTTTAGTTCTGTCAAAGTACCCTCCTCTCTGTCCATTGGATCGAGCATGAGAGAGAGAGAGAAGTTCGATCCAACGCACGAGGAAAAGTAGGACTTTGACGGAGTTCCGAAACAGAATTTTTAATCTGGATTTATATATATATATATATATATATATATATATATATATATATATATAATGCGAACCTCAAGGTAGGCTGGTTCTGTGGTTACTACATGAAGGAAGAAAATAATAAGAAAACAATGGACGTACAAACAAAAAGAAAAAGAAAAAGAAAAAGAAAAGACAGAGACTTTGATACAAAGAAACCAATCCTCCGATTATCATAAGATAACAATACTTTGATATGATTGGATTAGCAATCTCTCAATCAATTAATTAATTAATTAATGTCGATCGACGAAGCAATCGCCGGTAGCAATGGACAGCAAAATTCCAAAGTGATGGATGAAATTAGTTGCCTCGTTTATAATTTTAAATTGTGACGAGTGCGTGCGCCAAAAGCTAAGGGTTATCGATTGACAAGCTGCTTTTATAATTAATTAACCAGTCCCCATCTTCTCGATTGATTGGTAGGTTGGGTTGTTGAAGTGCTAGCTAGCTAGCTACAAGGAAGCTTTCTTAATTGATTGATCCAAATCATAAGCTGACGGCTCTTTCCTAAAAGTTATGATCGACATCAGATCCTATTTGATTGTGCATATGCTTGGTTTCAGTCCAAATGGCGCGGGCTCAATACGGATATCACTCGAGACAGGAGGAAAATGTGCACCACTAGGAAAATAACAGTAGAAAAAAAATTGAGTTGCATCCCCATTTTATTTAGGTGCATTTCATCCGATTATCCGAATATACAAAACCTTCCACTTTTTATTGAAATTGTCTCCGACTGACAGTCAACTCGTTTGACCATATTTTTCGAACAAAAATACCCCCGAACGAGCAGTCCCCCGCCCCTGCACGAGCAGTCCCTATTAGTCCCGAAGCCAAATCAAAGTAGATGAGGTCCACAAAGTAGAGACTCACACAAGAGTTCGTCTCTACAAAAGTTGGTGCACTGAAGATCCACACAAGAGTTTCTCTACAGTGACACACAACTCCACAGAAGCACTAAAGCAGGAACATGTTACAAACTGACGATCCAAAGAAAATGCAAATACAACAAGAATCAGAAAACCGTTCTTCTCTTTACGTTCGCAGACGCTACAACGGGGAACAAGAAAAGAAATACAAAGAAGGGAAGTCATTGCTGGGGTGATTAAAACCACCAGAGCTCAAGGCAAGATTCGCGCTAAACGACGAATTGTTCCCATGATCCAGCAAGTTCACACGAGAACTTCTGGGACGCTCTTGGTCACCTTTCGGATCACTCGAAAAATATTTTGTGGAAGGGTGCTCACTGCGGCCGCTATATTGCTCTCAGTTTTTTTGTCTTACTAAAAGAAAGAAAAGCTTCTCTATATATAGAGGAAAACAACACATATGTGACCTGAGAAAGCTCAAAGCCGCATATGAGCTATTCGACACCAGGCCGCATGCGTAGCCGTAGCAGCATGCGTCGCTGGAGCAGCATGCGTCACCGTCGCCGCCGGTCACGTTGCACAGGACAGCGCCGTCAAATACCATCAAGCGCCGAAAGCAGCAGGCACTTTGCACAGACACTCTCGTGCCGCATACGCCGCATAAACCGGATGGCACGGATAACCATGCGCCGCCAACAGATGACTATGTCCCCTCCACATGCGACTCGCTTATACAAGTTCGCTGGCCGCATAGCTCCAGGCCGCATAGCCCATGGACACATAGCTCCTGGCCACATAGTGCCTGGCCTTATAGCACCTGGCCGCATAGCTCCAGGCCACATATCGCCACGAAACATGCGCCAGAACAAACACCGTGCATTCAACTCGCGCATAAAATGAGTGCACGAGCACCATGCGACGATGCTGACGTGCGCCAACAAAGCGTCACTTTGCACCCTTGAACTCGAATTTGAGTCTGAGTCGCTAAGTCCCTGCTCATAAGAAAATGTAGTTAAAAAAATAGATTTTATTGTCTTGTTTTGTGATTCCCAAGGACAATAAAAACTACTGAACCCAACCCAAATTAAACCCTAAAATAAATCTGGTTTAATTGAACCAAACCAACCCGAACCGGACCGGTCTAACTGAACCCAACCCAAACCTTATTGTGTCGGATCTGGGCCCAAAACTCAAACCCGACCCGGACCCGAACCCGACCCGGGAACCAAATCCCTAACCGCCCTGTGGCGATTCGCCTCTGCTCCCGCAACCGCCGTGGCTCTCCGGCACCCCACGCCGCTTTGCCTCGCCGTGCCCCGCCCTCGCCACCGTCTCCTCGGCCATCACCCTCAGCCCCCGTCCCCGAGCTCCACTGGCCACCGCAGCCACCCTCTGCTCCTCCTCCAGATTCGTCGTCCTCGTCGAGCCCCTCTCCGCCATCACAACCACCACCTCCGCTGTGTCCTCCGCCGACGACACCAGCGCCCCATCCACCGTAGCCTCCGCCTGAACCCCCACAGCGGCAGCCCCGACGATCCTCCACCGTCCCCGGGCAGCTTCGCCTCCGCCAGTACCGCCTCCGACGAGCCGAGCCACCTCCGCCCTCCTCCGGCGAAGTCCCAGCGCCCCAGCCGTCGCAGTAATCGAAACCCTAACCCTAGACACTGTACAGTGTTGTGTCGTGTCGTGTCGTCTCGCGGACACGAGAAATCCTAGTCTGCGTAGCCCTGTTCAGGTACCCTTTTCTCTCTCCTCGTTGTCCCGTTTTCTGTTCCGTTTGTTGTGACGAGAATCCTGCATGACCCTCTCGTTGCCCGTGCAACCCGCTCGGTGTGTCGTGTCCTGTGGCGATCGCGAACTGCGATCTAAAATCAGGAAAATACTCGCCTCGTTTTTCCCCGGAACCGAGTGCGCCCCGCCAAAGGGACGACTTGGTCGCGTGCGGTCTTCACCAAAAGGTGCGCGCCGTTAATACGGACGTGTGGGATTTTGCGGAAGTTGATTTGGATGTGCGTGCACACCGGAATCAACGCGTATCCGTCGACAACGTCCCGTATCGGCCTGTTCTGGAACTCGTTGTAACTTTGTGTACACATGCCAGATCAAAACAAAACTTGCGCCATCGGACTCATAGCAATACGCTGGTCCTGTGACCCAAGTTTGGTTCGATTCTGAGAACGTTGACAAAATCGTGTATCGTGGGTCCCGCGGCTCCACTTGACGGGCAATTTTGGGATCGGCTCATCGGAATCCAGTTCTGAAAGTTTCGTTGGGTTCGTATCATCGTTCTGGACCTGTTGACACTAAGTTTGAAGAATTTGGAGAACATTGTCTCTGACACATTTTTCGGTGCGAAGCGGCCCACATGAGGACCCCACTTTGACCAGAAACTGTCATTTTTGCCCCTGTGTCTAAATTGGACTCAAGAACAGGCGTTTCTAGCTATTTAATATTTTTTGAACCTAATGGTGATGTTTATTTCAGCAACCGGAGGACTACCTGCAAATCCCACTGATACCAGAGCTACAGATGGAGTCAGGCAAGTGTACATTGCCATACTTGCAGTATAATGATTCATATTATTCTCTTGTTTTAGTCCTGTGATCTATATGTTATACCTAGGACCGTGTGACTTACTTAGCGTTCGAATAATATTTGGGTGCCAACATCGTACGCGGAGTTGTGTAACGTCACCTAGAGATGGATATCGAGACCATTTACATTCTCGTGCTTGCAATATCAAGTACCTTATAACCCAGGACACCTGACACTATTCATGAGACAGAATCTTTTTGAGATATTCATGGTAATTCTGTATAGGTTACATAATTCATGACATAGATATTACATGTGCTTAGCTATCATTATGACTTGCTGCATTAGTTATAATCTTGCGTGTCATGGACATGAGACGTGTGATTACATTGGGTGGGGAGAGACACACATGCTACAGGCTGATTTATATATATATTTATTATGGTGAGGCCTTAGACTCTACATCAGAGCTAGGCACTCTACTAGCGATATATTATTGTGAGGCCTTAGACTCTACATTAGAGCTAGGCACTCTACTAGTGATATCACTGCTACCGGCTCCCCGACACAGAGCTTGTAGTGGTCTCAGCCCGAGTCTAATGTTGCTCTTATTTTGCATATCACTTAGATGGTTACATAGTTTGCTATTGATACATTTCATATACTGCATTTATTTTGGCATGCTGTTTCTTGTACCTTGTTACGTCCCTCTGAGGACCTGGTCCATTGCCAGTTTTGCAGCCTAGACCATTGTGGAGCCTGACTGGAGTTGCTGATGTGAGTTGCTTTGCCATGTAGGAATTGGTGCCAGGTACTTATATCATTTCTTCCGGAGTATTGGTTATTATTCATATTGTTTATTCATTTGCTGATATAGCCTAGTTTTATAGACTTATATCCCTTCCTCGAGTCTATTCGAGCTTATGGGTTACTGGCGGCCGACTTTAGCACATGTAGCTCATTCTTGTATATTCCGTTCATTGTGGATTGAATCATAGATATTTATAGATAGTAACCCTTCTAGTACAGCTTATACGTATTCGACTCGGACCAGAGTCTGGTCGAATGCGTAGTTGGCATATTACGTATTCCTAGTCCTACGTATTTGGGACTGGGGCGTGACACTAAGGCAAGGGTGCGGGTTTGGGTCCGGGTCACTAAAGAAAGGTTTTCGGGTCGGGTTCGGGTCCGGGTCGGACGGATGGGGATAATGTAACATGCCAGGAACAAAAATACCTTCGAACGAGCAGTCCCATGTCCTTCGCTGCCTCCGCCCCCTCGCGAGCAGCCTCCCGTCCCTGCACGAGCCATCCTTGTTAGTCCCGAAGATAAATCAAAGTAGATGAGGTCCACAAAGTAGAGATTCACACAAGAATTCGTCTCTACAAAAGTTGGTGTACTGAGATCCACATAGGAGTTTCTCTACAGTGACACACAATTTCACAGAAGCACTAATCCAGGAACATGTTACAAACTGATGACCCAAAGAAAATGCAAATACAACAAGAATCAGAAAACTATTTTTCTCTTTACGTTCGCAGACGCTGCAACGGGGAACAAGAAAAAAAATACAAAAAAGGGAAGTCATTGCTGGAATAATTAAAACCACCGGAGATCAAGGCAAGAATCGCGCTAAACGACGAACTGTCCCCATGATCCAGCAAGTTCACACGAGAACTTCTGGAACGCTCTTGGTCACATTTCGGATCACTCGAAAAATACTTTGTGGAAGGGTGCTCACTGCGGCCGCTATATTGCTCTGGTGCTCTCCGTTTTTCTCTCTTACTAAAAGAAAGAAAAGCTTCTCTATATATAGAGGAAAACAACACATATGTGGCCTGAGAAAGCTCAAGGCCGCATATGCGCTATCCGATACCAGGCCGCATGCATAGCAGTAGTAGCATGCATCGCCGGAGCCGCATGCGTCACCGCCGCCGCCGGTCATGTTGCACAGGACAACGCAGTCAAACACCGTCAAGCGCCGAAAGCAGCAGCACTGTGCACAGACACCCTCGTGTCGCATACGCCGCATAAACCGGATGACACGGATAACCATGCGACGCATGCGCCGCCAACATCTGACCATGTCCCTTCCACATGCGACTCACTCATACAAGCTCGCTGGCCGCATAGCTCCAGGCCGCATAGCCCCTGGATGCATAGCTTCTGGCCACATAGCTTCTGGCCATATAGCACCTGGGCGCATAGCTCCTGGCCGCATATCGCCACGAAGCATGCGTCCGAGCAAGCAACCGTGCATGCAACTCTCGCATAAAATGAGCGCACGAGCGCCATGCGACGATGCTGACGTGCGCCAATGTCACGCCCCAGTCCCAAAATGTCAGGAACTAGGCCACGTGTCACTGGCCAGCTGACACGTCACTAAGGGCTTAATCTATTTTGAATAGACCCATAGGGACGTGCTACGCTGTCCTAAGATACTACAAGAACAACAAAGGCAAACTATCTCATCCACAACAAAATGTCAGAAAAGCAAGTGCTGAATATATATAAAACTGAGTCTGATACGGTACACAACTGGTGAGATTATAAGCCTACTACAAAAACTGATAATAGCGCAGAAAAATCAGATAGACTAAGCAGTGTCTATCTGATCAAAACATCTCCATCTCCAAGTGGCAGGCCTCTAGGGTCAAGCATTCTCTGAGGGTGTCTCCTCGAGCTCCTCCTCGGTAACACATCTAGCCTCCTGATCAGGGCCGTACACAGTGGGGTAGAAAGCCTCGTCTAGATCTGGCAGGGAACCAGGTCCTCAGTGGGACATAACAAGATACAGAAAATGACATGCCAAGTATGTAAATACTGAATAAAGAAAATAAATACAGGGTGCTAATCATTCTAAGTGAAATGCAAGTAAAGACCTTGTAGTACGCATGGGATTGTATCGGCTAGACATATGCTGACGTAGTTCACCAATCGTGGGGACTGGCTAGTATATGTGTCATATGCCCCCTGACTCAAGGGAACTCTGCAATCGACCATCATGGTACGAAAGTATAAAACATTTATGGAGGGGGTGTCCCATACGTCTACCAGTTATCTTTCCCATCCTAATGAAATTAAATGTCAAGTCGTACATTTCCTGAGTTATTCTAATCCGTGATGCGGGTCACACGTACTGGTAGCTAATCAACTACGCAGCTCGCATCCCAATATGCATTGCAACCATGTTGCGTGTTCCCGTGATAGGGTCTAGGAGAGTATTAGAATACTCTCACAGCAAATGGTGAGTCTGTAAGACTAAGTTAAATATGCTAATGTCAACGTATCAGTTGACTGTACCCAAGGCAGTCTCAGGTAATCATGGTATATGAAATTCAGAAACAAAGCAGATATCAATAATTTAATTTGGACATTAACTTGGCAAGGTATACTTGCCTACTCCTTGATAGTACTGAAAACCTGATCTCCCAGTCAGGGTTGAGGGTGCTTGTGACTGGGGGTCACTGGCTGTGCTGAAGTTGGTTTCTGTTAAAACAGACAGGGTTTGTGAATATCAAGGTTGTAATATAAAGTATATGTATATATACTTATATTCACATATATAATATAGTTATATATATAGTATGTATATATATATAGATATAATATATATAGCAGTATATATAGTATATACAGAACAGGAAAATGCAGGTATATATAGAAATTATAATAGTAGCAGGGTATATCCTCTGTCATATATAAATAATATAATGGTATCAGGGTGTATCCACTGATGTATATATATATATAAATTGAAATGACAGGACAGAAAGTAAATACATATATATATCTAGGTAATAGTATATAATGTATTTAGATTATATATATATATATATATATATATATATATATATATATATATATAATGAATTTAAATGACAGTGCAAGAATTGAAATTATACATATATATATATGTAGGCTGTATTATCCAGCACAGTAATATATAATAATAAATTGAAATGACATTTGCAAGAATTAAAAATAGGTATATATATATAAGCTGTATTATCCAGCAATAGATATATAATATATATGTATATTCAGTACTATGATATTAATTATATATATATAAACAGGTGCATATAAATAAATAAATAAAAGAAAATGCATAGTATATATATACATACATATATATAAATATAATAGTAATAATATAACATATATATAATATGTTATATATAAACATAATATTTATATAAATATATGAATACATATATTTATATATATTACATATATATAATTATATAAGTAAAAACAGAATTAAAAATGCATATATACATTTAAATATTATTATATATAACATATGTATAATATGTTATATATATAACTATTTATATATGATAATAAATATATAACATATAAATAAATATGGTATATATAACTATATACATATTTATATATACTTATATATTATCTATAATAATAATATATAGTATACATATACTGTATTTAATATACTGTATTTATACAGTATATTAAATATAATATCTATTATATATTATAGATATACATATATATATACATATATATACATATACATATACATAAAGGAATATATATATAAATACATATATATTAGGTTTAGGTATTATACCCTCTGACAGGTGGGGTCCACACGTCGTCGACGGCGGGTGGACGGCGGCGGAGCTGGCCGGAGGCAGCCGGAGGAGCGGCAACAGCAGCAGTGGCTGCTAGCAGCAGCAGCAGCTTGTGGGAGCTACGGCGGCGGCTGCGGCAGAGTAGGCGGCGGTGCAGGGTGGGGGAACGGCGGAGGAGAAGGTGGCGGTCAGGGTGGTGGTGGTGGCGGAGGTCCACGACGGCGGTGGTGGAGGCTGGAGGCCGTCGGAGGTGGAGGTGGTGGTGTAGTCGGGAGCTCGGCCGGGGCACTGTGGAGGTGAGGGCGGCCGGAGGAAGCATCGTGGGGCGGTGAGGGGGTGGTCGTCGGAGAGAGGAGGTCGGGGCGAGTCGGTAGGTGGGGTTGGTGGCGGTGCTCGGTGGCCGGAGGCGGCGGTGGGAATGGTTCGGGTGGTGGTGGCAGTGGGTGGTGGTGTTGGGGGTTTGGGGTTGCGGGGGCTGTGGCCAGCGGAGCAGGGTGGTGCCGGCGGTGGGGCTTGGCCGGAGGGGAGAGGGGGTCAAGGCGAAGGGTTGGCCGGAGTTGGGTGGCCGGCGGTGGTCGGAGGGGAGAGTTGTGGAGTTTGAAAGGGAAGAGGGTAGGGGTTTATATAGGGTTTGGGGTGGATGGCATTTCTGTAAATAAGTGGAAATCCAGGGTTATATTGGTAATTTGATTTTTTTTGGATATTTCTACAGGATTTTTCTGGGTGTTTTGGGTGGGTCCCATACACCTATGGTCTAGCCAATAGAATTTTTCCACCTTGCATGCAATTTTGCATAAAAATTCCTAACTTTTCATAAATTGCATAAAAGCATAAAATTTGTATTTTGCGTAATTTTACAATTTATCCAATTTTAATTACTGATTTTTCGAATTACTAAATTGTACAAAAATGGGGAAAAAGCTGGGGAAAGTGTTTTGGACAGTGTGGGGTGAGTCTGGGCAGAGGCAGGGTCTGATTTCTTAGGTGATACGGGTCCTCGTATTTATTAATTAATAAATACTGCGCACGGTGTTCACTAATTATTTAGAGGCTATTAGGGTCATAATTTCTCTACGGTGTCAATACACTAATTGTAGTATATTCAGTCTAGAATATTATCGTATTTTTGTTTGGGCAAAACAGGTGCCTACTGGTCCTCAAATCTCTAGGGGTACAGAGATGGGTAAAGAGGAAAAAATTAAATAGGAAATAAATACGTACGTTTGTAACGATATTTGTACGACTAAAACGAAGCATCAAACAAGATTTCTGGAAGTTGCACAAAATACAGAAAAAAATAGTCTAACAAGTCTAGGGCAGGTATGTGAAATTTGTTTAGGGTTTAACAGTTAGTGGGATATCCTAATTAATTGTGTAATGAACAGGTGCACAATCAATAGATTAAATAAATAAAAATTTTAAAAAGTTGCTATAATTCTAATTAGTCTAAACTAATCCTAATTTACTGAAATCTGGTCGAGGGAGTTTACAATCTACCCTCCTTAGAATATTTCGTCCTCGAAATAAAAATAATCATATAATGAAAAAAATTAATTAAGGATATATGATGATTATGAATTTGAAATATTGGACATACCCTGGTTTTGAAATAGATGGGGATAACGCTGACGAATATGCTCTTCTCGTTCCCAGGTGGATTCACCTGGTGCATGATGTCTCCATGCAACACGAACGAGAGGAATAGTCTGGCCTCGCAATACTTTCTCGCTACGGTCCAGGATCTCTACATGTTCCTCCTGGTATGATAAGCTTGGCCCGATGGTGATCTCTGAATAGTCCAGCATATGACTCGGGTCTGGAATGTACCTCCTCAGCTGAGATACGTGGAAGACGACATGTACTCCCTCCAAGGTCTGAGGTAGAGCTAGCCTGTAAGCAACTTCTCCGACGCGTTCCAACACATCGAATGGTCCAATGTATCTTGGACTCAGTTTTCCTCTTCCTCCAAATCTGATAGTTCCTCGAGTAGGTGAGATCTTCAAGAACACATGCTCCCCTACTTGGAACTCTAGAGGTCTGCGATGAATGTTGGTCCAGTGCTTCTGCCTGTCTTGTGCAGCTCGTAGGTGTCCCTGGATCTTCTTTACTTTCTCCACCGTACGAATAATCAGTTCTGGTCCCAAGATCTGTCTCTCGCCAACATCGCTCCAGCATACTGGGGAACGACATTTCCTTCCATACAAAGCTTCAAAGGGAGCCATTTGAATGCTCGCTTGATAGCTGTTGTTGTAGAAAAATTCTACCAGATGTAAGTGATCTTCCCATGATCCGCTGAAATCAAGCATGCAGGCTCTCAGCATATCTTCAAGTGTCTGGATGGTGCGTTCTGATTGGCCATCTGTTTGTGGGTGATACGAGGTACTGAACTTGAGGCGGGTACCAAGACTTTCTTGCATACTTCGCCAGAAGTAAGATGTAAATCTCGTATCTCTGTCAGATACTATGCTGACTGGTACTCCATGCAGACGCACTATCTCCTTCATGTACATGTCCGCCAAGACTTCTGTAGATTGTCCAACTCTAAAAGGTAGGAAATGAGCAGCCTTTGTGAGTCTATCTACGATTATCCATACAGCATTACGACCACTAGGACTTCTTGGGAAGCCCGTAACAAAGTCCATCGTAATGTGTTCCCATTTCCACTCAGGTATTGGGAGGGGTTGAAGTAGACCGGCAGATCTCTGATGCTCAGCCTTGACTTGCTGACACACCAGGCATTTGGCCACAAAGCGTGCTATCTCCCGCTTTATTCCATGCCACCAGTAATATTGTCGCAGATCTCTGTACATCTTTGTGCCTCCTGGATGTATAGAGTATGTTGAGCTATGAGCTTCTGACATCAGCTCATTACGAAGTTCTCCATTTGGAACATAAAGACGATCACCACATCTTAGAGTCCCATCTTCGTGTATGCGACATCCTGTCTGAATTCCAGCCTCTGTTCTTTGTCGAAGCCTCTGAAATCTTGCATCTGTTGGTAGAGCAGCTTTGATTCTTTCTACTAAGGTTGATTGCAGCTGATAGTTTGATAATTGGCCGTCAAGTCCTGGCATAATGACCTCTATTCCCAAATTTTCTAGATCTCTCAGAAGACCTGGTTGGGTGATCATAAAGAATGTCGAGGGTCTTCTGCTTAGAGCATCTGCCACCACATTAGCTTTCCTTGGATGGTACTGTAGATCAATTTCAAAATCCGCCATCACTTCGAGCCATCGTCTTTGTCTCAGATTTAGGTCCTTCTGGGTGGAGACGTACTTCAGACTTTTATGATCGGTGAATATCTCCACTCGTTCGCCATATAGATAGTGTCTCCATAGCTTCAGGGCGAAGATGACTGCGGCAAGCTCCAGGTCGTGAGTGGGATAATTCTTCTCATGAGTCCTCAACTGTCTTGAGGCATAAGCTACAACCTTCCCATGTTGCATTAAGACACAACCAAATCCTTTTTCGGATGCATCGCTATATATGACGAAACCTCCGGATCCAGATGGTATAGTCAAGATGGGAGCTGTAGTCAGACGCTTCTTCAAGTCATCAAAAGCTGTCTGGCAATCTTCAGTCCATATGAACTCCTGCTCCTTGCGGGTAAGACGGGTAATCGGCTCCGCGATTCTTGCAAAGTTTTCTACGAATCGCCGGTAATATCCGGCAAGTCCTAGAAAGCTTCTCACCTCTGAGACGTTGGTCGGGGTTGGCCACGTCTCGACAGATGAGATCTTTGCTGGGTCTACCGAGATGCCTTCTCCTGTGATAACGTGTCCAAGAAATGCGACACGGTCAAGGAAGAATTCACACTTGCTCATCTTAGCATAAAGGCTCTCCCGTCTCAGCGTCTCTAATACCAACCTTAAGTGCTCTTCATGCTCCTCATGGCTCTTTGAATACACCAGAATGTCGTCGATGAAGACTACCACGAACTGGTCCAGATATTGGTGGAAGACTCTGTTCATCAGGTTCATGAATACGGCAGGTGCATTAGTTAGTCCAAAAGGCATCACCAGGAACTCGTAATGACCATAACGAGTCCTGAATGCTGTCTTTGGAATATCTTCCCTCCGTACCTTGACCTGATGATAGCCTGATCTCAAGTCTATCTTCGAGAATACCACGGCTCCTGTTAGTTGATCGAATAGGTCGTCAATTCTCAGCAAGGGATACTTGTTTTTGATTGTCAGAGCGTTGAGGGCTCTGTAATCAATGCACATGCGATATGTTTCGTCCTTCTTTGGTACAAACAACACTGGTGCTCCCCAA
This sequence comes from Iris macrosiphon, assembly GCA_036927795.1. Taxonomy (NCBI): domain Eukaryota; kingdom Viridiplantae; phylum Streptophyta; class Magnoliopsida; order Asparagales; family Iridaceae; genus Iris; species Iris macrosiphon. The sequence goes on from JAYESA010000001.1 coordinate 175,077,713, forward strand.
GGTGATGCACTAGGACGAACAAATCCCTTGATCTGTAATTCCTCCAGTTGAAGCTTCAGCTCGTCAAGCTCCTTCTTCGCCAGTCGGTATACATTGGAGGATACTGGTGCAGCTCCGGGTATCAGCTCAATAATGAACTCCACTTCTCTGTCAGGCGGTAGGCCTGGCAATTCTTCTGGAAATACGTCCTCGAACTCTGCTATAATTGAGGGAAGTGCTGTCTCCATCGCCATGTAAGCTCTAGGAGTCTGGCCTATTCCTTGCTCAATGGTTCCTCGGATATATTCGAACTCTGGGTGATCTGGGGGTCTAAAGATAACACTACCCTTTCGGCAGTCTAGGATAGCATTATTCTGGCTTAGCCAGTCCATGCCTAAGACAACGTCAAAATTTGGCATTGGGAGTACCAAAAATCGCGCTCTTAGTCCTCTACTACAAACAACTACCGGACAGGTTTCGATAATGTTGGTAACTGAAATAATACCTCCTCCAGTAAGTATTTTCCAACACTTGGGTAGCGGGGAAGTGGATAGCTTGTGCATGGCTACGAAACTACTGGATATGAAAGACAAAGTAGCCCCAGAATCGAATAATACAGTTGCAGGTAATGATGCAACTAAAATGGTACCTGTTATAGTTTTCCCTTCAGGCTCTTCTGCAATGGCAGCTAACGCAAAGGCTTGTCCGTGCCTTTGTCCTCCGGTTTATTGTCTGGCCTTGAACTGGGCCTCCTGAGTAGGCAGAGGTGCTCCTCTCTGATATCCTCCTGATGTGGAGGGAAGCATCTTCTGAGCTTGGGCTCCTGGCTTATGCCCTTGCTGTGGTGCTGCATCTCTGCGTTGTGGGCAGTCTTTGGCCATATGATTTTTAGCTCCACATAGCAAGCATAATCCTAGCTTCTTTCTGCAGTCATTGGCAAAATGCCCCTTCTTGCCACAAAAGTGACAAGTCGGGAGCTCCTTCTTCTGATAGGGTCCCGTTATCTGCTGCGTCTGATATTGTGGACGACGGATAGGTCCTCCTGATCCGTGCTGATTCTTGGCCGAGAAGGTTGGATTTGAGCGTCTGGCTCCTCGGCCAATGGCTTCTTGCTCCCTGGCTTCTGTAAGAACCTCGTTGTAGGAGATTCTTGACTGCATTATTGTGTACCTCTGGAGCTCGTAGTTAAGGCCATGGTGGAATCTTTTAGCCTTCTTCAGCTCGTTCGAAATCAGATCAGCACCGAAACGACTTAGTCTGCTAAACTCCGCATCGTAGGCATCTACCGTCATGTTTCCCTGCTCTAGGTGCAGGAACTGGGAGTATAGGGCATTTTGGACTGTCGCTGGAAAGTACTTGGCGTTGAAATGCTCCAAGAATTGTTGCCAAGTTTGGTCTTTGCCGACGCTGCGCTCTATGGATTCCCACCAGTGATGGGCGTTGCCAAGAAGTTGGCCCCTCACAGCGGTCATCCATAGGTCGGGGGTGAGTTGCGATCCTTCTAGCAGCATTTCGGTGTTGGAGATCCAATCGGAGATCTCCTCAGGAGTCTCGTTGCCTTTGAAATCTCTCGGGCTCATTTGACGGAAGCCTCGAACTGTGCCTGCTGATTGGACAGGTGCTGGTGTCGGAGTAGTAGCTCTCTCCAAAGCCGTCATCAACGTCTGTCACAGAGCTTCAGTTTGCTGCCACTGAGACTGTCTCAGGGCCTCAGTTTGTTGCCACTGGTTCTGCAACATAGTCTGGAGAAACTGCAATATTTGAGGTTGACCCTCAAGTTGTGGCATCAGGATAGGCAAGGCTGGAGGTGGAGGCAAAGGTGTCTCCGCCTGTGGTGTTGGTGTCGTCTCCTGGCCAGAATTCTGGTGATTGGACGGAGTTCCTTGGGCACTTGGCGAAGGGTCTGTTGCTTGGTCAGCCCCATTATTCGCAAGTTTTCCGGGTATGTCCATATTTCTGAGGAAAATAGGATAATTAGAAAACACAAAGGAGATAAATAATGATAATCAAGCAAGATGCAATAATAGAAATTGTAAAGATGGTGTCAGTGTGGATGAGACCTAATATTCCTATCCTATTGCAGGCATTGCTGGGCATGTCATCATACCACTAGCAATAAAACTAGACCTGCATGGGCCACCACTAAAACCATGTCACGCCCCAGTCCCAAAATGTCAGGAACTAGGCCACGTGTCACTGGCCAGCTGACACGTCACTAAGGGCTTAATCTATTTTGAATAGACCCATAGGGACGTGCTACGCTGTCCTAAGATACTACAAGAACAACACAGGCAAACTATCTCATCCACAACAAAATGTCAGAAAAGCAAGTGCTGAATATATATAAAACTGAGTCTGATACAGTACACAACTTGTGAGATTATAAGCCTACTACAAAAATTGATAATAGCGCAAAAAAATCAGATAGACTAAGCAGTGTCTATCTGATCAAAACATCTCCATCTCCAAGTGGCAGGCCTCTAGGGTCAAGCATTCTCTGAGGGTGTCTCCTCGAGCTCCTCCTCGGTAACACATCTAGCCTCCTGATCAGGGCCGTACACAGTGGTGTAGAAAGCCTCGTCTAGATCTGGCAGGGAACCAGGTCCTCAGTGGGACATAACAAGATACAGAAAATGACATGCCAAGTATGTAAATACTGAATAAAGAAAATAAATACAGGGTGCTAATCATTCTAAGTGAAATGCAAGTAAAGACCTTGTAGTACGCATGGGATTGTATCGGCTAGACATATGCTGACGTAGTTCACCAATCGTGGGGACTGGCTAGTATATGTGTCATATGCCCCCTGACTCAAGGGAACTCTGCAATCGACCATCATGGTACGAAAGTATAAAACATTTATGGAGGGGGTGTCCCATACGTCTACCAGTTATCTTTCCCATCCCAATGAAATTAAATGTCAAGTCGTACATTTCCTGAGTTATTCTAATCCGTGATGCGGGTCACACGTACTGGTAGCTAATCAACTACGCAGCTCGTATCCCAATATGCATTACAACCATGTTGCGTGTTCCCGTGATAGGGTCTAGGAGAGTATTAGAATACTCTCACAGCAAATGGTGAGTCTGTAAGACTAAGTTAAATATGCTAATGTCAACGTATCAGTTGACTGTACCCAAGGCAGTCTCAGGTAATCATGGTATATGAAATTCAGAAAGAAAGCAGATATCAATAATTTAATTTGGACATTAACTTGGCAAGGTATACTTGCCTACTCCTTGATAGTACTGAAAACTTGATCTCCCAGTCAGGGTTGAGGGTGCTTGTGACTGGGGGTCACTGGCTGTGCTGAAGTTGGTTTCTGTTAAAACAGACAGGGTTTGTGAATATCAAGGTTGTAATATAAAGTATATGTATATATACTTATATTCACATATATAATATAGTTATATATATAGTATGTATATATATATAGATATAATATATATAGCAGTATATATAGTATATACAGAACAGGAAAATGCAGGTATATATAGAAATTATAATAGTAGCAGGGTATATCCTCTGTCATATATAAATAATATAATGGTATCAGGGTGTATCCACTGATGTATATATATATATAAATTGAAATGACAGGACAGAAAGTAAATACATATATATATCTAGGTAATAGTATATAATGTATTTATATATATATATATATATATATATATATATATATATATATATATATATATATATAATGAATTTAAATGACAGTGCAAGAATTGAAATTATACATATATATATGTAGGCTGTATTATCCAGCACAGTAATATATAATAATAAATTGAAATGACATTTGCAAGAATTGAAAATAGGTATATATATATAAGCTGTATTATCCAGCAATAGATATATAATATATATGTATATTCAGTACTATGATATTAATTATATATATATAAACAGGTGCATATAAATAAATAAATAAAAGAAAATGCATAGTTTATATATACATACATACATATATATAAATATAATAGTAATAATATAACATATATATAATATGTTATATATAAACATAATATTTATATAAATATATGAATACATATATTTATATATATTACATATATATAATTATATAAGTAAAAACAAAATTAAAAATGCATATATACATTTAAATATTATTATATATAACATATGTATAATATGTTATATATATAACTATTTATATATGATAATAAATATATTACATATAAATAAATATGGTATATATAACTATATACATATTTATATATACTTATATATTATCTATAATAATAATATATAGTATACATATACTGTATTTAATATACTGTATTTATACAGTATATTAAATATAATATCTATTATATATTATAGATATACATATATATATACATATATATACATATACATATACATAAAGGAATATATATATATAAATACATATATATTAGGTTTAGGTATTATACCCTCTGACAGGTGGGGTCCACACGTCGTCGACGGCGGGTGGACGGCGGCGGAGCTGGCCGGAGGAGCGGCAACAGCAGCAGTGGCTGCTAGCAGCAGCAGCAGCAGCAGCTTGTGGGAGCTACGGCGGCGGCTGCGGCGGAGTAGGCGGCGGTGCAGGGTGGGGGAACGGCGGAGGAGAAGGTGGCGGTCTGGTTGGTGGTGGTGGCGGAGGTCCACGACGGCGGTGGTGGAGGCTGGATGCCGTCGGAGGTGGAGGTGGTGGTGTAGTCGGGAGCTCGGCCGGGGCACTGTGGAGGTGAGGGCGGCCGGAGGAAGCGTCGTGGGGCGGTGAGGGGGTGGTCGTCGGAGAGAGGAGGTCGGGGCGAGTCGGTAGGTGGGGTTGGTGGCGGTGCTCGGTGGCTGGAGGCGGCGGTGGGAATGGTTCGGGTGGTGGTGGCAGTGGGTGGTGGTGTTGGGGGTTTGGGGTTGCGGGGGCTGTGGCCGGCGGAGCAGGGTGGTGCCGGCGGTGGGGCTTGGCCGGAGGGGAGAGGGGGTCAAGGCTAAGGGTTGGCCGGAATTGGGTGGCCGGCGGTGGTCGGAGGGGAGAGTTGTGGAGTTTGAAAGGGAAGAGGGTAGGGGTTTATATAGGGTTTGGGGTGGATGGTATTTCTGTAAATAAGTGGAAATCCAGGGTTATATTGGTAATTTGATTTTTTTTGGATATTTCTACAGGATTTTTCTGGGTGTTTTGGGTGGGTCCCATACACCTATGGTCTAGCCAATAGAATTTTTCCACCTTGCATGCAATTTTGCATAAAAACCCCTAACTTTTTATAAATTGCATAAAAGCATAAAATTTATATTTTGCGTAATTTTACAATTTACCCAATTTTAATTACTGATTTTCCGAATTACTAAATTGTACAAAAATGGGGAAAAAGCTGGGGAAAGTGTTTTGGACAGTGTGGGGTGAGTCTGGGCAGAGGCAGGGTCTGATTTCTTAGGTGATACGGGTCCTCGTATTTATTAATTAATAAATACTGCGCACGGTGTTCACTAATTATTTAGAGGCTATTAGGGTCATAATTTCTCTACGGTGTCAATACACTAATTGTAGTATATTCAGTCTAGAATATTATCGTATTTTTGTTTGGGCAAAACAGGTGCCTACTGGTCCTCAAATCTCTAGGGGTACAGAGATGGGTAAAGAGGAGAAAATTAAATAGGAAATAAATACGTACGTTTGTAACGATATTTGTACGACTAAAACGAAGCATCAAACAAGGTTTCTGGAAGTTGCACAAAATACAGAAAAAATAGTCTAACAAGTCTAGGGCAGGTATGTGAAATTTGTTTAGGGTTTAACAGTTAGTGGGATATCCTAATTAATTGTGTAATGAACAGGTGCACAATCAATAGATTAAATAAATAAAAAATTTAAAAAGTTGCTATAATTCTAATTAGTCTAAACTAATCCTAATTTACTGAAATCTGGTCGAGGGAGTTTACAGCCAACAAAGCGTCACTTTGCGCCCTTGAGCTCGAGTTCGAGTCCGAGTCCGAGTCCGAGCCGCTAAGTCCCTTTTGGGACTTAACTCCTAAGAAAAACTTTTCAATGGTGGTGACAAAATAAAGATTGTCATAATGTGGTTCACACTTAATCCCTCTAGAAAAATTAACTCACGTGGGCCACCACCCCATGTGCATATACCAATAAGTTCAACACAAGAACATCTCAATTGTGCTCATTGATTGTTGAATAAGTTCAACATAAGAGAGCAAAAGTTGTTGAATAAGTTCAACACAAAATTTTTGTGAAAGAACTTTTTGTAAAGAGTTCTTGAGAGAAAGAAGAGAAGTGTTGAGAGAGCAATTGTAATTCTTTTTCTTTTTTACAGTGAAATTTAATCACCATCGTCCGTGGAAGTAGACATCTTGATCGAATTACGTAAATCATTATTTTTGTGGTTGTGAACTTTCTTCAAAATATTTTATAATTTTTCTGATTTTATTACCATTGTGCACCCAACAATATATATGTGCAAATCCTAATCCTATATACTATAGACATTCTATATATATTATAGACAAACATTTGGAGCTAGCTAACTACAAGTTGACATATTATACTCTCATGTATGTTGTGATAAAAAAGAAGAAAGAAAGAAATCCAACCCTGCGAATTAAAATAAACATATGATGCGACACAAACAAAGTATCATGGGTCATGATTCGATAATAGGCTGCCGAAAGGTACCTTTTGATATATATATATATATATATATATATATATATATATATATATATATATGTTTGATGTGACTATTTTCTCTCTATCTCTAATCTCTCTATCTCTAATAAAAAAATAAAAAATATAAGAAGAGTTTAAAATAATATTTGCAAACTCGGATCCGAGCTTTGAACTTAAATCAGTAGAGCTTTGGTTAGGATATTGATAATATTTGCTAGCTTTACAGCATCATCATTCTTTATTTCTCATGTCTATTTTTAGATTCAAAATCTTGAAGCTCATTTTGTATAAAAGTAAGTTTCATCCATAATCTTAATTTTTCGGTCCATTCCAATCATAGGTGCTAAAAATTGGACATCAGAATTTCTAGATTATATAGTGTAGAAACTCATTTTGTAGAATAGTAAGTTCTAATTTGTAGTCCAACTTTCTAGATTTTACACTATTTTTTTAAAATCAATTTTTGACCACACAATCTTGAGCTCACTTTATCATTTTCTACTATTCGCATACAAATCCAACACATTATACATTTACTTTTTTTAAAAAAAAATTGTGTCCAAAATTGTATTGGAGAGTCCCAAACTACTAATGATGCTCTTAAACTCATAATCTAGAAAGCTTGATAAGTTTAAATTATAGAGAAGTTTAAAGCTTAAGTTTAGCTTATTTAGTTTTGTGCATAATAAAGATATAAATAAATAAGCTTAATACAAAAAAAAAAAAAAAGTATTTGTCATACATAAAATTTACGTGATACAATCTTCCATTATGTGACATCTGACAGTGCAGTTGATATGACAAATGTTAACATTAATAATAATATTAACATTAAAACTAATATTAATATTAAAAAAATTGGTGGTTAATTTTTTGTATTAAAATTTGTCATGTCAGATGTCATATCAGATATTACATAATGAAAGATTCTATCATCAAATTTTTTATAATAAATAATAAAATTGATACAAAATTGAGAGGGTTCCTATGGATTTGGTAACAGTGAAAAAATGAAACGTCTAATAGTATAATTATAATATATGCAAAAGAAATTAATATAGATATATAAATAAAATAGAACCGATTCACAAGCTCACAAGCTAAATTTATATCTAAACTTGGGCTCAAACTTTGTTGTTACAAAGAGGGTTGTTGGGGAAACGTAGATGACAACGTTTGTTTTACGTTGACAAGGACAGTGAAATATATTTGAAGGTTAAAATGATTTTGTTAAGACATTTAAGAATAGACAGTACTCAAATCCAAGTATAAATAATAATAAAAAAAGATTTAGATTATAATCTCCTTTTATATTTATCGGCCACCTCAGAAATTGTTCTTTGAAGTTGAAATGCTAAGTCACTTCAATTATATACGAGTTTTGTCCTGACAAACAAATGTACATATAAATTTAATATTAAGTTAAAAGTGCTTTTATGAACAATGATAGAACACATGGTTTGATAAAGTCTAATGGAAGAAGAGAATTTCGACACTTCATCTCAAAATTTTAGAATAAAGACATTGTATATGAACTTTTTAAGAGCGGACAAAAAAAAAAACCTAAAACAAAATTTTCAGAAAAACAAACACAAATTATTGTACTTTGTCCTCGAGGTAAGTAGTTGACTCTACATTAGGGCTTGTTTCGTAAACGGTAAGTGGAAATAAATTTGAATTTATACTTTCAATCATGGATTTTATGTAGGAATCAATCCACTTTTTTGTTTCCTTAGTATGTGACAAATGTGTTGGTTAGGATAGAAAAATGAAAAGTGGAAAATGAAATATTAGATAGATGTGTTTGGTCAAGATATAAAAGTGACAAGTAGAAAATGGAAAAGTATATTATAATAGTTATAAATTATAATTAACTCACACAATAATTTAATAAATTTAATAATTAGTTTATTAATTAAGATAGTAATTAACTATCATAATTATATAATAATTAACTATCCTAATTTATTAATTAATTACTAATAATTAGATGATTCAAATATATTCAGTCCAAATCTAGATAATACGGACGCATCCAAAATTATTTATCGTATCAGATATGTATCAAAAATTAATTTAAAAAGTAATTAATTGGTTAAAAAAAATTCTTTATCTCATAAGTAATTTATTTTATTTACTAGCAGCTAATTATCCTAATTAATTTATTAAAAAATATAACTGAAACTTTGAATTCAATCGATTACTAAACAAATACGTATAAGAAGTGAACAAATATGTATTTGTGGTCATAATGCATATAAAAAACTAAGTAAAAAATTAATATAAATATATTTTATTTACTAATTAATACTAATTAAGAATAAAATAAACATTTAAAGTATTAATAATGTTTTGATTAGTTATCTCTTAGTTTAATAATGATTACTAATATTTTTTTATCACTAAGTGTTTTTTTTCATAGGTAATTAGTTTACTATATTATGTTATTAGTTATATAATTAATTTTTAAAAATAAATACAAAACAACCCACATCCTATTCTCTAGTGAGGAAGTGGAAAGGTGTTTAGGGAAGAAATTGACAAGGGGACAGGAACTGTGTATTCCTTACTCTCCCAAAATCCAACATACTTTACTCCTCAACCAAACATTGTAAATTCAAATCGTTTGTTCCAATTCCAAAGGATTTATATTTCCATGCTTATAAAGAATGCTAAGTTTACTACCAAATGCTTATAACCTTCTTACAACCCTCTCCTCCTGCTGTATGGATCACATTCGGTCATATCTCTTCCTCCAATGAGCGATTGTCACATGACATTTCTGCCACGTGACAGCCATCGGATCCCACCTCTCCTCTCTCCTCCAATGTACGGCCACCACGTGGACGTCACGTGGCGGTTGTAAGAGGGTTGTAGACATTTAGTTGTAGTCATAGTATAACCCTTTAGCAAACACGTCCTTAGTGACAGTGTGATATGACCTTCAAAAACTATACTGATCGATGTAATCGAAAAATCACCACATGTGGTCCCACACAAGTAAGTTCCTGTCATAGAGCCGATGTTGGTAAAAAAAAATTATTTTCGTATATTCTAAACATATATTCTTCTTCTTCTTCTTCTACTACTACTACTATTTTTCTTCTACTAATACTACTACTACTACTATTTTCGTGCAGACACGAACGCACGTGTACATTCTGACAAAAAGAATGTCAGTGAATGAGAAATTAAGAAATTAAACATAAGAGAGAGAAAGTAAGTTTTATGGTGAGAGAGTAAATCCAGTGGAGGAATCATTTTCTTTTCTTTTCGATTTTTTTTTTTTTTTACTTATTTTCTTTGGCATCCAAGTACAGAAAATAAATATCTTTCTTTTTTCAAGATCTTGATTCCGCAAACCAAACGAGGTTAGCATTTCCAACCCTATTGTCCTTGTAATGTATTTTATGTGTTGTGATTCTTGTGTGGCACAATAAAATTGGAGATGCTCTTAGACTTCTTTTGAAGAAAGGATAGTTTTTTCCAAAGACGCAACAGGGTTGGAGATTTTCCTGATTTCTTCTCCCCTTTTTCTACACAGTAGACATGAGTGTGTGCGAAATTTTGTGCCTCAACTATCCTAATTATTATAAGGGGAGTGTATATACTCAAAACTCTCCTAATTATTATAAGGGTTAATTAGATTTTAAGTACCATAAATATTTAAAAATTAGTATTTGGAGTATAAAGATGTCCAGTTTAGAATTTGGGTGTTGAGATGATGGTTGATCCGTGTTGACAACCTAAAATATGTTCATAAATAAATTCAATGGAAACTCAAGAAGAACGAGAATGTTTTTGGAATTCTAAATCTAACTAACCCTAAAATATTTGTCAATATATTTTTGATAATCAACACGGTTAACCCTCATCTCAGGATCCAAATTCTAAGTTGGACATTGTCGGAACCCAAATGCTAATTTTTGAATATTTCTAAAACCAAAGTCTAATTAACCCTTATTACAACATAAAGGAAGAAGATCTTTCATTCACATAAAATTAATGGGCTAATTAACGTTTAGACTATAAATTTTTAACAATTAAGAATTTAAGTCCTGACATTTTCAATTGAAAAGTTTGGACTATGAATTTATTCATTTATTGTTTTTTCTATTATATCTTGAACATAAGTATAGAAAAACGACCAACATATGTTGGAAAGGAGAATATAATTGAAAAAAAAAATACTGAGGACTTGAACTCTAAGCTGGTATAAAATCTAGCATCTAAATACTAATTAATCCAAAATTAATATTACCTTCTAGACTCATTTGGTTCTTGTGATGGAAAGAAAAGTAAAGTAAAAGAAACCAATTATTTATTATTATTATTTTTAGAAAAATATAAATTTTTTTTATGTGTTTGAAAATATTTAAAATAAAAATATAATAATAATTGGGGACGAAAAAGTAAATCCATTTGATGAGTGGGGGATTATTTCTTCCTCCTATTTTTTTTTCTCTTGAAAATCTTTTTTTATTTTTTTATCGGTTTTTTTCTTATAAAGTAATATATTTATATAAATTTATAAAAAAAGAAAAAACTTTGATGAAATTGTAGGGAGGAGGAGGACTCGCCAACTGAGTTGGCGGGGTGCAGTTCTCAAGAGGAACTCGCCAACTGAGTTGGCGGGGCGCAGTCCTCGAGAGGCCGCTCGCCAACTCAGTTGGCGAGTGATGCTGAGTTGGAGGCTCTGTCCGCCAACTTAGTTGGCGAGTGATGGTTTAGGGTGGGGGGGCAGTGACCGTTGCACTCTGTCCGCCAACTCAGTTGGCGAGTAAGGATCCGTTCACACACTTGGAAATCATTATAGCCGTTGCACAACGGCTATTACATTCAACACTCTCACTCTATATATTTCTTATCTCAACCAAATCATCTCACACTCACTCTATTTCCTCTCTTCCCTCTAGCAAAGTCTCCAACACTCTCTCTGTCTCTCTGCCGCTAGCAAAGCTTCAGTCAAAGTTTTGCCTGCAGCTAAAGTTCATTTGAGTTTCCTGTAGCAAAAGTTCTCAACCGTCATGGATCGTAGCGTAAGAATTGTATGCTCGCACGACGGTAAAGTAAATGGGTTAAATTACGAAGGAGGAGAAAGTATAATTTTTTCAACTTATCCGAATATTAGTTTTGAAAATGTACGTAATCATATTATTGAACGTTGTTCTATTCATTATGATTTTATTCTGAAGTCTATTTTTTGTTCTAATTGTTTTTTGATAGATAGTGAAGATGCATGGAATTATATTCTTGAGATTAATTCACAATCACGGTATATAAAAATATATGTTATTAAAGTAGCAGCAACTTTAGATAGTAGAAATAATGAATATTTTTCTGAATATCAGCATGTTAGTTCGGGTGCTAGTTCTTCTCAACAAATTATTTCATTTATCCAAGAAGGTCATTCATCAGATGAATCTAACCATGATGATGATAGTGACAACGACGATGGAAATAGTGATGATTTAGTTGAAAATATAGATTATACGGAAGATGGTGATGTTGTAAAAGCTATCACTGATGAAGTATTTAAGGGACAATCATTTCCTAGTCGTTCTCACTTTAGAAGCTTTATAAGTAATTTAGCAATTAAATATAATTTTAGTTGTTCAGCTAGTGTTATGAATAATGCTCGTGGAATTATATATAGTTGTGATCAACCGAATTGTAATTGGAGAGTATATATCAAATCTATTGGAAATGGCGATATAGTTAAAGTTAGTACATTAGAAAATCGTCATTCTTGTTTAGTAAGACTTAGTACAGGACGTCATCGACTAGCTACCGCTGCATGGATTAAGACCATGATAATTGACATTATTAGAGATAACCAGTCATACGGTCCATCACAAATTGTTAAAGATATATATAGGGAAAACCCATTTACTTTACCGCCGTGCGAGCATACAATTCTTACGCTACGATCCATGACGGTTGAGAACTTTTGCTACATGAAACTCAAATGAACTTTAGCTGCAGGCGAAACTTTGACTGAAGCTTTGCTAGCGGCAGAGAGACAGAGAGAGTGTTGGAGACTTTGCTAGAGGGAAGAGAGGAAATAGAGTGAGTGTGGGATGATTTGGTTGAGATAGGAAATATATAGAGTGAGAGTGTTGAATGTAATAGCCGTTGTGCAACGGCTATAATGATTTTCAAGTGTGTGAACGGATCCTTACTCGCCAACTGAGTTGGCGGACAGAGCCTCCAACTTAGCATCACTCGCCAGCTGAGTTGGCGAGCGGCCTCTCGAGGACTGCACCCCGCCAACTCAGTTGGCGAGTTCCTCTCGAGGACTGCACCCCGCCAACTCAGTTGGCGAGTCCTTCTTCTCCCTACAATTTCATCAAATTTTTTTTTTATTATTAATTTATATAAATATATTACTTTATATGAAAAAAATGGTTTTTTTATTTTGGTATCCAAATAAGAAAAAGAAATTACTTTTCCTTTTCGGATACAGATTCCGGGTGCCAAACCAGGTCCATGTTCATGGATCCGCAATTATCCCTACTTTAGGCGTGGGACCCACCAGTCCACGGGTGGGCCCGGGTCACTTGCAAGTAGAAAGGGTGTCATGGCTGACGGCACTATTGCACAATGAGTAGGATTGATGAGGAAATCCATGAAATTATTGTTTGGTAGTGGACGTTGCTCCATCTCTCCATGGATGGGTTGGATGGATAGAGTACGGAAGCAAAATGGAAGGAAGAAGAGGACAAGAATATGATAATGTTTATTACAAGGGAGAATTAATTTGTATATAGCGTGACATTTATCCCTAGCTACTAGCTTAGCTAAAACATTACATGTTGGTTTTTTTTTTATGTTTTTGTCACGTGTTTTCAATAATATAAATGGCATATAGTTTGACACGTGGAGTGGAGGGAGGGGATGAAGTAAATGGACTGGTCACTAGTGTTCTTCTAGTGCACATGATCCTCCTCACTTTTGCAGCTTTTGGTCGAAATGATTTCATGTCGAATAAAGAGCAGCAATCAGAGAACAATTTTTTTTATAAGATAAAAGAAATAATTTGAAGTGATGGTTATCAAATTTTATTTCTACTATTATAATGGTATTTTAAAACGGTTTAAAAATAAAAATAAACTGTCTAACTCATATATCAATACTTTATCAAATATTCAAAAAAAAAAAAAAATTAGGCTATGTTTGGTTAGGAGTTATAACCCAAGTTTATGAGTTATAACGCAAGCAAGGAGAAAAATCGTGTTTGGACAAAGACAACTCAGAAACTGAGTTGCAATTTTTTTTTTTTTTTAATCTTACGTTTAAAAGCTAAGTTTAGAAAGGATAAAAATAAAGTGTTTTGGGAGTATACTTTTCACGGTCTTCCAGGCTACAGAAATCAACTTTATAATTTATTTATAGAAAATTGTTTTCAGAACAAAATTTCAGAAAACCTATCCAAACTGATCCTTAACTTTCGCTCTCTAGCCTAACCGAAAATTTTCTATTTTTTTTTAAAACAAAACCGGTAATTTTTTAGAAACAAAATCGGAACATAAAATTTAAATATTTTACGGAAAGTAAAAAAGTAATTTACAAAAAATAAAAAAATATTATAACTACTTATCGTATCCCCACAAAGTCTCAATATTTATATTCAATATTTAAATTTAATCCAAGTACATGAAATTATCTAACTAAACACATATTCAAATTGTAAAAACATATCTATAACAAGTTAATTAAAATATATTCAAATTATATTTTAAATTTTTATATAATTTTTCAATAATTTTGTTTTTACGTGCAATGCACGTGGAGATGACTAGTAATTAATAAGATTTATAAATCAATTAATGTATAGATTATTTATGAGTATTTTTATAAATATCAATTAAAATTTTAATTATAATTGAGTTATTTGTATTTAACTCTCAATTTACTATTCATAACACTGGTTTTTTTTTCTCCCCTCACTTTTAATTTAATTAGTACAACCCTACCAATTCATACATTTAGCATAGAGGGTAAATAAAAATAACTCGTTATAATTTGTTAGCATTTTAATTCATTTGTCAATTAATATATTAAATTAACTAAAAAACTTAATCGATTTTAAAATTAGTTAATTAACAGTTAAATTAAATTAATTTAAGATTTATTATAACTTAATTTTAGGAATTTTTGTTTTAAAATTAATTAACTAACAAATTAAATTAATTTAAAAAATATTAGAGCTAAAATTAATTAGCAGATTGCAGTTCATTTGTCAATTAATATATTAAATTAACTAAAAAAACTTAATTAATTTTAAAATTAGTTGATTAACAATTAAATTAAATTAATTTAAGAGGTATTATAACTTAATTTTAGGATTTTTTTTAAATTAATTAACTAATAAATTAAATTGATTAACAAAATTTTAGAGCTAAAATTAATTAGAAGATTGCAGTGATTGGGGTACCATTGTAACAGTAGCAGCTACAGCTGCAAGGTGTTGTAGTGGGGGGATGATGTATTCAATAAGGGGAGATATCATAGTCTCTGCAGTAAGGACTGCAATATGGGGCAGTTCCTGCAGCTATGTCCAGCAGCTGTAAGTGTTAGTGGCAGCAGCAGCCTGGGGCAAACTGAGCAGCAGGTTGCATA
The DNA here is from genome assembly GCA_036927795.1 of Iris macrosiphon. NCBI lineage: Eukaryota > Viridiplantae > Streptophyta > Magnoliopsida > Asparagales > Iridaceae > Iris > Iris macrosiphon. The sequence continues at coordinate 175,092,984 of JAYESA010000001.1, forward strand.
CCACAACAGGTAGCAACAACAAATGCTGTTGGCAACAACAACATGTTGCAGTACAGAGCAAGTAACAACAGATTTCAGCAACTATGTTAGGCAGAGAATAGTGAGGGTAAGAGAAAGGTAACAAGTATCAAGATACTTGGGCTATGTTTCTATATAAGTACTATGGTATTTGGATATATGAGATATATATGATGTATATGTGAGGGTAAATATATAGGTACCTAGATACAAGTGAGTATCGAGGGAAGATGTGTTGTGTTATGGGTAAGATACTAGGTAATGGGATAAAGTACTAGGTAAATAGCTAAGGTACTTTACGGATACTCATGAGTCACGATATAGATACTCACGCATCACAACTCGAATACTAACGATATGACCTAAATACTCACTTTGATAAAAATTTGGATAATATACTTGAACGATGTCTATTCATCTTTGCAGAAGTATCTAGAAATTGATCTGAATTACTACCTGCGTCATCGTTCGTGGATGTACAACCGTCATCCTGATGACATGTGCGGTGTGCGGGATGAATACATAGAAGGAGTAGAGCAGTTCCTGCAGTTCGCCAAGGCGTTCCCTGAGTACATGGACGGCACAAAAATTAAATGTCCGTGTGTGAAATGTCGTAACTTGAAATATCATCCAGAAGTGGATGTGACATATCATTTGTACTCGAGGGATTTTACTCCGAATTACTATCAGTGGACCTCACACGGAGAGCTTGTGCCTTTAGCATCGGAGCAGGAGCCTTATGTGGAGCCATATATGAATGTCCACGAGCATGCTGATTTTGACGACAGGTATGTGAACATGGTTTTCGATGCTGCGGGGCCTACTTTCGATCCGGACAATCATGAAGCAACATAAAGTCTAATTTCAACATGTCACAAGAATGCTACAACCGACTGATCGAGTTGATTATAGAGATCTTGCCGGAGGGTACCAAGTTACCTACAGACTTTTACTGATCTAAGAGAATGGTTAGATCGCTATGGATAGGATATGAAAAAAATTGATTCGTGTCACAACGGGTGCATGTTGTACTATAAAGAAGACAAAGATGAAGCAGTGTGCAGATTCTGTGGTGTTGATCGCTACAAGGCAACTGGTACTGGAAAGACTCCCGGTACAAGAAAGTCGACCGATTCGATGCACTACCTCCCTTTGACACCGCGGTTGCAGAGGTTATTTATGGTGAAGGAGACTGCCGAAAATATGAGTTGGCACAGGCAGGAACATATCGAAGGAGTGTTGGATCATCCATCCGATGGAGAAGCAAGGAAGCACTTTGATAGAGAGTATCCCAATTTTTTTTTGGATCCGCGTAATGTCAGATTGGGGTTCTCCTCCGACTGTTTTACCCCATTTGGACTTTTGGGATCCCAGTATTCGTGTTGGCCTGTGATTGTCATCCCGTATAACTTATCGCCTTGGATGTGCATGGAGACTCTGTATATGTTTCTAACCATTATCATTCCGGGTCCGAACAATCCTAAGAGAAATATTGATGTGTACTTACAACCGTTGATAGATAAGTTGAATAAGCTATGGAAAGTAGGCGCCAACACATATGATATTTCCAGAAAGCAGAATTTTCAGATGAGGGTAGCACTTATGTGGACCATCAACGACTTTTCGGCCTATGGAATATTATCGGGATGGAGCAGTTATGGTCGTCTCTCATGTCCATATTGCATGGACCGTACTAAGGCTTTTCATTTAAATACGGAGGAAAACCATGCTTCTTTGATTATCATCGACAGTTCCTGCCGAAAGATCATCCGTTCAGGAGGAACATGAATGCGTTCCGTGCCGGTATTGTGGAGAAGGCCGATCCACCACTAAGGTGGCCCGAAGACACGATATGGGAGGAGGTCAGAGATTTTCCAAGTGCTATCGAAGATCCTACAAGGGGGTACAAGTGTGAAGGATTTGGTCGAACTCATAACTGGACGAAGATGAGCATATTCTGGGACATGCCATATTGGAGTACCAATATGATCAGACATAACCTTGATGTCATGCATATCGAGAAGAATGTATTTGACAACATAATTAATAATGTGATGGATGTAAAGGTAAAGATAAAAGACAATCTTAAGGCCATGTTGGACTTAGAAGAAATATGCAGACGACATGCGTTGCATTTGATATAGGAAGGGAATGGGAGGGTGATGCAGCCTAAGTCAATTTTTTTATTGGACAAGAAGGACAAAGAGAGACTTTATAGGTGGATCCAGGGCCTAAAAATTTTAGACGGGTACGTATCGAATCTGAGAAGATGCGTCGACCCGAAGGAGAACAAACTGACGGGTATAAAGAGCCACGATTGTCATGTATTTATGGAGAGGTTAATTCCGGTTGTATTTCAGGAATTCTTACCACATGTAGTTTGGGATCCATTGACAAAGCTTAGCATATTCTTCAGAGATCTTTGTTCTACTAAGTTGCTCATCGATCGTCTAGAAAAGTAGGAGAAGGACATTGCGGTGACACATTACAAGCTTGAGAGAGTGTTTCCTCCTGGATTCTTCGACTCCATGGAGCATTTGTCATGCCCCGATCTCCCACAGGAAAATCGGCCGTTCCCGCTAGGCGAAAATCACCGCGCAAGCGCTCCCGTGGAACGATAGCTTTGACCCATCCGGGCGTGATGCCGTACGAGCGTGAGCCACGTCCGTGCAAGGCCGTGGTTCATTGGCCGGCGGTAAGAGTTATAAGCTACAAAGTCGCAAAGATTGTCCGAGTGCAGATGAGTCATGAATGCATAGGCCATTGATAACAAGTTCACTGAGTCGACAATATAGCGGAAGCCTTGAATAACACAAGTAGAAGTAAAGCAACTCTTTATTGATATTTATAGGCGGCGCTTGGCCGAGATTACAAGTCACTCAAGCCTCTCTCTCTGAAACAATAAAAGCGTGCCAAGTGGCTACAATTGTGGAATGATTGTACAGATGATGTTCAGGCTATGTTCACAATATTATGTCTTGTATATGTGCTTCAGTTCCGGACGCACCGCTGCTTCGGAGTGATCTTCACGCCTTAGCACGCACAAAGGAGGCATCCACACCGAACGAGGTTCTCCCACACCCTGCATACAACCTGGTGGATTATCAGTACATTGAATGCACTGGTGGGGAGGCTACTCGCCCGCTCGGCAAATCCAAACACGTAATACAGGTTCCGTGCACCAATTATTAAGTTGTCTTTCTAGTTGCCTTAGGATCAGTTTCATGCAAGATTTGAATAGCCTAATTCGTGTGGCAGTGCGCCGTGCGACATGAGAGGAAACACGGCGAGACTTACCCACTTACCATTTTACCTTCCCTGTCCAAGGCAAACAATGTTAATTCAAGCACGGACAAGTATAAATATTCATGAAGCATAGCATATGCAAACACGAGAGTCGTTATAATATAATCGTTCAGGTGTTCAGTTATTCTTTTGATGCGATACAATGACTCGCACGCGGATAGCCGCTAAGTGAGGATGACTTATCTATATGACATAAGTCGTTGGCATAGCCATTATGGACAGTTTATAGTCTTAGGGCAAAGTGAACATAGCCTGAACATCTGTAGTTTCTTCTGGGCTCTCAATGCCTACTGTACTGGCGGTAGAAGTGTCTGCTAAGTGAGGATGACTACTGTACTGGCGGTGGAAGTGTCTGCTGCTTTGGACAATTTCTTGCCTGGTGCTGTCCAGAACCACATCTCATGCATTATTCCAAACGGCCCGTACAGTCTCTTGAGATGTGCCCACGTCTCCCGCAATAGTTACATTGGAGCTTATCTGGAACCTGGTATGGTCCTGCTCTATGCTGATACTGTTGTTGCTGAGCTAAATGACGTCTGATATGTCCTCCTTGTTGTGTTCTTGCCGGTCCTTGCTGTGTCCTCAACTGACCTCCCTTTTCTCTGCTGATGGTTTCTTGTAATCTGGCTTATGTCAGTAACTCGGCATAAGAGATTCGGGACTGGGAGCTTGTGTAATATTGTAGCTCCTGAGTTAGTCCACGATGAAACCTCTTAGCCTTGGCCAAGTCATCGGGTATCAAGACAGCGCCATATTTACTGAGGCGACTAAACTCAGCATCATACTCGTCCACCGTTCTGTTCCCCTGCTCTAGGTGGAGAAACTGATCGTACAATGCATCTCTGACGGTGTCCGGGAAGTACTTTCTTTCAAAGCACTCCAGGAACTTCTCCCAAGTCTGGTATGTACCCAACTGGCGCTCCATGGATTTCCACCAGTGATGAGCATTACCATCTAGAAGCGTCCTTACACCCGTCATCCACAGGTCTGTAGGTAGCTGTGATGCCTCTAATAAATTCTGAGTGTGCGTTATCCAGTTAGTAGTTTCTTCCGGTCTCTCAATGCCTTTGTACGGCCTCGGACCCATCTGTATAAAGTCCTTTACTGAACCAACTTTAGCTCGAGGTACTGGAGCTAATGCTTGAGCTGGTACAGTAGTCCTTGCAGCCATCCTTTCAAGTGCTGCTAGGAACTCTTGTCTTTGTTCTGCTGCTTGTTGTCTCTGTTCCTGTATCATCATCTGAAAGAATTGGAACAGTTGTGCCTGGCCATCTTGCGGTGTCGATGAGACTGGAAGGTTCCCATTAGGTGGAATGGAAATATCAGATGGAACTGGATTATGAATCTGTCCATCTGATCCCGGAAGTCTAGGAGTTGAGGTATCTCCTTGAGTCTGACCATTGACTCCAGGAGTTGTATCATCATCTGTGACAGTACATCCCTTCTACATCTCCATCTTTCTGCAGGTGATGTACACAACGTTCAGAAGGAGTACAGGAATCAAACAGGATGCAAGTATAACATAAAATATAGAAGCATGAAATACGCTGGGGAATTGTCCGCGTAGTCAAAATCCCCAACATAGATGAAATCCTTTCCCTGCGATGTTAAGTCAAAAGAAGAGTCCTAGCTCTGACAACAATTGTATGAACCCTAGAGGAGAGTGAATAGGGTCAAGCTAATAAATCAAGCACAAATGATTAATAATAAATAATTTAAAAATTAAGTGTGCAAGAAGTAAAGCAACAAGAATATTGACACCCGATGTATCCTGGTATCCTCCTCGAAGCACTCCAGTCCCGGAAACTCTTGTCCGGCTTGAATCCACTATTAACAAAATAGTAACACCACGAGCTATGATCCAAAGGCCCGTTGACTTCTTACACAAGAGCTTTGATCCGAAGGCTCTGTAACTTCACACAAGCTTTGATCCGAAGGCTTGTACACTTCAAACTCTTACAATATGGTTTTGATCTTCCTATAACAAATATAAAGATTTAACTTTTACAACTCAAGAATACTCTAACACAATTTATGGATAGGCATATGAAAGCTTTAGTGGAGTGTTTGCGGATGACCTTTGGTAGATAGAAAATTTTTATGCTCAAAAGATCAACCTTGAAGGAAGGGTTTCAAGGATTTATATAGGCCCACCAAAAAGAAAGAAAAAAAATACAACTTTCAGTCCGCGAATGGTGTACCGTCGGTATATCGGTCTACAATGGTAACGACTAGAAAAAGAGTCGTTGGGATTATTTAATGCCAAAAATTTGACCGTTGGATTTGTCAATTGTGATGAACCGGTATACCGTCGGTATAAACCGGTATGCCGGTCCAAACGACAGAGAGCAACATATATATAAAATCGGTATACCGTCAGTATACTCCAGTATACCGTCGGTATGCCTAGTTTCAGGCCAAAAATGATCTTGGGTTATTTTTTACCCTAGCTTTCGATTTTACCATTCATTACTTGTGCTTACAATAATTCGTAAGACTTATTACAGCTCTAGAAAGACTATGGCAGGTGCATGCTTCTTTAGAGTCTGAAAATGATAATGACATTGCTTGGTTTCTTCCCTTTATAGATGATGGCTTTTTTTCTTGACGTTAGTTGTCCTGAGATACCCAGATTGTGAAATCTGAATACCTTTCGGGGGCTTCGCCTATGAACTTCTACGGGGGGGGGGGGGGGGGGGGGGGGGAGGCGTTGCCCCCTCGACTCCCATCCGTGGGTGAGTGGCTCCGGAGATGTCGTAGGTTGGCCCATCATAATTACTTTATTGCATAAGTCCCTATTTTAATCTTGCTTATTATTTTTCTGCAGATACATGTTAGACGAACAAAGCAATGTACCGAGTAACAAGTATTGTACATTTAATACACATTTGGACTATGCTAAGTTTAAGTACTAATAATGTAGTGATAAAATTATTATTAGTGATATTAAAAATTTAAACTTAATCCAATAACCATATTCGAAAACATGGATATATTAGATTATTGGGCTAAAAGCATGGGGTTCGTACATGAACTTGTCCCAAGTTGCCAACGAAAGACTCTTTCGGCCAACCCTGTCCGATTGCTACTGCGGGCTGGACGTACGGGCCAGTTTGTACAACTTTCCGTCAGGGGCACACATAGTAAGCGGCGCCTGTTGACGGTCGGCCGAATGAGCAATTGCTTAAGCTTACGAGCTCGCATTGCCTCAGACTTCTTCGTCCTAGCGCGCCCCAGTGCGTAGTATGAAGAGTCCAAGTTCACATCTTCGCTCTTCTCAGCCTGGCACATGGAGTTAGCGTTGCGTGAGATTCGATCGAAGACGAAACTTCTATGGCTATTTTGGCCGCACGCGACCATCTGCTTGCGGTTGTCGAGCAGTGCCGCATAGTCCTTCTCATACGGCTTTTGATGTGGCCACATAGAACGTGTTTTAGCGCTCGAACTTATGGCATCATAGTATTTTTCTCTTCCAGAGCCAAGTTGTCACGCCCCAGTCCCAAAATACGTAGGCCTAGGAATACGTAAAACGTTAGCCGTATGTATACGAACTCCAATATATGGAAACCATACACACACGTACGCTGTACATGAATATCAAATCCACTAGTGGTAATATACTGTCAATAAGTCACACGCAATCTATATCTCATCCACAGCACAAATAAATAAATAGAAAATAAATAACTGAATCTCAAAGATGAAGTATCAAGTATTATAGTCGGATGGAAACAAATCCACTGCGAATCGACTATACTAAAACTACTAAAAGAGAGAAGAGATCAAACTCTAATATAAGATAAATGTCCATGAAAAAAATAGAAACTAAAAATCCATCAGCTGTAATGAATCAAAGGTACTCCGAAGGTAAGACCTCCCCACTTTGGTAAGAAGCGTCAGGTCCAGGTCCGTAATCCTGTGGATAATCCTGTCCGTATATATCTGGAAAGGTACCAGATCCTCAGAGGGACATAACAAGATACATAGAAGCATGCCAATAAACAACTAAAAATAAACATCCAATGGGTCGTCTAACCATCTATGTGAATGCAGTTTGAGAACGACTTTCCAACAAGTGGGCTATCTGGCCATAAATAAGATTGGCGTGATTCTCTTGGAGATTCAGGGGCCTAAAAAGTATGTCGTCTTTTGAACGCCAGAGGCCGCCAGTAATATACAGGGGTCATCACTGCCACGTATCTCCGGCGGAGCATACGGGTTATAGAAAGAAAAGTGCAAAGGAGCCCAAATGTCTCATTTGTTGTTCTCCCCACCCCATGCTCTAAGCATGTCACATCCATGACACAATGGTACCTCTAAATAACTGCCAGGTCTACTAGCATGCAAAGTTTCTATCGGCAGTTATCCCTATCCGTCGTACGACCTATACGTACCGGTGGCCAGCCGAGTACGCAAGTCCGTGTCCTACATGTGACTCACACTCGTGTAAGAAAAGTGTCATAGCCAATGAAACATAAGAATGCCCCAAGATAATGGGGTGGTCTCATAAACTAGGTCACATGCATATACATAATAAAATCAGAATACGACGACACCGTCGTTGCACCCAAGTTTCCTTGGACGCGCAGTTTATATAGCAGTTAAAATATATGAACTAAATAACAGAAATAAAATGCATGCATCATATGAAATATAAATTATAGTACAATGGCAAGGTATACTTGCCTGGCAAGCAATCTATATAGTGTAAGCGTCAAGATGTCAAGAACACGGGATCAGAACTAAGGCCTCCGAATAAACATCTCCGGATGCTGAAATAAATATCACCAAAGTTTTTGGAATCAACAAGATAGCTAGAAAATACTACCATTTCGTCCAATTTGGACACAGAGGCAAAACGGTAATTTTAGGTCAAAGCGGGGTCCGCTTGTGGCTCACTTTGCATCGAAAAGTGTGCCAAGGGTAAAGGTGTCACGACCCGCACCCGAAAAATCGGACATGAGTCTTGGGTACGTCCAGCCTACGCCGCAGCATCGGCGGTAGAATGTTGTCTAGGTCAACTACCTAGATAACAATCTCACGCATTCAATATATAAACCTGTCAAGATCTCAACTCCAAATGGAGGAGCAATATCATAATGATAATCAAGTACTCAATCACGAATCTAAGCATGATAAGATAACAAAGAAGACTAACAACTCCAAAGTCTAACTAACAAAAACTACTACAACAACCACAACATCCATAATAATAATACAACATCCTGAATCAAATATAATACAAGGTCTCAATCCAAAACCGGAGACAAATCCGGTGCTAAAGCTAATAAAACAACAACAAGGTCCTAGTGATCCCGGCTACCAACCCGGATATCACTCCTAAACTAGAGGGTCCCTGTCTGCACCATCGACAGGCTGAGGTCCATAAAATGTCGGACACCAATCCTCCGGATACTCTGAAAAAAATATGTCCAGTCAGGACTGGAGCAAGTACATCTCTAATAGCAGTTCCAGTTAAATGATAAAAACTATAAAGCAGTTATAGCAAGTAGCAAGAAGAATGAAATAAGTATGAGACAAGAAATATATATATCACTGGTGCATAAAGGTAAAGATGCAGGAATATCAGAAACAAGATAGTAATGACTGCAAGATACAAGAAATCTACACTAAGAGTAAGTCTGTACACATAAACTTGTAGTGAGTCCAGCATAAAATACATGTAGTGAGTCAAGTCCAGAAACATGTAAGTGAGACCAACAAGAATGCAAGTGAGTCCAGACTATAAAGAATGGACTCGGTGTCTTTGAAATACTTGTTTTGACATGTAAACGGCTAGGGGTAAGTATGGCTCACCGCGCACTGGGTGTGCGGCTGCTATCATTCCAGATTAAACCAGAGGGAGTGATTCCTGATAATTTTAGATGAGAATGTTTACATGTCTACTCGAGTATTTTCCCGTCCCGACTAATACAAGTGAATCCAAGACCCGACACATAAATCAAGTATGAGTCCAGCCTGAAACATGAGTGATGCCTGTAGTGATGCCAGTAGGTGATGCCAGTAGGTGATTCCAGAATAGAGGCCAGAAACATGAAAAATACGTGTCACAAGTAAATGAATCCAGAAATACCAGTCCGTGTCCCGTGTTGTGCCAGAAAAATCAGATGATACTATACTAGAAGCTGAATCATAATAATCATCAGATAATGAAAACTATCAGAGGATGTACTCGCCTGACGTCCTGAGCAACTGGCGATCCGAACTGGTGTCGCAAAGACCTATTGCAAAAAGTAAGGTTAAACAGGTTTCTAATGATTTAAACAGATATAAAATAACTAAAAATTGGCTTCTAGGGTCGTTCTAGGTCAAACGGATCAAACCGGTGAAATCTGGATCAAAAAGTCAACTATGTGTCCAAAAAGTTAACTCTGGGTCAAATCTAGGTCAAAGGTTGACTTTGGCGGTCAACCGGGTCAACTACGGTCAACTTTAGGTCAAACTAGGGTGCCCCTAAAATTCTAAGTCAAAACTAGGTCATTAAGCTAATAAACCCTCAAACTCGCCTACTTGAGATACCGGGATACCCTCGGTATCCGATACCTCACCCTACGCTATATGCCCCGTCTATACCCTCTAAAAACTATGCTGGCACGCGTAAATATATACACATATACATAAAAACCTATCTCTAAACTCAAACCTAGGCAATTGATCAAAAATTCCGCTCGAAACTCAATACCTTGGATATCTCAAGGTATTGAGATACCTTGATATCTCAAGGTATTGAGATATCGCCCAATACCCCTCTAACTACCCTTCTAGTTAGCTATCTATGGGTATACATATATGCCTAGTTACTAATATAGGCTATAAAGTATATATCTAATACATATATGCATATACCTACGTATCTATATATATATATATATCTATTCACACATACACACATATACCTATATATATACCCAAACTCACACATATATATATACATAGCTATATATATGCATCTATCTAGCTATATGTATATATACCTATACATATAGATATAGATATCTAATTACCTATCTATCTATCTATTAACTATCTATCTATCTATCTATCTATCTATCTAGTTATCTATCTATCTAACTATCTAGTATTTATCTATCTAACTATCTACCTAACTATTCATCTATGTATCTAGATATCTATCTACCTAGATATCTATCCATCTATTTATCTATGTATCTACCTACCTATCTATTCATCTATCTATTTATCTAGATATCTATCTATTCATGTATCTATCTCTCTCTCTCTCTAACATCTATTAATCCATCTATCTATCTATAGATATATAAATCTATCTATTATCTAGCTATCTATCAATCAATCTACCTATCCATCTAGCTATCTATCAATCTACCTATCCATCTATCTACTTATATATATATCACTCTCTCCCTTGCTACTAGCTGCGACTGCCGCTGCTACACGCTGCAAATGCCGCTGCGCTTGATGCTGGAGCCGCTGCTGCTGCTGCGAATGCTGATGTTGCAGGCCGCGGCGTGCTGCGCCTGCAGCTGCTGCTGCTGCTGCCGCGGCGTGCTGCCGCTCGAGTGAGCTGCTGCCGCGGCGCTGCGGTGCCTGCAGCGGCTGTTGCTGCTCGCTGCGCCCAGACACAAGCACAAACACACACACATGACCACACACTCATAATCACACACACACACACACACACACACACACACACACACACACACACACACACACACACACTAATACATATATACTTACACACACACACTTATGTATATAAGTACACACACACACAAACACACAAGCACACACATACTTATATGCACAAACACATATCTATATATATATATACAAACCCTTATATATATATATCTACACACACACATATATATATATACATACACACACACACACACCCCCAAACATATATATATATATATATATATATATATATATATATATATATATATATATATATATATATATATATACACTCGCTCACATATAGATATACAAACACACATATATTTATATATATACACACGCATACGTATATATCTACACAAACACATACATATATATATATATACACACACACTCACACTCATACATATATATATATATATATATACACAAACACACACACACGCTCACAAACACACACTCACCTATATATATACCTACACACACACACACAGCTACACACACAACGCACACAACACTCCACCAACACGCGCACAACCACCCCCTACACGCACAAACACGTATATATATATAAAAAATATAACCCGAGAACTCTAGCACACACTCTCCGAAGCTAACCCAACGCGCGCACAAACCCGAAATTAAGAAACCAAGTCAAAATGGCCGTTCGGTCATTTCGACGAACACGCGGTGTGCGGTTCGAAAAACCTCCTGAAGCGCACACCAAACCAACTCGGAATCGGCCCAAAATTTATCTACGGGTTTAAACGATGTCTAAATCCTAGGAAAAAATGCTAATGCATCGATTCTAGGTCCGTGGTGAAAACACGCACGCACTTAGAACCGGCGACGACGAAAACCCCGAAAAAGCCCGAAGCCCATTTCTCCGCGACACGGCTTCACGTGTCCGAACGGAGACACGCGCTAACCCTCAAGACACCCGACAATGTCTACCTAGGTCCGTCTAACCTAGGACATCACCCAAAATTGTGCCAATTTCGGATTCTGTCCGAAATTGACACAAAACCTAATGTTAAAGTCTCCAAACACAACCAAACTTATTCCAACTTTCTCCCACGAGTAGCCCTAAGGTCTAGGAAGGTTCTAAACTATTATTTACACTATATAAGAATAATTACAAGGGAAAAAATTAGGGTTTACCTCTTAGGAGTTGGGAATCCCAAGCCAAAGTCTCCAAAAAGCTCCAAATCCACCACACCAAGCTTCCAAGCTTCCAATCCAAGCTCCAATACCAAATCTAAGCTCTACCCACCTAGGTTAGGGAAGAATGTAGAGTTAGGGTTCACATAAGTAGAAGGAATGGAAGGAGGAAGGAGAGAAAATGGAGAAAACTTACTTGCTTGAGGTTGGAAGAAGGAAAGAAGAAGAAAGAAAGAGTGGAGAAGAAGAAGAAGAAGAAGAGGGGCTGTTGTGTGCACGCTGGAAATGGGGAGAGGGGTCGGGTCTCACACAAGAAATAGGTTTACAATATGTCAAAAAGACCAAAATGCCTCTCCCCTTTAGGATGCAACTTGGAATTTGGGTTTCGGGTTCCAAAAGTACTCAAACTAACTCCAAATCTCTCCAACTAACCCACTAAAAATATAATAAATATTCTAAATCCAAAAATAGGTCTCACTGGGGTGTAGGTTGGGTCAGACATGGGTCCACTAGGGTCTGACATGGGTCAAGGCTAGCCAAAATTCTAAAACAATCAATAAAAAAAATAATACAACCACTAATTAAATATAAATAATACACAATTAACTAAATTAAAATAAAAAAAATATCCAGCTCTGGAAATGGGGTAGTGACAAGCCTATCCTCCTTAGAAATTTTCGTTCTCGAAATTTAAAGTCAATCACACTCCCTCTAGGTCAAACCCCCAACAATCACAGTCAAGAAATTCTACCTAAACAACATGCAAGATCATGGTCCTACTGGTCGTGTTATCACAGTCTTAATCAGGGTCACTACACTATCTACCATAGCACAAAGAAAAGTCTAACATGTACTAATGAAACACACCACAAGGAATAGAAAGGACATGAAGAAGAACAAAGAGACAGACCTGCTAACCCGACACCCGTAGCATCGGCCTCCTCGACCGTCAACGCATAAGCCCTTCCTTGCTGGGGTGTATCCCTCTGCTGGTGCGGGGCATGATGCTGTGCCACAGGTGGCCTAGCTCCAACTCTCCGATCCTGTGCTCCACCCAATGGAGGTGCAGTGGGGCAATCTCGCATCTGGTGAGCAGCGGATCCACAGAACAATAACACCTTCAGCCTTCTCCTATAAATATTCCAAGTGTGTCCTGCCTTCCTGCAGTAGGCACAAGTGGGTACCCTCTGATCCTGACCCTTCTGCGCTGCCTTCTGCATATATGGACGCTTAGCCGGTCCCGCACTACCACTCGCACTGCCTGAATCATCTCTGGCTCTCTTGGACTTGAGCTCCAAGTCATCCTCTGCTCTCTGAGCATCTCCTACTATCTGCTCGAAAGTCGCCTCACGGTCGCTCCTAGTCAAAGACTTGACCGCCATGACCAAGCCCTTGCGAAACTTTCTCGCCTTTGCTGCCTCACTCAAGCCCTCCACAAATCTGCCCAGACGGCAGAACTCCGCTGCATACTCGTCCACTAGCATGCTCCCCTGGACGAGTGCCTCAAACTGGCTCTCCAAAGCACTAAGCGCCACATATGGGAAGAACTTCTCCTTAAAAAGCCTCTTGAAAGCCTCCCAAGTAAGCCCTGGTGCTGCAATCCTCGTATCAGTACGATACCACGTCAAAGCAATGTCGAACATCTGACTGCCCGCTGTCTCTATCTGCATGCTGTCTGGAATCTGTGCCAGCCTGAAGATGCCCTCAATCTGCTCTATCCAGTCATCCGCGTACAGGATCCCTTCTGTACCCCGAAACTCCTTGGGCCGTATCCTCTGGAAGTCAATAATGCTGCCTGGCCTCGGATGCTGTGCCTGATCTGCCTGTGGCTGAATCTGTGCCACCTTATCCACTGCCGTCATGGCCACCTGGTGGGCGTTCTCAATGCCCAGCCTCATCACATCCACCTGACGGTGCTGCGCGTCCATCATCTCCCTGAAGAACGCAAACAACTGCGCGGCATCTACTGGTGCAGGAGGTGGTAGAGGAACCACCGGAACGACTGGGGTAGTCCTCGGATCGACAAGTGGAGGAGGATTCCAAAGAGAAACAGATGCTCCCTCAACCGCAAGAGTGGTGAATAGAGCGGTAGCAGCTGTCTAAATACGAGCTGGACGAGAGGTAGCAGACCTCTCGGTGACAACTGTTGGAACGGTACGATGGGATCGTGTCTCCGGAGGCATCCTGAACACAGATCAAAAGAAGTCAATACGGCGCAAGATACAATATCATCAAAGAAGGACAGTAATATTTCAAAAGAAAACAATTTTAGAATAATTAGATTGGAATTGTTCCTAGTCGTGATTGAGTACACCCTCATCCTAGATCCTAGATCCTATAGCAGGCTCACAGCAGTACAACTAAGTTATTGTACCACCAGGACATCGTACTAATTGCGAATCGAGACCTGCATGGGGCCGCCACCTAAAACGTGTCATAACCCGCATCCGAAAAATCGGGCATGAGTCGTGGGTACGTCCAGCCTACGCCGCAGCATCGACGGTAGAACGCTGTCTAGGTCAACTACCTAGATAACAATCTCACGCAATCAATATATAAACCTGTCAAGATCTCAACTCCAAATGGAGGAGCAATATCATAATGGTAATCAAGTACTCAATCACGAATCTAAGCACGATAAGATAACAAAGAAGACTAACAACTCCAAAGTCTAACCAACAACAACTACTACAACAACCACAACATCAATAATAATAATACAACATCCTGAATCAAATATAATACAAGGTCTCAATCCAAAATCGGAGACAAATCCGGTGCTAAAGCTAATAAAACAACAACAAGGTCCTAGTGATCCAGACTACCAACCCGGAAATCACTCCTAAACTAGAGGGTCCCTGTCTGCACCATCGACAGGCTGAGGTCCATAAAATGTCGGACACCAATCCTCCGGATACTCTAAAAAAAAATATGTCCAGTCAGGACTGGAGCAAGTACATCTCTAATAGCAGTTCCAGTTAAATGATAAAAACTATAAAGCAGTTATAGCAAGTAGCAAGAAGAATAAAATAAGTATGAGACAAGAAATATATATATCACTGGTGCATAAAGGTAAAGATGCAGGAATATCAGAAACAAGATAGTAATGACTGCAAGATACAAGAAATCTATACTAAGAGTAAGTCTGTGCACATAAACGTGTAGTGAGTCCAGCATGAAATACATGTAGTGAGTCAAGTCCAGAAATATGTAAGTGAGACCAACAAGAATGCAAGTGAGTCCAGACTATAAAGAATGAACTCGGTGTCTTTGAAATACTTGTTTCGATATGTAAACGACTAGGGGTAAGTACGGCTCACCGCGCACTGGGTGCGCGGCTGCTATCATTCCAGATTAGACTAGAGGGAGTGATTCCTGATAATTTCATATGGAAATGTTTACATGTCTACTCAAGTATTTCTCCGCCCCGACTAATACAAGTGAATCCAAGACCCGACACGTAAATTAAGTATGAGTCCAGCCTGAAACATGAATGATGCCTGTAGTGATACCAGTAGGTGATGCCAGTAGGTGATTCCAGAATAGAGGCCAGAAACATGAAAAATACGTGTCGCAAGTAAATAAATTCAGAAATACCAGTCCGTGTCCCGTGTTATGCCAGAAAAATCAGATGATACTATACTAGAAGCTGAATCATAATAATCATCAGATAATAAAAACTATCAGAGAATGTACTCGCTTGACGTCCTGAGCAACTGACGATCCGAACTGGTGTCGCAAGAACCTATTACGAAAAGCAAGGTTAAACAGGTTTCTAATGAGTTAAACAGATATAAAATAACTAAAAATAGGCTTCTAGGGTCGTTCTAGGTCAAACCGGTGAAATCTGGGTCAAAAAGTCAACTCTGGGTCCAAAAAGTCAACTCTGGGTCAAATCTAGGTCAAAGGTTGACTTTGGCGGTCAACCGGGTCAACTACGGTCAACTCTAGGTCAAACTAGGGTGCCCCTAAAATTCTAAGTCAAAACTAGGTCATTAAGCTAATAAACCCTCAAACTTGCCTCCTTGAGATACCGGGATACCCTCGGTATTCGATACCTCACCCTACGCTATACATCCCGTCTATACCCTCTAAAACCTATGCTAGCACGTGTAAATATATACACATATACATAAAAACCTATCTCTAAACTCAAACCTAGGCAATTGCTCAAAAACCACGCTCGAAACTCAATACCTTGGATATCTCAAGGTATTGAGATACCTTGATATCTCAAGGTATTGAGATACCCTGATATCTCAAGGTATTGAGATATCGCCCAATACCCCTCTAACTACCCTTCTAGTTAGCTATCTATGGGTATACATATATACCTAGTTACTAATATAGGCTAGAAAATATATATCTAATACATATATGCATATACCTACGTATCTATATATATATATCTATTCACACATACACACATATACCTATATATATACCCAAACTCACACACATATATATACATAGCTATATATATATGCATCTATCTTGCTATATATATATATACCTATACATATAGATATAGATATCTAATTACCTATCTATCTATTAACTATCTATCTATCTATCTATCTATCTATCTATCTATCTAGTTATCTATCTATCTAACTATCTAGTATTTATCTATCTAACTATCTACCTAACTATTCATCTATGTATCTATGTATCTAGATATCTATCTACCTAGATATCTATCCATCTATTTATCTATGTATCTACCTACCTATCTATTCATCTATCTATTTATCTAGATATCTATCTATTCATGTATCTATCTATCTATCTCTCTAACATCTATTAATCCATCTATCTATCTATAGATCTATAAATCTATCTATTATCTAGCTATCTATCAATCTACCTATTCATCTAGCTATCTTTCAATCTACCTATCCATCTATCTACTTATATATATCACTCTCTCCCTTGCTACTAGCTGCGACTGCCGCTGCTACACGCTGCAAATGCCGCTGCGCTCGCTGCTGCTGCAGGCCGCGCTACAGCGAGCTGCTGCCGCGGCCCTGCTGCACCCGCGCGCTCTACTGCAGCCTGTTGTGCTGCTGCTGCTGCTGTTGCAGGCCGCGGCGTGCTGCGCCTGCAGCTGATGCTGCCGCTGCTGCCGCGGCGTGCTGCTGCTGCGGGCCGCGGCGTGCTGCCGTTGCTGCCACGGCGTGCTGCTGCTGCCGCGGCGTGCTGCCGCTGCTGCCGCGACGTGCTGTCGCTCGAGCGAGCTGCTGTCGCGGCGCTGTGGCGCCTGCAGCGGCTGCTGCTGCTCGCTGCGCCTAGACACAAGCACACACACACACACACGGCCACACACTCACAATCACACATACACAGACACACATATATACATATATATATAACTATATATATATATACATACACACTAATACATATATACTTACACACACACACACACACTTATGTATATAAGTACACACACACACAAACACACAAGCACACACACACAATAAAAAAATAATACAACCACTAATTAAATATAAATATAATTAAATATAAATAATACATAATTAACTAAATTAAAATAAAAAAAATATCCGGCTCTGGAAATGGGGTAGTGACAAAAGGTCTCTAAAGGGGACAAATTATAGGTCAAACAAATTCTAAATGTTATTACGAACTCAACGATATGTCCAATTTTGGATTCCGGTGAGCCGAACACAATTTCGACCAAAAAGTCAACTGTAGGGCCCGCAAATAGACAGCTTGGTCAACGGTCTCAGATTTGCGTAAAAATTAGGTCACAGGACCAACGCGATACCAAGAGTCCAGTGGCATAAGTTTTGTCACATTCTGACGAGTGTACAATAAATGGCGTAGGATTTTACAAAAGTCACGATACAGGGACCTTTCGCGGATACGGGTTGATTTCGACGCGCATACGCGTCCAAATCAGTTTCTGCAAAAGTTCACACATCTGGACATACCATACACGTCTTTCGGTGCAATTGGTACACCATGGGGCGGTCCCGTTTGGCGGGCGCGCTCCGTATCACAAATTTTGAAATTTCGAAAACAAATTTTTCGTAATTTTTTAACTAAGTTTTTTTCTGCATACAGCCTCAAATAAAATAATATAATTGACAGGAAATAATCTAGGTTAGGTGGTCTTCACATAGCAAGAAGAAAATTTACGTTTGGATCTCTGTGGTGGGAGATATGAGTCCGTAAACATTAGTGGTTACATCAATTTTTTTGAGATTAAAAGTTATCATTTTTCTCCAACTTGGTCTCGATTTTAACTTAGGGTTACGCGCTGATCGAAGAAAACTAATACACAGAGTTGGAAGGGGGATAGATCATGAACATACCGGTGAAGACAGGATCGAAATTGGTCAAGTGATGGAAGGGAATCTACGCGTGAACAGGGGTACGCTGCTGTGAATTCCGGAGGTGCTGCGGCGTGTCGAGGAGGTCGGCGACGGCTCAGGGTTGGATGGTAAGGGTTAGGGTTTATGTTATATATATATATATATATATATATATATATATATATATATATATATATATATATATATAGGTAGAGTGAGAAGGGGGGCTTCCGCGCGGAACAGTGGGGTTAGGTTGCTGCCGCTGCTGCTGTTGTTTACTTAGCGGGTTGGGGTTTTAGGCGGGTAGGGTAGGGATTTAGTTAATGGTATAGGTTTTTGGTTTTGATTGTTTTCTTTTTCCTTTTTCTTTTTTCTTTCCTATTTCTTTTTGTCCATTCTCTATTCTTATTAAACAATATATATATATATATATATATATATATATATATATATATATAAATTCTAGAAATTTATATTTGTACATAAAACTAATCTTTTATCCTTCTACAAGGTCTCCTACATGAAGTAAATTAAGGTAAAATAATAATTGCTCCATAAATATCTAAATGCACAATTACCTAGAAATAAAAAGTTAATATATTCTATTTCTTCTAATTAACTAATAAATACAATAAATGAATTAAATAGTTAATTAAATAATTAATACAATTTTTAAAATTAGAGGTTTTACATTCTACCCAACTTATAAAAATTTTGTCCTCGAAATTAAAACTAAGCCACGATAGAAAGTCAAGGATGGTATAAGGTAGAAATTCACAAAATAAATTTATACCTTGGTCTACGAATAGATACGAAAAACACTTGCACATGTCGTCCTCGTGCTCCCAAGTTGATTCTCCTAGCGCGCCATGCTTCCATGCCACGCGAACCAAGGGAATAGACTGGTTCCTCAACACTTTCTCTCAACGATCAAGGATTCCCACCGGTTGGTCTTGGTATGACAAGCTCGGCCCAATGGTGATCTCGGAATGGTCGAGAACATGACTGTTGTCTGCCACATATCTCCTAAGCTACGACACATGGAATACATCATGTACTCCCTCGAGTGAAGGTGGTAGCGCAAGTCGATACGCCACTTCTCCCACTCTCTCTAGCACGTAAAATGGTCCAATATACCTTGGACTCAACTTGCCACGCCCTCCGAATCGAATGGTGCCTCTAGTAGGTGATATCCTCAAGAAGACATGGTCGCCCTTATTGAACTCCAATGGACGACGATGAAGGTATGCCCACTGCTTCTGCATGTCTTGCGCTACTCGTAAGTGCCCTTGTATCTTCTTCATTGTCTCAACGGTGTTGACTACCAACTATGGTCCCAGAATCTAACGTTCTCCTATGCCACTCCAACACACGGAAGATCTACACTTTCTTTCATACAATGCTTCAAACGGAGCCATCTGAATACTCGCTTGATAGCTATTGTTGTAAGAAAACTCCACAAGATGTAGGTGATCCTCCCATGATCCTTCAAAGTCTAACATACAAGCCCTCAACATATCCTCTACTGTCTGAATAGTACGTTCGGACTGCCCATCTGTCTGCGGATGATAAGATGTACTAAACTTCAGACGAGTCCCAAGACTCTCTTGTATGCTTCTCCAAAAGTGCAATATAAAACGTGAATCCCTGTCTGATACAATGCTGACTGGTATGTCGTGCAATCTCACGATTTGCCTCATGTATAAGTCAGCCAAAGCTTCTGTAGACTGGCTAACTCTAAAAGGCAAGAAATGGGCTGACTTGGTAAGTCGATCCACTATTACCCATACTGCATCTCTTCCACTTGGACTCTTGGGAAAACCCATGACGAAGTCCATAGTGATGTGATCCCACTTCCACTCTGGAATCGAAAGTGGTTGCAATAACCCTACTGTTATCTGATGCTCCGCATTTACCTGCTGACATACTAGACATTTAGCTACAAAGCGAGCTATCTCTCTTTTTATCCCATGCCACCAAAAGTGATGTCGTAAGTCACGGTATATCTTTGTGCCTCCAGGATGAATAGAATATATCGAGCTATGAGCTTCTGCCATCAGCTTCTGTCGAATCTCTCCATTGGAAACATAAAGACGATCACCATATCGTAATGTCTTGTCATCATGAATGCACAATCTTGTCTACTCTCCGGCCTCTGTTCTTTCTTTTAATCTCCTGAATCTGGCGTCCGTAGGCAATGCTGCCTTGATCCTCTCTACAAGTGATGACTGTACTTGCAAGTTGGCTAATATCCCATCTACTTCGGGTAATATCACTTCTATGCCAAGCTCTTGCAAGTCCTCCAATAGTTTTCTCTGTGTCGTCAAGAAGTAAGCTGCTGGTTTTTGGCTTAACGCGTCTGCTACAATGTTAGCCTTGCCTGGGTGATAGTGTTACTCTATCTCAAAATCCTTCATCAACTCAAGCCATCGACGTTGCCTCATATTTAAATCATTCTGTGTGAAGACATACTTGAGGCTTTTGTGGTCAGTATAGATCTTCACTCGTTCCCCATATAAGTAATGTCTCCATAGCTTCAGAGCAAAAACAATGGCTGCAAGTTCCAAGTCATGAGTCAGATAATTCTTCTTATGTACCCGCGTGGAACATTGGGGTTAGGTTGCTGCCGCTGCTGTTGTTATTTACTTAGCGGATTGGGGTTTTAGGCGGGTAGGGTAGGGATTTAGTTAATGGTATGGATTTTTGGTTTTAATTGTTTTCTTTTTCCTTTTTCTTTCTTTTCTTTTCTATTTCTTTTTTTCCATTCCCTATTCTTATTAAACAATATATATATATATATATATATATAAATTCTAGAAATTTATAGCTGTACATAAAACTAATCTTTTATCCTTCTACAAGGTCTCCTACATGAAATAAATTAAGGTAAAATAATAATTGCTCCATAAATATCTAAATGCACAATTACCTAGAAATAAAAATTCAATAAATTCTATTTCTTCTAATTAACTAATAAATACAATAAATTAATTAAATAATTAATATAAATTTTAAAATTAGGGGTTTTACATTCTACCAAACTTATAAAAATTTTGTCCTCGAAATTAAAACTTAGCCACGATAGAAAGTCAAGGATAGTATAAGGTAGAAATTCACAAAACAAATTCATACCTTGGTCTACGAATAGATACGGAAAATGCTTGCACATGTCGTCATCGCGCTCCCAAGTTGATTCTCCTGGTGGGCCATGCTTCCATGCCACGTGGACCAAGGGAATAGACTGGTTCCTCAACACTTTCTCTCGACGATCAAGGATTCCTACGGGTTGCTCTTGGTATGACAAGCTTGGCCCAATGGTGATCTCGGAATGGTCGAGAATATGACTGTTGTCTGCCACATATCTCCTAAACTGCGACACATGGAATACATTATGTACTCCCTCGAGTGAAGGTGGTAGCGCAAGTTGATACGCCACTTCTCCCACTCTCTCTAGCACATCAAATGGTCCAATATACCTTGGACTCAACTTGCCATGCCCTCCGAATCGAATGGTGCCTCTAGTAGGTGATATCCTCAAGAAGACATGGTCGCCCTCTTTGAACTCCAAGGGACGACGATGAAGGTATGACCACTCAAGCCATCGACGCTGCCTTATATTTAACTCAAGCCATCGACGCTGCCTTATATTTAACTCATTCTGCGTGAAGACATACTTGAGGCTTCTGTGGTCAGTATAGATCTTCACTCGTTCCCCATATAAGTAATATCTCCATAGCTTCAGAGCAAAAACAACGGCTGCAAGTTCCAAGTCATGAGTCGGATAATTCTTCTCATGTACCTGTAACTGTCTAGATGCATATACAATCATCTTGCCATGCTGTATCAACACGCATCCCAAGCCTTTTCCTGATGCGTCATTATAAATCACATAACCTCCTGATCCTGATAGAATAGTCAATACTGGTGCTGTGGTCAGTCGCTTCTTCAACTCTTCGAAAGTGGCTTGACACTCGTCGGTCCATATAAACTCTTGATCCTTGCATGTCAATCGAGTCATAGGTACTGCTATCCTTGAGAAGTTCTCCATGAACCGTCGGTAATATCCCGCAAGTCCAAAAAAACTTCTCACCTCTGATGCTGATTTAGGGACGGGCCATGTCTCGACTGTTGAGATTTTCTCTGGATCAACAGAAATACCATCTCCCGTAACGACATGCCCAAGAAATAAAACTCTGTACAAGAAAAACTCACATTTACTGAGCTTCACATATAACTGCTTTCTCCTCAAGGTCTCTAGAATAATCCGCAGGTGCTTCTCGTGCTCCTCGTGGCTCTTCGAATAGATAAGTATGTCATCTATGAAGACGACCATGAACTGGTCCAAATACTGGTGGAATACTCGATTCATTAAGTCCATAAAGATAGCTAGAGCATTGGTCAATTCAAATGGCATGACTAGAAACTCATAGTGTCCATATATTGTCCTGAATGCGGTCTTCGGGATGTCCTGCTTCCGTACCTTCACCTGGTGATATCCTGATCTCAAGTCCATCTTCGAGAACACCTTGGCTCCACTAAGCTGATCAAATAAGTTATCAATGCGTGGCAACGGGTATTTATTCTTCACGATTACTGCATTCAAGGCTCTGTAGTCAATGCACATACGTACTGACCCATCCTTCTTTGGTACAAACAACACTGGTGCTCCCCAGGGTGATGCACTTTGTTAGATGAAACATTTCTCTTCTAGTTCTTTCAACTGTGCCTTCAGCTCATCCATCTCCTTCTTCGCCAATCTATAAACATGCGGCGCTATGGGTGCTGCTCCTGGTGTCAATTCAATTGAGAATTCTACGTCTCTGTCTGGTGGTAGTACTGGCAATTCCTCTGGAAAAATGTCTTGAAACTCTGAAATAATGGGTTAATAAATAACATCGTCCATTGCAAGCTGTACACCATCAAGGGCTTCTGTGGATCCTCGTGCAAACTCAAGTTCCGGCTGGCCTGGTACCTTAAAAAGAATGCTTCCTCCAAAATAGTCGAAGAAAGCGTGGTACTTGCTTAGCCAGTCCATTCCAAGCACAATATCAAAAGTTGGCATAGGAAGGACTAAGAGTCGGACATTCATCTCTCTGCCACGAATCACTACGGGACACGATCTACAAATCCGACTAACAGGTACAACTCCTCCTCCGGTGAGAATTCTAACACAACTAGGTAAAGGTGTAGTGACAATATTGTGTTTGGCATAAAACTAGAAGATATGAATGAGTTGGTGGCTCTCGTATCAAATAATGTCACAGCAGAAAAAGTAAAAGCAAGAGTAATACCTGCTATTCCATCAACCTCCTGTTCCATGCCATCCACTTCTAGTACAAAAGCTTGTCCATTCCTCTGTGGAAGTCCATGACTGGACCTCGTGTACTGATCCTCTTGAGTAGGTAGCGGTGGTCCTCGCTGAAATCCTTCGGCTGCTGGAGGTCGAGGTGCTCCTGGTCTAGTCATCTGCTGAACTGGCTTCGGTGCTGGAAGTGCTAGCCTCTGTGTTGGCGGTGGAAGCGCCAATGTCTGCTGTACTGGACAGTCTCTCACCATATGCTGTCCGGAACCATACCTCATATATTGTCCTAAGCGGTTCCGACAGTCTCTCATAATATGTCCGCGTCTCCCGCAATAATTACATTAGGGCTTCTCCGGAATCTGGTACGGTCCTGCTCTGTGTTGCTGCTGTGCCAAATGACGTCTGATAGGCCCTCCTTGCTGCATCCTTGCTGGTCCTTGATGTGTCTTCAGTTGACCTCCCTTTCTCTTGCTGATGGACTCTTGAAATCTTGCTTCTATCAATAATTTGGCATAAGAGATCCGGGATTGTGAGCTAGTGTAATGTTGGAGCTCCCGAGTCAGCCCGCGGTAGAATCTCTTAGCCTTCTCCAAGTCATTCGGTATCAGTGCAGCACCATATTTACTAAGGGGACTAAACTCTGCATCATACTCGTCAACTGTTTTGTTCCTCTGCTCCAGATGAAGGAACTGATCATACAACGCATCCCTTATAGTGTCCGGAAAGTACTTTCTCTCAAAGCACTCCAAGAATTTTTTCCAAGTCTGATACGTACCCAACTGGCACTCTATTGATTCCCACCAGTGATGAGCGTTACCATCTAGCATCATCCTTACGCCTGTCATCCATAGATCGGTATGCAACTGTGATGCTTCTAACAGCTTTCGGGTGTGGGTAATCCAGTTTATAGTCTCATTTGGGCTCTTTGTAACGCCCCGCTCCGCGCCGGCGTTATGTATCAAGGTGAGTGGGCAGAACTTCGTTCTCTGATTCTTGCACGCCTTAATAATAACCTGAGTTTTTGCTTGCAATATTTTCTTAAGAGAATGATAGAACCTGCCTTACATGTTAATGAACGAACTCACCTAGCTTGTCTTTGAAACAATGCCTGCTTAACGAGAATCCTGAATCGCCTGCTTAGAGTGCATGAATATGTTCACTATCGTCTATGCTTCGAGAGAACCATACTGTGCCTGAACGTGTTCAAGTGATAAGTCGGATTGCCCCGCAACAATGAGTGTATTCTGATGGTTCGTCTCGTCTGCATACTAGAGTTTATTTGATAGTGTTCCATGCATTCGCACGCGGTCGGACAATGGCTATTGGTGGAGAGCTGAACTGCATGTGTCACGGCTGCTACCATGATAGTGCAAAGCAACCATGAGTCACAGCTGCCTCTAGCATCAGATAAAGAGTCATTGGTATGCTGTTCCACCAGCTGCCGATCCTGAGATACTCGGGGACCGCCCTGCATATAGCTAAGTCATTGTGTTGGCTTGGATAGTGACTGCCCCTAAGAATGTGCATTGTGTGTCTAGCTATGCATCAGACCCTCGAGTCGCACGAGACACGCTGCGCACACCCTGAAACATGAACGGTTTGCTTGCTTGCATATTCAATATGAAACTCTGTTTCCAAACATGTTTCTAAACAAGTAAATCGACTCTGCTAAAACTGAATGAAACGAACCTAGGTAAAACTAGAAAGATCACTAGTAATGTAATATTTTATAACATGATTACTTAGTGCCTGTTTGAGTGAATGCTTGTTTCTGTTCAGTTGATTTATCTCACCAGTACTTGTATAAAGTGCTGACCCACCAACAGTTTACTTGGCAGGTACTGGATCGTCCGAGGGAGCAATAGGCGTGCCACAGTCCCGAAGACCCGGAATCCTGGTTTCGATTGTTGCCCCGAGAATGCTATCGTATAAGGGGGCATAATGTATGGAACGAACGTTTGCCTTTGCTAAAGGAAACCCAAGTTGCCTCGATTGTCCCGAATGCTCAGTTGGCTAAATGCATTGCATTGCAACAAGTCCCTTTCCGCTGCTTACTCGATTGATGCGATGATAGCCAACTATCAACTTAAACGATTGGCCTTGCACGGGCGCAACCCCAGGCCCGTGCGGCATCACGTCCCCCGAAAGCTCGAACGGGCCATTCGCTTGGCTCCCTTCCTCCCTCGCACCCACGGGACGGGCGCGGTGATTCGCGTCCGGCGCGCCGAGGCACGGTGATACGTGTCCGGTTCGTTAATTCCTGGCCGCACGGAGCGGGGCAGGGCGGAGCGGCGGCCCGGGCGGGACCGGGGCGTGACACTCTTAATGCCTTTATACGGCTTGGGACTCATCTGTATAAAGTCCTTGACTGAACCAACTCTAGATTGCGGTACTGGAACTAGTGTCTGAGCTGGTACAGTTGCCTGTGCAGCCATCGTCTCAAGTGCTGCCAAAAATTCTTGCCTTTGCTCTGCCGCTTGTTGCCTCTGCTCTGCCGCTTGTTGCCTCTGCTCTGCAGCTAGTACGGTTGCCTGTTGTCTCTGTTCTTGCATCATCATTTAGAAGAATTGGAACAGCTGTGTCTGGCCATCTTGTGGTGCTGATGAAGCTGGAAAAGTCCCATTAGGTGAAGCTGAAAGATCAGATGGAACTAGATTGTGAGTCTGTCCATCCGACCCCGGAAGTCTAGGAGTCGTCGAGGTCTTCCCCCAAGTTTGGCCATTGATTCCTGAAGGTGTGTCGCTATTGGCGGCAGTACATCCACTACGCATATCTATCTCTCTGCAAGTGGTGGACGAAACGATTAGAAGAAGTACATGAATCAAACATGATACAAGCATTTAAATAGGATAGTTGAAAGGGAAGATGAGTTTTAGTCAAGCGCGGATGAGATCCTATACTCTATTCCTATACGCAAGCTTGTTCGGTACAGTAACGTAACCGAGACAATATATTCAAGACCAGTATGGGCCACCACTAAAAATATGTCACGTCCCAGTCCCAAAATACGTAGGACTAGGAATACGTAATACGCCAGTCATATGTATACGAACTCCAATATATGAAAACCATACACACACGTACGCTGTACATGAATATCAAATCCACCAGTGGTAATATATTGTCAACAAGTCACATGCAATCTATATCTCATCCACAACACAAATAAATAAATAGGAAATAAATAACTAAATCTCAAAGATGAAGTATCAAGTATGATAGTCGGATGGAAACAAATCCACTGCGAATCAACTATACTAAAACTACTAAAAGAGAGAAGAGATCAAACTCTAATATAAGATAAATGTCCATGAAAGAAATAGCAACTAAAAATCCATCAGCTGCGATGAATCAAAGGTACTCCGAAGGTAAGACCTCCTCAGTCTGGTAAGAAGCGTCAGGTCCAGGTCCGTACTCCTGTGGATAATCCTGTCCATCTATATCTTGAAAGGTACTAGGTCCTCAGAGGGACATAACAAGATACATAGAAGTATGCCAATAAAGTACTGAAAATAAATATCCAATGGGTCGCCTAACCATCTATGTGAATGCAGTTTGAGAACGACTTTCCAACAAGTGGGCTATCAGGCCATAAATGGGATTGACATTGGGATTGACATTGGTACTCGTATCTCTATGGTGGGAGATACGAGTCCGTAAACATTAGTGGTTATAGCAGTTTTTCTGAGATTAAAAGTTGTCATTTTTTTCTAACTTGATCTCGGTTTTTACCTAGGGTTACGCGCTGATCGAAGGAAACTAATACACAGAGTTGGAATTATGATATGTCATGAACATACCGGTGAAGACGGGGTCAAATTTGGTCAAGCGATGGAACGAAAATCTACGCGTGAACAGGGGTATGCTGCTGTGAATTTCTGCTGTCGCGGGGTGCTCGCGGTCGCGGACTCTGTGGATTCCGGCGGTGCTGTGGCGGGTCCAGGCGGCGGTCGAGGAGGTCGACGGCGGCTCGGGGTTGGATGGTAAGGGTTTATTAGGGTTAGGATTTATGTTATATATATATATATATATATATATATATATATATATATAGGGTGAGAATGGGGGCTTCCATGCGGAACAGTGGGGTTAGGTTGTTGTCGCTGTTGTTGTTGTTGTTTACTTAGCGGGTTGGGGTTTTAGGCGGGTAGGGTAGGGATTTAGTTAATGGTATGGGTTTTTTGTTTTGATTGTTTTCTTTTTCCTTTTTTTTATTTTTTTTTCCATTCTCTATTCTTATTAAACAATATATATATATATATATATATATATATATATATATATATATATATATATATATATATTCTAGAAATTTATATTTGTACATAAAACTAATCTTTTATTCTTCTACAAGGTCTCCTACATGAAATAAATTAAGGTAAAATAATAATTGCTCCATAAATCTCTAAATGCACAATTACCTAGAAATAAAAATTCAATAAATTCTATTTCTTCTAATTAACTAATAAATACTATAAATAAATTAAATAATTAAATAATTAATACAATTTTTAAAATTAGGGGTTTTACACAAGTACTGAGCACTTTTCTTGTCCGAAGTGGCTGTCACATGAGAGGTGGACGCATAATGTGCGATCCCTGCGGCAGAGAAAGAGAGAGAGAGAGAGAGAGAGAGAGGGAGAGAGAGCATGCTCCACAGTTGGGTGAGACACAACGGCCTTTGCAACCCATGTCCTGCGGGTCTTCAGGTATTGAGCACTCTTCTGGTTAGAAGAGGCTGCCGCATGAGAGGTGGATGCATGATATGCGGTCCCTGCGATAGAGAAAGAGACGAGGAGCGCGTGCTCCGTAGTTGGGTGAGACACAACGACCTTTGCAACCCATGTCCTGCGGGTCTTCTTAGGCTTTGCCAGCCTTGGAGAAACGTCGCCCTCAAAGAGCATTTTCTCAAAGGCTTGCTTATCGAAATGTACAATCAGCATCCTCTGGGTTGAACCCAGCTTTGACGCGTCGGACTGCGTTACGACCTTCTTATCAGAGAAGAAGAAAGTCCCCAGTAGAGTCGCCACCTTGTTCACCATTACAGTAGGTTTGGAAAACCTTCGTTTAATAACAAACAAAAAGAGTAAAAAAAAAAAAAAATCCTAAACAAACAATCTAAGTACAATATTTTTCATCTAGGTAGTGTGAAGATGGAGATCGAGTACTACAACGACTCTTTTACTCCGTTGACGGTCCGTCGAGTGAATGCGGGATGCTCTCTTCTCTCTCTTGAGCTTGTGTGCACGTATGTAGCTCGCCTGGAGGGGTATGGTCTCTCTGATGCAGAAAAGGCCAATTTCTGGGACGTTCAAGTTGTCTCTATTTATAACCATCATGTTGATGGGCTATAGGTGCCGCATGTGCTTCTGTTTGGTGGCCGTACGGGGCTCCTTCAACTGAATGCGGTTGCAACTGTAGGCGCATAGTATGGGTTGAGTCCAGGGCAAGCTGTCACGTTGACGTTTTGTTGAGATTTGCTGTTGCTGGAGATCCTAGCGGTTCTCGTCTTCTGTTTGTGTGAATTGGTCAGCTTGACACGTGGCCCGCATTTAGTTTTAGAGAATCACAGCATTAAAAATTTGTCTCAGAGAATCTTGCCACGTTGAACGCATGGAGTTTGAGACGCATGTGACGCATGGCGTTTGGAACGCAAGGGGCCAGAGACACATGGGACACGTGAAGACTGGAACGCATGGGACCAGAGACTCATGGAACGCATGGAGTTAGGAACGCATTTGGGCCAGAGAAGCATGGAGTGCACGGAGTCTGGGACGCATAGGACCAGAGTCGCATGGAGCGCATGGAGTCTGTGGCGCATGAGGCCTCTAACATGTGGCATTGCACGCTTGTCAGAAGTCATTATTTGTCTGACGAGAGCTTCTTGTCGTTAGTGTGCTCACATCTTTCGAGACGTTCAGAAAATTATTTTTGTCAGGATTCTCTGTCAGACATAATCTTGATGTCAGACTTTTATGCGACAAATATTTGGGTCGCATGGATGATACTTTTTCTTGGCCGCATATTCATTATGCGATCTGATTTCTTCTGAGTTGACTTTATAGGACATATTTGTTGAGCACATGAATTCAGATTTTCTATATTTCTACAATCATGCATCAAAGGATAAAAAGAAAATGTGTCTTGTGTCTTCGCCTACTATAGATGTATGCAACAAAATCAAGAATGAGAGATTAAGAGGACATGAATCTTCTTTCCGATGAAATATCTAGTCCCAAAAGTTTTTTATTATCAGTAACCACTTTTTTATTCGTAAACTAGTAGTAAACAAACAAAAAATTATATAAAAATTTAATGTTGATCCTTGTAAATCAATAAAAAAATATAATCCAAAATATCATATTTCTAGATTTTTTTTTTATATCCTCCTCAATAAAACAAAAATATCCTAAAAAATAATAATTGTAGCTAATAATGAACCAACCTAGAAAATATAAAATCACAGACACTCCCTAACTCCTCTAATTCCTGACACACACCACCACTCACTCATTCCCATACGCCCGTCTCACCTGGACCCCCTACCTGCGCCGGTCCCACACGGGAAGAGAAGAATATTTACTCCGTCTGCCGGCCGTCAGCTGAGCTGTCACCCACCTCTCCCTCTAAAAACTCCACAAAGGTGTCGTTTTTATTCTCTCTCCAGAATCCCCACTCTCTCTCTCTCTATATCCTCCCATCGCGATGCCGGCTTGGTGGAACCGGGGCTCTAAATCCAAGTCCAAATCCAAACCCGACCCGAACCCCAAGAAGAAGAAGGAGAAGGCGAAAAGCTTCGACGAGGCGCTCGCCAGGAAGGCCCGGGACGTCTCCGCCGCCTGCGTGGCCGGATGCGGCGCCGGTGGGTCGGGTCCGGCGCCCTCCGCGGCTCACGGTCACCCGCTCCCCCGCCCCTGCCTCTCCTCCTCCGCCCACGATGGGTCGGCGTACGGCTTGGGCTCCAGCCACAGCTCCTCCAGCTCGGACGAGGCTCCGGATCTCGGATTCTATAGGTAAATGAAAAAAGACCCCGCTTTTTTGTTTGTATTTTGATGCTAATTATGAATTGTTTGTATTTTGAAGTAATTAGTGGATTGATTAAAAAATAGGTAATTTTGGATTATGGGATGTCGGTTAGGGTTTTATTGTTGCCAAAATTGTGTCTTTTGATGATTATAAGGCGGTTTTGTGTTGTGATCGATGGGAATTTGGGCTTGTTTGTAATTTGGTGCGCATGGACTTTTTTTGTTGCGAAGTTTGATGTTTTAGTGTTCAGTGGTAGTTTTGTTATTGATGGACTGATTTAATTTGAATTTTGGTATGTTGGTTAGGTTTTTGTTGTTGCCAATAGTTGGTCTTTTGTTGATTATGATGGAAAGTTGGTAGATTTTTATGTTAAGAAAGGTTTAGGAGTTTGTTTGGAGCCATTTCTCTGGTGTTAATTTTAGTATATTGATGGGATATCAACGCTGATCACTTTTTAGTATGTCATTTGTACAAATTATTTTATTTTTAGTATATGCTATTTATTCTAATTTGGATGCTTTACTTTTACTTCTAAAAATGTATTTTTTTTTCCTGATATAGATGACTTCCCAAGAGGTAATTTTATTTGTTTGGAGATTTTGATGTTAATTAGGATTCATTTGTTTTGTTATTGATGGATTAACTCAATTTTAGGTCACGGTATATTTCAGGGTGTCGGTTAGGGTTTTGTTGTTGCCAAATTCCTGTTAGTTGATTGGGGCAGTGTTCGTTTTAATTTATGGGAATTTGGAGATTTCTATGTTAAGAAATGTTTAGGAGATTGCTTGTTAAATTGTACAAATTATTAGATTTTTAGTCTATGCTATTTCATTCTAATTTGGATTCTTTTATTTTACTTCTAAAAATGTAGTTTTCTCCCCTCTCTGGATATTGTTGATCTCCCAAGAGAAATGTATATTTTCATACATGTTTAACATAAAAAGTGATCGACGATGAGTATCCATCAATATACTAAAATTAACATCAAAGAAATGGCTCCAACTAATCCATTAATAATCCAAATGACTTCCTCTCTGTTTGGATTAATTAGGGTCATTTGTAGTTTGTTATTGATGGATTAATTCAATTTTAGGACACTTAGTATGCAGTTACAAAGAGTATGTAAAGTGAGTGAATGTGATTTTGAGTATATTCATGGACAAACGTTAGGCTTAGTTATGAACAATACTTTGCTTTGGTTTTCATTCATATTGATTATATTATACCTTTTGTTCCTCTCTTTTTGAATGTTTAGGTAACCACTGATCACCTTAACTAGAAGATCCCACCTTTGGATATCTTTAGCAACATCTGTTCATACAGTACATATCTTATCGATTGTTAGCAGCATACATTGAGCTTTAATTACGTTGCAAATGATGCGAAGTTAATGTGATATGATGCTACTTTGGTATCATTGCTTTTTCTTTGATAAATTAGATTTTCTGGACCCATGAACATCCTCCTCCTTGGGAAAGAGATACCCTGGAAATGTTTACGTCCTTTTGATGGTCCATTACACATATTCTAGTTCATATATGAAGATGTAGAAAGTATGTAAAGTAAGTGAATGTGCTTAGATTTATCTCTCCATCTCTTTACTTTTTGTTGAATTAATTAGATATTCAGACCCCATCAACATGTCAAGGGGCAGAAATTTGACGATCGACTTACAAACGCAACAACATGTAACAGAGGACAGACATCACTTCATGGTTAATACAGTTTTGGAGTACCCAAGATGTAGTGATCTTTCCGCTTCTCCGAAAAGGGATTTCCATTTATTTTCTCCAGAAGCCATCCCACATCAACGGACTTCCACGGAGAGCATATTTAATCTCAGACCAGTAAATACTATCGGGCCAAAAGTTCTTCCTTTACCTACATCCCCTAAACATCCGAGAGCACTTGGAATTAGTACTTGCCCGGGATCTCCTACTTTCAGGCAAGACGATTTGAGGAGCCCACCCCATCCTCTTCCTCTTCCTCCAAGCTCTCCCGGCTCTTCTTCTCAATCACGTTCTCATCAGTCACCTTGGAAGAAGGGAAAGTTACTAGGAAGGGGAACATTCGGTCATGTCTATCTTGGATTTAACAGGTACTTGTGCTATTTCACTCATTAGATCACACATGTAGAAGTAAAATTGAGTTTCTTACGTTACAATGAAAGAGCTCACGAGAAGAGGTTGATCCTATGTTTTGATTGGCAGAATGTAAGTTGTAATAGTACTTATTCGTGCATATACTATGTAAAAAGTAACTCAAACTAGAAAGGTGCCCAATTCTGAATTCTGTACTTTGTATTCTGCAGTGAAAGTGGGCAAATGGCTGCAATTAAAGAAGTAAAAGTCATCTCTGATGATTCAAATTCAAGAGAATGTCTCAAGCAACTAAACCAGGCAAGCTTCTTATCAATATTATCAATTATTGTTTTATACTTTTATGTCTGATGGTGTCCTACATTTACTATTTGAGCTGCAAATTTTTGGAACCTACAATGAAACTTATTTTAATGTGTTCTCTCAATTGTTCAGGAAATAACTTTGCTAAGTCAGCTATCACATCCAAACATAGTGCAGTACTTTGGCAGTGAACTGGTAAATCTCTCTCTCTCTCTCTCCATACATTTTCGGTTGCATGGAACTTATTTTACAACCAGAGCGTGAGGAAAATTAGGGATCTGATGTAACTTTTAATAATCAATGACAAGAATGATGTACCAAATGTAGTATTTGCGCAATTTATGAGCTGTGCAGCTGAAATGTTAGATTCTGGGGACAGAGCAATCTCTAATTGGTTCTGGTTTGAACTTGAGAAGCTAAAAAGATTTTTTGAGTTATGTTCGTGATATTTCTATCTAGAAACAGGAGGAAGAATAAGAAGCAGAGACATGAATTATCATTTCTGGAGGGTGATTGCTCCATGTATGAACATCATGAATTTTAAGATTAGCTATTTGTTGTGTGATAAAGTGGATCATGAATTTTAAGATTAGCTATTTGTTGTGTGATAAAGTGGATCTCTCAGCTATAGCTGCCCTGCAGCTTCGCCTAGGGGGTGTTTTGTTGGTTGTAAATGGAAATCCATGCAACATTTGTGGCACCATTTCCACCAATTAAAATGCATGGTTTGTTGTAAATGGTGGAATTGGTGCAACAAATGTTACATCATTTCCTCCAACTACTGCAACATTCTTCGCGGCCCAAAATGGCCGCGATACCACTTACGGCAACAAATGCAACACATTTTACATCATTTTAAATAATTCTCTTTATTTAATGTAATAAAGTCACAACCAAATTATGGATTTCCATTTACCGCAAAAAAGTTGCAACCATGCATACTAATTACATCATTCCAAAACATGGATTTGTAATCCTGCAATATCATTTGCATGTAACCAAACAATAGATTTGCAACACCACTTACAACAAATGCTACATGCAACTTATGTTTCATTGGATTTCATTTATGGGCAACCAAACAGCCACTTAGGCAAATATGATGCCTATTTAATTAAGTTTAAATTTGAACCATTTTGGAAGGTGGAGGATTCTAGTGAGAACCATCATTTTACTGTAACATCAAACTACTCGGTTTACCAACGCTCATGCTTATTTTAATGTCGATCTGATCTGTACTTCTAATTTTTTCACTTATGTATCATTGTTACAGCTTGTGTTTCTTTGTGTCAATTTTTGTTTTCTCTGTAAAATTCTCTGGGTTTTTAGTTTTGTTCATTCTTCTTTGGATGCGAAAGATGCACAGTTTCGTTTCTCCAGTGATGGGACCCCCTCTTTTGAATCCTGTTATTTTTCTTCCTTTTCTTGAGGCACCTTTCCAATCGAAAACAACCACCCCACCCCCACAAAAATGCCTTTGCTTTTCCTCAGCTATATGCCATGATTATATTACCTAAAGATTCAAGGAAACAAATTAGTTTTCTATATTCAAATATAGGATATGCATTTATTACCATACCAGCTTTTTGTCCCAGAAGTTTCCTGGATTTTTTTTTCCTGAGTACTGTGCAGAATCATGTAAAACTTCTTATCTAATTGGTTCCTAATTATTTTTATAGGTTGACGACACACTTTCAGTTTATCTTAAATATGTATCTGGTGGTTCGATCCACAAGTTGCTTCAGGAATATGGTCCTTTTAGGGAACCCGTCATTCGCAATTATGCTAGGCAGATTCTTTCTGGACTTGCTTATTTACATGGCAGAAATACCATCCACAGGTACTTGCTCAATAAAGTTTTAAAGTGATGTATGCTTGCTTTCTCTAAAGATAAATGTTTGGTTGCAATGAGAAGACCAATTATCGTAAAAACTGGCTAAAAGTGGATTTTCCTATTAGGGATATCAAAGGGGCAAACATACTTGTAGATCCTAACGGTGAAGTGAAGCTTGCTGATTTTGGCATGGCCAAGCACGTATGCCTCTTCTCAACCTATTGAAATCATAAGTGCTTGTCGTAGTGGATAAATTTGAAACCTGTTGGTACAGTGAATGCTATTTACTACTGTTGCATCAAGGTCTTATATGATTGCAATTGTTCTGTGGTGTTTGTATATGAACAACTTTTTGAGAAAGTTTATATATAAACCAAAAGCCTTGAACTGTTTGCAGTCAGACTTCAGTGCTTCTCCACTTTTCACTCAAATGTTTACACTTTTTCCTTAGTATGCCAGTTTCATTTTCCTCTCAAATCCTCTTAAACCACAAACTTTCATGTTTCATTGTGTGTCCCCTCTCTTTTGTTAACATTCAGCACAAACCCAAGCCAGACTGTATTATGGCCTCTTGCAACTTTTGTTTTTCATGTCTCCAACTTATTACCGTCTATTTCTAAGAAAATTACTCATATTTCATCTAAACAACCAAAATCTTTAAATAGTCTTGATTTTTTAATTAATTTTTAATTGTAGTATTCATACTTTCAAGTATTTCAGAAAGTGATTTTATGGTTTGATCACGAGTTATTGCTAATAGACAATCTGAAATGTTCACCTATTAATTGCTTTCTTTTGGTGACAAGCTCTTATAGGCACTTGGTTTTGAGAACTTTCTTTTACCACTGATCATCTTGAACTGTTCTCGGACAAGTCATTTTCTCCCTCTGGCCGAATTATATAGGACCACTTCAATGATTTGCCATTCGCTGGAGGGAAGCAAATAATCTCACCACTTTTCTAGACCTATGATCATCCTTGTTTGCCACATGAACTGAATGGGATGTTCAGTTAGCAAACTTCACACTTTAGAAAAGCTGATAAAAATATCAGAGTAAAAGTTTAACAAGGAATTTTAAGTATGACGAGACACTTGGGGTTATATATATATATATATATATATATATATATATATATATATATATATATATAAAGAACCACCACCAGTGAAGGGTTGGTGGGAGCAGAGCCATCAGTTACAACTAGATCTGATTAGGCTTTCTATTTAATGCTTTTTCTTATTCCAATGGTCATAACAAAAGTATGGATATGCTTTTAGGATAAAGTTGAACCATATTTAATTTCTCTTAAGGTCCTTGCAAAGTTGATGGCTTATTGCATACTGAACACACTAATGCATTTTCTTTTAGATTGATAGTATGATTAAGTCAGATGGATGTTTGCCTATGAGAATGAGAGCTGTTTATTAGCTTTCACATGCAATGACATGCATGTACTTTGGTTAAAGACTCACACAGAAGTTTCTTGCTTTTCAGTTTTTATGAGCAAGATATTTTGATAGGTTGAGACAAATAGGTTTATTCAAAACTACACGAAGAAACATGTATAGAAATGATATTAAGGATTAAGATATGAAGAGTACGTGGAACTATAAATATGTAGAAAAACAAAATGTTATTATAGTATGTGAGAAGAAGCAAAGTGTTCCCCGGGCCCAATAATAGGAATGCCAGCTATCACTTGATGCCTCATACATGCTAGTAATATCTATTCTAGTTTATGGTAATAATTAGCGAGTAATAAGTGGAAGTTGCTTCTTCATCTCATATTCACTTATTCCCATTTGCTTTCATTGTGAATCAGATATCAGCTTATACTTCGATACGGTCATTCAAAGGAAGTCCTTACTGGATGGCACCTGAGGTTAGCAGCGTGTGATGACAGTTCCTCTTCCAATACCTACAGTTCATCTTATATTACTAGCCACTGTTTGTTTTAACAATTTATAAATTTTATCCAGGTTATCATGAACGGGAACGGCTACAACCTCTCAGTTGACATTTGGAGCCTTGGCTGTACAATACTTGAGATGGCAACTTCAAAACCTCCCTGGAGCCAGTTTGAAGGGGTGCGCTGCTTACTTTGTTCATATTATAGATAAAAATAACATAATCTTATCTGACATGGATGTATAACAGATTTATTCAAGTTGTATACAATAAACCAACAGTTCTATTGTGGATCTCTTCCCAATAATTAGCTTTTACCCATGTTAATAGATTTCACTTTTCTGTACTAACAGGTAGCTGCGATCTTTAAAATTGGGAATA
This sequence comes from Iris macrosiphon, assembly GCA_036927795.1. Classification (NCBI taxonomy): domain Eukaryota; kingdom Viridiplantae; phylum Streptophyta; class Magnoliopsida; order Asparagales; family Iridaceae; genus Iris; species Iris macrosiphon. The sequence goes on from JAYESA010000001.1 coordinate 175,130,351, forward strand.
GCAAAGATATACCAGATATACCAGACCATCTTTCTTCTGACGCAAAAAGTTTTTTAAAGCTATGCTTGCAACGTGATCCATCAGCCCGCCCAACAGCTTTTCAATTACTGGATCATCCTTTTGTTCGGGATCAAGGAATGGTAAGAGCTACAAGATCCAGCATGGTCAGGGATATGTTACCTTCTTCCTCAGATGGGAGCCATACTATGGTAAAGTCACCATCATTTACCAATTTCTTTTCTGATATATTTCTTAGATGGTTTCAGACCATTTATTATACATGGTAGTTAACGTTTACTGAGATGTTGAATTGCTTATGTCAAATTTCTTGACTCCAATGGTTTCTCACAATGAGATACACAATGAACACCTTGGAGTTATTTAGAGTCATCGTACCAAAGCCACCTTACAGTCCTGAATGTTTTAGTCATAGCTTAAAGGAACTCATACATTTAATGTAGTTCAAGTAGATTACTGTATTTAGTAGAATACTGGCATGTATTCCTAGGTTAAGTACATCTCCATTATGATTCTCTTATTTTACTTTTTTTAATAAACATTTCTGGGAGCTACATGTTACAACAGTGTCAGTTATCTTAATGTAACGTCACAAATCATGAACATTTTCCTGATTCTTTTTGTAAAATCTCTTCTAATACATCATTTTATGGAACTTTTTTATTGATAGAATTTCATCCATCTCGACTGTGGACTAATTTGCTTCCTGTTTCTGCTGGGATTTTGATAAAAGTGGGATATAGAACCTCCCTTTGTTCCCAGCATTTACTGTTTTTCCAAACGCTCATGGCTCAAACGGCAAACTCTCTGGGTGGGGTGGGCATCAGTGGGAAAAACAATAGCTGACATACGTTCCATTTTTGCCTGTTTTGCTTTTGTTGATACAAACGGAAACCAAACTAGCCCTATAGATGTCACCAGTAGGACATTCTTCCAGATCTATCTGAAGATTGGATTGCCTCGGGTTGTTCTTTCAACTGATTTTGGCAACAAACAGTTTAGTAATGGATCATCTGGATTTTGATAGGTTCATCATTAATTAGCTAATATAGTATTATGATGGTTAACTTATCATGAATATGGTGAATCATGTGCAGTCCACCATGGATCCCTCTTCCAGCAGAAGTATTTCTCCTCTCCGTGACAGGGATTATGTCGGCCACTTGGTTGGGTTTCCCTTGCCCTCTAGGAATCAAAGGTACTTTCGGATCTTTCATCAGGAAATAACCTACACTTCCTAAGTACTCATAACAAGATACTTTCTTGCAGCGATTTGCTCAGCATGAGAATGAACATGTCTCTTCCCGTTTCACCCTGCTCAAGTCCTCATCGTCAGTTCAAGCAGTCAAATAGAAGTTGCTTACCCTCTCCTCCTCACCCAGCTTTTTCAGCAGGAGCAATCAACTATGGCCCAAGCAATTATAGCCTCTATTCCACGAGGCCAAGCAATAACTACGATCCCTGGCCAGATATCCCCCAATTGAAGGCCCAAACACCCTATGGCTCTCCCAGGAGATGATCTGAGCAAGCTGGGTACTATGTAAAAACTTATAGCAAAAGAATTCTTTGTATTCTGGGTGACTACCGGTGGAAGGATCTAATATCAAACTCAAGGAAAAGACTTGCGAACGAACACAGGTGAATAATCTGAGGTCGTGGCTAAGGTGGTGGGTGTTTTGCCTGGTTGTATCAGTTTCTTTTTTAGCTCTAATATGACCAATGTAATTGTATGGTTACATTACCACATCCTGTATAGTAAAGATTTGTTCAGATATTTAAAAACAGTAAGAAATATAATTTTTTTCCCTTTCTTTCTATATTGTGGGACCTCATTTTGCGATGGGGAAGACAGCCATATTTCACCCATCAGAGATTATCTAAATACAAATTTCTTCTGGCAAAATGCATTTATTATACCAGAAATTATTAAGTGTGAACTTGTGATTTGTTACTGGTAAAATTATTTCATTCCACAATCTTGGGATTACACAAGATGCATGAAAAAGTTTTACCAGAATAATACGATTGCGAAGTAGAACAAATGTTTTGGAATGACGAAACTGTTTTGGTACATGATCAACAAAACTCCAATAGTCGGGGTGCATTGCTGTCTTCCATTTTATGGCTTCTCTTCTCTCTTCCACCATTCTCCATTCTCTTCTTCCACACCACCACTCAGTTGACAGCTACATCTTCACCAAATTTACTGACAGGAAAGTCCAGAGAAATCAGAAGGCCATGGATTAAAGGCTGTGAGCTCTGCAGAGCCAGAGGAGGAGGAAGACATTGTCCAGACTTCACCTGAAGCGAAGCCTGCCACCTCCACCACCTCTCCGGCCAAAGAAACCTGAATACTCAATTAAGAAAAGCCAAAGCTAACTAGTAATTTGTTTTGTTTATGTGTACTTTTTGATTTTAATATTATAGATTAGTTTCAGTGTTTTTGGCAAATAGTAAATATCTAACTTAAAATGGTTACATGTGAGATACATTGCTTTATATTGGAATTTATCGAGGAACTGCATGCAGCAAATAGTCCATGTAGCCGGCTATTAGTTGTCCAATTTTATGATTTTTGTTTGGATTATTGCCAGTTGGAGGAAGCTTAATAGTACTAAGCTCACACAAATCCGACAAGAACACTATCAAATGATTTTCATTTATGGCAGACATCACTATTAGATATTACTTTTATGTTCGGACTGCTTATAGAATGTATAATTTACACAGCTTTTACGGGAGACCTCACCATATCAAGAAAGTCTCGTTCCCAGATTTTTTTTTTTTTTTGGTTAGTTATTTGAATCCTTTATTTTCTTTCAACCCTGTCATGGGTTGTCTCCTTTTTAACATTAGCAAGTACCATATCCTTATTTACAACCTCAATTCAAGTCCATTTACGCCCACTCCTAGTTCTAGCGTCTTCTTTACTACACTATCATATCCTTCCTAGTAATTGATTCTATTGGTCTTCGTGCACACGTCCAAACTGATAGAGGGAAAATGGAATAAAATGGATAGATTGTACAGTGGCCCCTTAGACATGATATATATACCCCATCAGTTGGCGGCCTAGCTCCCCCCCCCGCCCCAAAATAAAAATAAAAATAACACACCCACACATACAACTAGCGACTCAAGGCGATACAATGGGTGGTACATGATCCACGAGGATAGGTGGTACAATAGACTCATAATGGTGGGATGATCACGGCGCTAGTAAACATGAATAATTAGCGGACATGCGGGTGGAACAGGTGGAGATGGAAGCCTAAGGTTCCGGTGAGCTCTGTGTCGATGAGGTACCTGTAAATTTCAGTTTTCAAATTGATTTTTTTTTTTTTTTATGAATATGATTGGTTTTTGATAATTTTGATAAATATTGTGGATGATTTTGATAGATTAGGTTTTGAGGTAGGAATTTGGGGATGAGGGATGAGAAAAAAGGGTATAGGAAGGATGGGATGCTATGATATCATGACAGAAGAGAGAAAACGGAATGGAATAGAATGGATAGATTACAATGAAATGTTTCATGCACTGAACTATCTAAGCACATCTCTGCAGCTTGTATCCTGTTGCTTAAATAGATATACTGATGTACTTGATTCTTAAATGCTTCTTTTAGTGAAGGACAGATTGTAAGAGCGGACAAGGAGAGGTACCTTAATAGCATGAATGTAAGCTTGCTTTATTTGTTTCTTCTTTTCCTTGTTAATTTGTACAAAGTGATGTATATACTTGTTTTGTCTTGGAAGCAAGTATCTTCCTAATTGTGTCTATAGTTCAATTTCAATATCATGTGTGCCATCTTCTTTTGCCATATTTAGTGATAAGAAATAATTTGGAATTTCTTGTTCTCAGTATTTATCTGTTGGTCATCCTCCGTATTACAAAGGATTGGACTACATATATGAGGATCGTGGTGAGGTTATTCCTGAGACTTGTAACTTGGCATGATTGATTCTACTGTACTAGTTTTTTTTTGTAGTCAGCTACATGAGGTCTGTTCTCTCTTTACCTGAAGTAATATATATGCTCTATTACTTGCTTGATTTGATACTTTTCTTATATTTGCTTTCATTTCTTTATACCATTTTGCTTTTGATTCTTACTTTCTTTTTGTTGTGCTAGGTTTTGGACATGAGAATCTTTGAGACTGGGGAGTATGCTCTCGTAAGTAATTTCCTATTCTGTTTTTTCTAGTTTTCTGCTGAGTAAGCTTTGGTTGTTGAAGAAACTTAACTGTCATTATTGTGAATCAGATTTAGGTGTTGAAGTCATATGATCCTCAGCTAGTGCAGCATCTTCCCTCCCCTTATTTTTCACATTATTTTGTACTTTTGAAAACATGTAAATCCTAAATACCCCACTCACCTTAGTCACCTACAGGGTGAGATATGTACCCAAGTCGAAGATAAAAAAGGGTACTGGAACATGAAGTAAAGGAGCATCCAGAAACTTTATTAGTTAAGGAGAACTAAGGAAATGAATAATAAATTAGTGTTCACTTTTGACGAAATTGCAAGAGTAAATACTGTTCTTGCACGAACATCGAACCCTTTTATTGAGTTCTCTAAAGAAATTATATTCTCTTCTAACCTCCTGTAATCTACTTGATTGCATGAAATATTACACCAAATTTGGAATAAAGTTAGGTTTAGAGATATTTGATAAAAAAAATGGGGTTAGGGTTGGTGTGAGGATTAAGGACATATCCTGGTACTATGGTATAACTTGAGCACTGATAAGCATAAGCATGTGCTCATGCTTTAGTGCAAACTTGACACCATACCCCCAGTAATATTTGAGCTGCTATTAGCTTGTCAGGGTCAATTGCTCTGTCTCAGAATTTTTATTAAGCAACTGGTTAATTCTAACTAGAGAGGGAAGAGGGACGAATTCTATGAACCACCTAGTTACGGATACACCTCCTTTAATAATGGAAGCCATGATGTTATAGGGTAGGATGCTGCACAAAACTGTCAGCATTGTCTAATGGTACGTTGAAGATAGAAAATGGGCCAATCAGTGTGTATATATTATTATGAAACTTTACCAAATATGTGACTAGTTGAGATATTTTCATGTGGAAAAAGAAATAATTGCAAACTTTGTTTTGGGGAGAAACGGTGAGCATGATGTTGTTGGAACAGCAAGAAGCTGCTGGGGCTATCAACTTTGCCTGGGAAGATGTGAGATTATAGAGGAAATTCATAAGAAACTCTATTAAAAGCATTTTAGATTCGACACTTCATTGTTGAGATCACATCTGATTATCAATCTGGGTTAGAAAATCCACAACTTTAAAGTTTGATCACCGGTAAACTTCTGTGCACTGGTGGCCATGAAATAGTCCACAGAATGTTTTGTGCTTGGCTCACCATGTAATTAGCCGAGTTCAAAATGATATTTCTTAACATAGATTAGATTTCGTGAACAGGAAATGGTTACCCTTGGCAAGTTTTGATTAGTAAATTGCATGCAAGGCTGTGCTATTTGTGTCAAGTGAATTCACTAGCTATCGTTAAATTTTAGGGGCGGGAATATTGATTTTATTTAGATTCTAAATAAGGGTCCAGTGAGCAGCTAACAGAATTAGTATAGGCCTCATCTTGTCAGCGAAGTTTCAAGAAAAGCATATATAAAGTGGAACTAGAAGAAATATGCCTATGTAGGTTGCTATTGCTATTAATTCATATTATTTTTCCATGATATATTGATCATCAGTGTTTTCTGTAATATAATAAGAAATTTCCTATCTAGGTAGAACAAGATAGATGCCTAATATATCAATCATTTATCTTAATGCTCGCGTTACAGATTGCTTGGGTCAGCATTCCTACAACACCTGCATGGCTACCAACTGATATGCTCACTGTCACGTCCCAATCTTCCGCAAGCTCGATCATCCCCGCTGAACGTGAATCACCACGTTGCAGCACTCCCGCAGGACAATCGTTCTCATCGGGACGTGATGCCGTGCGAGCCTGGAGTTGCGCTCGCACAAGGCGAAGTTGTCAAACATCAAAGTTATCATCGAAACGACCAAGTTGCAGGAAAAGTCAAGTATTGTGTACCTAGCACACATTAGAGTATACGCAGCGAAGCTCTCGATAGGGTCCAAATGAAAATGCCACAAAGGAGAATGCCACAAGGCGATGCAACACTCTTGCTCTTTTTCTTGCCCACAAAGGTACTTACCGTTCATACATCATGTCCCAAATATCCAAGCAGCGCCACTACACTTGCGTACCTGAAATAATGCCCACGAATGTGGGTCAGTACACAGCAGTACTGGTGAGCGGGGTAACCCACTCGTTTAAACCGACACTAAGTAGATAGTGAATGCAAACAGTTATATGATGATCTTTCTATTTGAATCCTAGATTCATTTCATGGCAGAGGTATAACATGTTAAGAAAAACTGTAAAGCAGGTTAAGCATGCAAGCATTCAACACAAGCAAATATACAAGCAGATATATCCAACTCAAAGGAAACTAGCATGGAAACCGTCCTACTCAAACCCATGCAACGCGTGAACCTATCTATCGAACCACAAATCAAGCCATAATATACATCCTCAAACCATGCCACAATCCAAGCCTTACTAATCAAATCATCGATATACACACTCTTGCCTGAGGCAAGGTGGCCGCTGCCTACACGAAAAGTACAAAACAAAACAAACCAAACCAAACCAAAGCAAACCAACTCTTATCTATATGAAGTCACTGGCCAAGCCATAAATGACTAATCAACTGCAGTTCTACCCGATCCAGACTGGGTAGCTAGCCCGCCTGGTCGTATCGAACTGCCGGCACCGCGCCCAAGGCACGTTACCATTGTCTCCTCCATGGTCGAACGATCCCGGTGCCCCGGAGCCTATCCCGTTTGAGGAAACCAAACCCTGTGCGCAACAGGTTGTCCGTGACCGATACAAACTCCAAGTAGGTATGACAAGAGAATCGAGTATTCTCGTCCCACCAAACGATACTCGTCTCAATCCAACCAATTATCCATAACCATTCTCCAACTTATATCCCAAGGCACCATCTCAAGTTATCCCCATAGGCACTATGTCGCTTCGACACAATGCTCCAATTGGTGCAACACCCTTTCGCTCAGAAAACTCCGTGGCACAATGCCCTCATCGATGCAGTTTTCCGGTTTCGAACCACAACTGCACGCTTTGCTTGACAAAGCGCCCAACTAATACTCGTGCACGGATGCATGCTAGCTCGTCCGCCTGAAATGCCTCAATGTTCCAACCAAGATGATCCAATCAAGCTCCAATTGTCCAAATATAATCCAACTCAAGCTCCAACTGCCCAACGCAAAACCATCTCAAGCCACAAATCATATCCAACCAAACGACGCACACTCTATGAACGCCACAGTGTAGTGATTTTCAAGTTCCAGTCCAAGTGTTCAATCTATTACGTGTGTTCCATATTATTAGGCATGAAGGAGTATAAGAGAAGAGACAGAGCCCACTCACCAAGTCTGATTCTGCTAGCACTCTGCCTTTGCCGATACGACCGATCCCTTGAACCCGTGGTCCGATGCAAAGTACGATCTAATCAATTGGTATGACCGTGCGAGCAGGCCGTGCTCTCCAAATCATTCGACCAATCAGACTAAGGAAGACGGCATTATCGCTCCAATCTAGCTATCCCACTACTGTTCTCACCTGATTCCATCGAACTCCGCTTACGATCTACACATGAAACCAACTCAAATCAATACTTGTTCCCAAATCCAATAAATCAAAATGTAACCAGCTATTGTCTCATTCAATCCGACTCAGTGTAATGCACCGTGCGGTTGTGGGACATTACATAATATACCACTTAGAATCAGATTCGTCCTCGAACCAAACCAGTATTCATTCCTTATCGCATGTCGCTTGCCCAATTCATAACTCTGCTCCATGCAACTCACATTCTCCTGATCCAGACTCAGCATCTCGCTCGCGCTGAACGCTCGCACAAATTTCATATTCCCACATCCTCCTTGCAACTCAATACGAATTTCTCATATTGTTTAGTTTGGATCATACACATATTTAAGGCGTCCCTGAAATATATACAATTCAACCGAGCTTAGCGATAGCGAATTTGGACAAGTTACAAGGGTATCTTTATGTCTGAGGCATTCATTCGCTTCACTCCCAATTGAACCAATCATGACGTTCATCCCAACACATTCGCATAAGCGCTATTCTCAAATACGATAATTTTTCACTGACGATCTTTCCACTTGACTCAAATCAGTTCGTGTTCCAACTCAATTCATCCAACTATTTCTGAATCCACACTGGCACCGTCCAAGCTCAACCAACCAAACCCTAGCATGACTCCAATCGCACAATGTTCCGTATGCACTATCTCTAAATATTATCGCATGCTCCGAACGATCATCACAACTGATACTACCCGCTAGGCGACTTACCCAAATAACAACTATGCTCTTAGATTAGCTCAGCCAAACATCTCTTCCTCAATCTCAATACCTCACTGGGTGAACATCTATATTGAGGTTCATGTGATCCACGAAGATTTTGCCGCAACGCCATAGGGATAGTGTCGCCACGATTTCAACGTGGACACACTTGCCATAATTCCTAGATCGCGCATGAAATAGTTCTTCACGCTGCTTCCACTACCTCAAAGCACGGATATCACCCTCGCTTTCTGTACGAGTACGCATCCCAGACTAAGTTCCGATGCATCTTGTAGATTTGAGGCACATCTGTCCCTTCCAGTATTGCAAGGATTTGATCTGAACGAGCCGCCGCTTTAACTTCACAAGCTAGTTTCACAGTCGTTAATTCATATGAATGATATTCCCTTCCGGGGCACGATGAGTCAGAGGCGATGCCATATTCAAAAATCTGCGACTCCGAATCTCATCAGTTGACTTAGACCATTTTTACCATCGCTTCGATCTTCCAGCTGCATCTTCAGCTGAAGGCTATCCCAAGGATCTCTCAAATCCAACACTCAGTCACTAAGGCCAATCTCCAACATACACCACTCACATCCACACTCGACGCATTCCCAAATACGTGGCAGCAAGGGTCGTTCTATGGGTCTACAATATTTATCCCTGATTTGGCGGTCAAGTCGCTAGAGTCAGTTGTCCCGAAGCTACGCTCGATAATTGTAAGTCATCACGATGGACAGTTACTACGAACCATGCTATATCTCCTCTGCAAATCTGAGCCATAATCCAACAATTTCATCCGAAAGGACTTCTGAATCCGAGCATTTCATGCACTACCTTTGACGAATCTGTCAACCAAATGCCGCTTAACCACCTAGAGTCTCACTATCTATCCAAGACACAAATCGAGAACTGCGCTCGCTGAAACAGTCTTCCATCACTCCGTCGTTCTGTCCTGAATCCATCAAAAATTCTGAACCACCTTGCTTGACTTCTCGCACTACCACTTGCAACGATTTCCGAAATCATAGACTTGCTCCAATTGTTATCCGTATGCCATGTTTCACAGTGCACGTCCAACTTGCTCGAGCAGTACGGTATTTTGCTTCAAAGTTGCTCTCTCGTTTAGCTACCTTCAAAAGTCCATCCGCCACAATTCTTGTTCTTATTCCATTCCTTAGCCCGTCTTGATTTCTCTATGTTCCCATTCATCCATACGTTCTCAATGACTCGTGCAAAGTTCCAACACAATCTCAAATTATATCACCATCACTCGTAGCCCAATCCGCCTCAGTACTGTAAGTATTAACTTCCAATCTGACTAAACATCAACTAGACTTGTCCCATGTCCGTTCACGTTTTACGGAGAATCCATCCACCATAGTTGCACCATTTCGCCAAATTTCACTCCCGCTAAACTTGAGTCAAACTTCTCGAGCGCCAATATCCGAAATCCTTCAAGTTCGTACGAATCTATCGCATTGCCCCTCTAAACCAGATCGCATTTCATTTCTCAACCAACATCTCCAATGTGTTGCCCAAATTCGTAGTCCGTGCTCGCTACCCATCGATTCACCCATCGCTCGCTCAAGTGTATCCCAACTGTTTGTTCCTTATGCTCAACTCTCTCTTTGCATCAATGAATGCTCCACCAAACTTTCAAATCGTGCAAGCGAACTCTGATATTCAGCTTTCCATCTGATCGATCTCAACTTGTTTCCAATGCTTGGTCCACATCAATCCTTCAAATTCCAAACACTCTTTCCATTGCTTGTTCCGTTCTCGTCCAATAAAACTCCCATTTACACAAGTCCGTTCTTGATCACTCAAGTCCAACGATACTTCTATTTGCACAAGTCCATTCTTGATCGCTCAAGTATAACGTATTGAAGAATACCTGAGTCAAATTATATTGCACCATATACCACTTGGAATTAGAGTCGCTCTCGGGCTTACTCTGCGTCGACGAACGTCTATTCCAAACCAATTATTCCGGGGTGATCCTGTCGATCGCAACTCAATATTCGCTTCCTCCAGGTTCCATTTCCTAACTCAGCCGATGTGCACCAACCAACTTACATTCCTGTTACCTGTGTCCATTGCGGCAATTCCATTAATGTCTATCCAAAATATTCGTATGCCACACACTATGTGGTATACCATATACCACTCCAAATCAAGTCACTACTCGCATCACAATTCTTTGCACTGATCCAAGATCCGTTCGAACCATCCATTCTGCGTGATCCTGCTATTCCTAACTCAAAGTCTGATACAAAACTCAGCCAATGCATGAACCATCTAACTCTTCGGTCAATCTTGCTCGCAACTTGCGCCATGTTCCATTCTCAATACTTTTAACTATTTCTCAAACCGTCCGATACTTTCGCTACACGAGCAACCCGTACAACGATCCCTTCCAAGTAATCCAAGCCAATACCCAACTGTTCCACACAATCGCCGTACGAGCAACTCGTGCAACACTCTCCTGATATCCCCAAGCCAAACTCAAACCTACTCAACCAATGCGCCACACGAGCAACTCGTGCAACGCTCTCTGTGATATAGCCAGCCAAAAATTAAACTTCGTCCAACACATTCGCTACACGAGTAACTCCTGCAACGATCCATTCTCGTCCAATGTTTTTTGCTCATAACATGCCACATAACCAATCTCGTCTACCAACCTACTGATCGACTGATACAACCAGAATCTCCTGAACGACAAGCCAAACCAACGCAATGACCCCTCTCAACTTGTTGCACAAATACAACAATGCCACACAACTTGCTGCACGAATGCAACAACGCCAAACGATGCTACACGATCTATCGAAAACCAACGAAAGCCAATGCAATGAAGAACAACATGCACGCACAACCAACAAATATATAGACTTATTGCATGAAATATCCAATGTGGCAGCGACTAGAGCCAAGAGCCAAACGACACACGGAAGCTATTTAGAGTTTGTGATGAACCAAAGGACAAAGTCCGAGAAAATGAACCGGGCGCTCTGATACCAATATGTCATGTCCCAATCTCCCGCAAGCTCGATCATCCCCGCTGAACGTAAATCACTACATTGCAGCGCTCCCACAAGACAATCGTTCTCATCGGGACGTGATGTCGTGCGGGCCTGGAGTTGCACTCGCACAAGGCAATGTTGTCAAACATTAAAGTTATCATCGAAACGACCAAGTTGCAGCGAAAGTCAAGTATTGTATACGTAGCACACATCAGACTATACGCAGCGAAGCTCTCGATAAGGTCCAAATGAAAATGCCACAAAGGAGAATGCCACAAGACGATGCAACACTCTTGCTCTTTCTCTTGCCCACAAAGGTACTTACCGTTCATACATCATGTCCCGTATATCCAAGCAGCGCCACTACACCTGCGTACCTGAAATAATGCCCACGAACGTGGGTCAGTACACAGCTGTACTTGTAAGCGAGGTAACCCACTCGTCTAAACCGATACTAAGTAGATAGTGAATGTAAACAGTTATATGGTGATCTTTCTACTTGAATCCTAGATTCATTTCATGGCAGAGGTATGACATGTTAAGAAAAACTGTAAAGCAAGTTAAGCATGCAAGCATTCAACTCAAGCAAATATACAAGCAGATATATCCAACTCAAAGGAAACTAGCATGGAAACCGTCCTACTCAAACCCATGCAACGCATGAACCTATCGAACCACAAATCAAGCCATAATATCCATCCTCAAACCATGCCACAATCCAAGCCTTACTAATCCAATCATCGATATGCACACTCTTGTCCGAGGCAAGGTGGCCGCTGCCTACACGAAAAGTACAAACCAAAGCAAAGCAAAGCAAATCGACTCTTATCTATATGAAGTCACTGGCCAAGTCATAAAGGACTAATCAACTGCAGTTCTACCCGATCCAGACTGGATAGCTAGCCCGCCTGGTCGTATCGAACTGCCGGCACCGCGTCCAAGACACGTTACCATTGTCTCCTCCATTGTCGAACGGTCCCAGTGCCCCGGAGCCTATCCCGTTCGAGGAAACCAAATCCTGTGTGCAACAGGTTGTCCGTGACCGATGCAAACTCCAAGTAGGTATGACGAGAGAATCGAGCATTCTCGTCCCACCAAACGATACTCGTCTCAATCCAACTAATTATCCATAACCATTCTCCAACTTATATCCCAAGGCACCATCTCAAGTTATCCCCATAGGCACTATGCCGCTTCGACACAATGCTCCAATTGGTGCAACACCCTTTCGCTCAGAAAACTCCGTGGCACAATGCCCTCACCGATGCAGTTGTCCGATTTCGAACCACAACTGCACGCTTTGCTTGACAAAGCGTCCAACTGATACTCGTGCACGGATGCACGCTCGCTCGCCCGCCCGAAATGCCTCAATGTTCTAACCAAGATGATCCAATCAAGCTCCAATTGCCCAAATATAATCCAACTCAAGCTCCAACTGTCCAACGCAAAACCAACTCAAGCCACAAATAATATCCAACCAAACGACGCACACTCTATGCACGCCATAGTGTAGTGATTTTCAAGTTCCAGTCCAAGTGTTCAATCCATTACGTGTGTTCTATATTATTAGGCATGAAGGAGTAGAGGAGAAAGGACAGAGCCTACTCACCTAGTCTGATTCCGCTAGCATTATGTCTTTGCCGATACAACTGATCCCTTGAACCCGTGGTCCGATGCAAAGCACGATCTATTCAATTGGTATGACCGTGCGAGCATGCCGTGCTCTCCAAATCATCCGACCGATCGGACTAAGGAAGACGGCATTATCGCTCCAATCCAACTATCTCACTGCTGCTATGAACGAACACCTGATTCCATCGAACTTCGCTTGCGATCTGCACATGAAACCAACTCAAATCAATACTTGTTCCCAAATCCAATAAATCTGCACATGAAACCATCTATTGCCTCATTCAATCCGACTCAGCGTAATGCACCGTACAGTTGTGGGGTATTACACTCACCAAGGTATTAACTATTATAATTTGTATGCTTCACATGAATACCGTGTCGATTTGGTTTGTTGGGTTAACTCGTCCTCACCGGTATACATTTCGATGTACTTACCCTCGTTGCAACAGGTTCTCCGAGCAAAGACGACGCTGCGAGGAGCTGAGACTTTACTCCGACTAGTCCATCAAGTTCTGACGCGCTCGTGTTTGTATTTTTTGAGCGCTTGTACAAATCATCCGGAGCTCGTGCACATACCTTATGCAGCTCCGAGATAAGGCGATAGCTTCGCCAAAAGGTCTATTATCTTTTGAAGTTTAGTATGGGATGTAATGTATGTAACGGTTATCTCATTTTGCGTCCATCTTGTAAATTCGTGCGGCACCCATTTTACTTTGAGTCAAGAGTTTGTAACAAAGAGGTACATTATCAATAAAGTGAACTTTTCTTCGTTTCAATGTGTGTTCTTTAACTTGCGCACTCTGCTGTTGTGTTATATATATATATATATATATATATATATATATATATAGGTCTTGTGCGGGCTCGCCTTACGCTCGCACGACATCACGTCCGAGGGACGATTATCGATTATGTAGAATCGGAACGTGTCATATTGGTATCAGAGCACGGCTTCAGATCCTTTGACCCTCGTGTCGGAATTTTTTTCTTGAAACGATCATGTCCCTCCCAGTTAAACTCTTGAATTCGTTCGAGTCAAAATGAGATGCGTTACATACAATGAGTCCATAATATATTATGAGACTGATGCAAGTTACTTTGTTTTGAAGGAATGACTCAAGCACAGGGATCGACACAAGCGCAAGAAGCAGCGCAAGATGTATGAAAGCAGTTCTGGCACCTCAGGGAGTTTCGACAGCCAGCGACCTATGCTCCTCGTCAACCCCATTGAGCGGATGATGCGCATATTAAAGGCACAACAACAAAGGGACGAGGCTCGTCAGGAGCGAGCAGAGAAGCGAGCGGAAGAGCGTCAAAGCAAATTTAAACGAAATCTTGAAGCCCGATTCGCGGTCCAGCATAAGCAGGTAAATGCCCTGCAGCAGATTGTTCAAACCTTGGCCTCCAACCATTTCGCAACGTCGACAACACTAGTGGAGCTGCCAACAACTGAAGTCGATACAGTTTGACCAGCAAAGGAGAAGGAAGTGACTACCTTCAACCTTGCCGACTTAAAGAAGGTCTGCAATGCGTACTTCCGCGGTACCGAAGACCCCGTCGTGGCTCTAGATTGGCTAGCTGAGCTTGAAGACCACTTCAAATTACTTGAAGTCCCTGAGGGAAAGAAAGTCGCTTGTGTAGTATCCCACTCCACGTAGACACTACGTACAAGAGATGTCGCTTTGCTGGCTCGAGCGGAAGCCTTCTCGAAGTGTTCTCCGATCGAAACACAATATGATTGATCAATGTGAGTGGGCAGAACTTCATTTTCTGATTCTTGCATGCCTTAATAATGAATCTGAGTTTTCTACTGCTTGTTCTAAGAAGATAGTTTCATAAGAAAAATGATAGAACCTGACTCTGCATGCTTAATAAGAGAACTCGTATTGCTTGTCATTGAAACGAACCCTTGCCATGCTAAGAAAAGATAGAAATGTTGCATGCTAAGTTACACTGGCACCGCTATCGAACTAACCATTGCTATGCTAATAAGAATAAAAGATTGCTTGAACTTGTCCATGTATTGCATGCTAAACTAGAGTAGAACTACATGTTTGTCTAAAAGAGATAGAAGGACGACTACTATGCTTGCTTGCATGTTTCCTATCGTACTAAAAGAGATAGAATTGCATGCTAGATTTATAGAACTGTTCTTGCCTGTTACTTGTTAAAAGAAGTAGATTGTTTGAACATGTTTCATTGATCGCACTGTAAACAGATAAAACTGTATGAATAGCTTGAACTGGTGCATCTAGATTAATAGTCCACCATGAGGCTAAAAATCCTTATTTACGGGAGGATGCGGCTATTAAGCAAGAGAATTGAGAGATCTGGCTCTATTGCTTGATTTAATGCTTGTTTGTTCATGATCATGTGCATCATATAGTATTTATCTAATAGAAGTGCATTCATACATCGGTCTGACAACTTGTGCACAAGGTTTACCTCTCGAACGGTTCCTGGGGCACTGGGGATCGTTCGGCTTGGGAGAGATCTGGAACACCCTAAGGCTAGGAGTCCTTATTTACGGGAGGGTGTGGCTTTTAGTGTAGTGCTGAACCATGAGTCTCGGCTGCTATTTTGAACGTATTTTAGTGCATAGCAACAATGTGTCTCAGCAGCTATTAGCCGATCTGTCATTAGTGAGATGGGCTTGTACGTCCCAACTGCTAATCATAGTTTCCATGAGCCATCATATAGTTAGGGCGCATGCTAGGCAAGTCTTCTTGTATACCTAACTGTTTGATTCAGAGACGGACATAAAATATGACATTGTTTATATATGCAAATTGTTGCTAACTTGTATGTCTATTGGAGGAAAAACCGTACGGCCATGGGTAAGGATCACTGAATAAGTGATCACTTGTATTTTCTTATGTTCCTTAGCATAAATGCTAAATGAGATGTATTCGTTTTATTTTAATATGCTGCTGCCCCCATTGAATTGAATTGAATAGTCCACTTGATGCACTTGTCTTGATTCGAGATGAACAGTCCACTAGAGATAACTTTTGTTCCTAAGAGATCGAATATGGCTCACGATACATGCTGCGCACTGGACGATAGAACACTATCCCTATAGCATACTTATATGTATTGAATATGCAAACTGTTTCCAAAGCTATATTTTCGAAAAGATGTAAACTGACCATAATCCTGTGCTGCATGAAATGAACTTAGATAAAAGTAGCAAGATCACTAGTAATGTTTTGCTACATGCTTACTTAGTGTTGGTTTCAGGTAGTGTTGCTTCTGTTCGTTGATTTTATACTCACCAGTACTTTCTCCAAAGTGCTGACCCACCAACAGTTTTCTTGTTCTCAGGTGTTGGATCGTCCGAGGAAGCGATAGCCGAGCCTCATCCCAGGACTCGAAAATCTAGAGTCAATGCCTTGAGCCGTATCGAGTTTGCTTTGAGCTGCTTTTGTATAAAGGAATGTAATGTATGGATCGATGCCGTTGTAATCGAGAGAAAGAGGGTTTGAGCAAATTGTAATCAAGGCCAAGTGTCGCTTGTATCACATCTTGATTATCAATAAATAGCTTGTTTTCTTATGTCATTGTGTTCTTTACTTTTCTGCAATATTGTGCCGCTGCTCCCTTCTTGAATAGCTTACTTGCCCTTGTTCAAGCTTTGGCCTTGTGCAAGCGCAGCTTAGGCTTGCACGACATCACGCCCAAGCGAGGACGATCAGTCCCGCAAGGACCTAAGCGAGGATGAACGCCCCCTGCGGGATCGAGACGTGACATAATGGTATCAGAGCAACTCGACCCTATGGCCATTCTGCTGCTTAGCTTCGACTCAAGATGTTCTTTGCCACTTGATATCGTTGCCGCAAAGAGCATTCCATACAATAAATCCGTAAATATTCTCAAAGGTGCCGGCAAAATTTTTCTAGATTGTTTTATTGCTTGAGATGTGATTTGTGATTTCTGATGGCTAGAGTTTTATTGAGTTCTTGATTGGTAGAGTTTTCGATTAAGGATGGTGAGGGATGAGAACTATCGCTGCTCTGGATATCGAAAGTTTCTCCTTGAGTTTCGAGGACGAAACTTTTTCTTGGTGGGTAAGTATGTAGTGCTCCGCTCCGCGTAGGCACTATGTACAAGAGAGATCGTTTTGTTGGCTCGAGCGGAAGCCTTCTCGAAGTGTTCTCCGATCGAAACACAAGATGATTGATCTATGTGAGTGGGTATAACTTTATTCTCTGATTCTTGTACGTCTTAATAATGAATCTGAGTTTTCTACTGCTTGTTCTAAGAAGATACTTTCATAAGAAGAATGATAGAACCTGACTCTGCATGCTTAAAAAGAGAACTCATGTTGCTTGTCATTGAAACGAACCCTTGCCATGCTAAGAAAAGTTAGAAATGTTGCATGCTAAGTTACACAGGCACCGCTATCGAACTAACCATTGCTATGCTAATAAGAAAGAGTAAAAGATTGCTTGAATTTGTCTATTTATCGCATGCTAAACTAGAGTAGAACTACATGCTTGTCTAAAAGAGATAGAATGATGACTACTATGCTTGCTTAAATAATAGATTGCTTGCATGTTCCCTATCGTACTAAAAGAGATAGAATTGCATGCTAGATTTATAGAATTGTTCCTGCCTGTTACTTGTTAAAAGAACTATATTGCTTGAACATGTTTCATTGATCGCACTGTAAAGAGATAGAACTGTATGAATAGCTTGAACTGGTGCATCTAGACTAATAGTCCACCCTGAGGCTAGAAGTCCTTATTTATGGGAGCGTGTGACTATTAGGCAAGATAATTGAGAGCTTTGGCTCTATTGCTTGATTTAATGCTTGCTTGTTCATGATCATGTGCATCATATAGTATTTATCTGATAGAAGTGCATTCATGTATCGGTCTGACAACTTGTGCACATGGTTTATCTCTCGAGCGGTTCCTGGGCACTGGGGATCGTTCGGCCTGGGAGAGATCTGGAACACCCTGCGCTAGAAGTCCTTATTTACGGAAGGGTGTGGCTTTTAGTGTAGTGCTGAACCATGAGTTCCGGCTGCTATTTTGAGCGTATTTTAGTGCATAGCAACCATGCGTCTCAGCAGCTATTAGCCGATCTGTCATTAGTGAGATGGGCGGCTTGTACGTCCCAACTGCTAATCATGGTTTTCATGGGCCATCATATAGTTAGGGCACATGCTAGGCGAGTCTTCTAGTATACCTAACTGTTTGATGTAGAGACGGACATGAAATATGACCTTGTTTATATATGCAAATTGTTGCTAACTTGTATGTCTGTTGCAGAAAAAACCGTTCGGCCATGGGTAAGAATTATTGAATAAGTGATCACTTGTATTTCCTTATGTTCCTTATCATAAATGCTAAATGAGATGATTTCGTTTTATTTTAATATGCTGCTGCCCCCATTGAATTGAATTGAATAGTCCACTTGATGCACTTGTCTTGATTCGAGATGAACAGTCCACTAGAGATAACTTTTGTTCCTAAGAGATCGAATATGGCTCATGATACATGCTGCACACTGGACGATAGAACACTATCCCTATAGCATGCTTATATGTATTGAATATGCAAACTGTTTCCAAAGCTATATTTTCGAAAAGATGTAAACTGACCATAATCCTGTGCTGTATGAAATAAACTTAGGTAAAAGTAGCAAGATCACTAGTCAAGTAATGTTTTGCCACATGCTTACTTAGTATTAGTTTCAGGGAGTGTTGCTTCTGTTCGTTGATTTTATACTCACCAGTACTTTTCCTAAAGTGCTGATCCACCAACAGTTTGCTTGTTCTCAGGTGCTGGATCGTCCGAGAAAGCAATAGCCGAGCCTCATCCCCAGAACCCGAAAATCTAGACGCGATGCCTTGAGCCGTATCGAGTTTGCTTTGAGCTGCTTTTGTATAAAGGTATGTAATATATGGAACGATGTCATTGTAATCGAGAGAAAGAGAGCTTGAGCGAATTATAATCTCGACCAAGCGCCGCTTGTATCACATATTGATTATTAATAAAGAGCTTGTTTTCTTATGTCATTGTGTTCTTTACTTTTCTACAATATTGTGCCGATGCTCTCGTCTTGAATATCTTACTTGCCCTTGTTCAAGCTTTGGCCTTGTGCAAGCGCAGCTTAGGCTTGCACGGCATCACGCCCACACGAGGACGATCGGTCCCGCAAGGACCCAAGCAAGGACGAACGGCCCCCTGCGGGATCGGGACGTGACAGCCTGTGCCTAACTCCAACTTCGCTTGAACGCGCACGACTGGTGGGACGTGCATAGAAGATCTCTCCCTGCAGACAGTGAAAATGAGACGACCACATGGGCTACCTTCCATAATGCGTTCGAAGAGTTTATACTCCCACCCGTTCGTCGACAAAAGGAGAACGATTTCGTGCGTTTGCAGCAATGAAGCATGTCAGTAAAACACTGCATCGCATAATTCAACCGATTTGCCAAATTTGCCAGCTCCTATCTACCCAAAGTGGCGAGTCGAGCAAGACGATTTGAATGCGGTCTGCGACCTGCAATCCATGCGCATGTTGTCGTTCCCCAATATCAGACGATGCGAGAATTGCTTAACCATGCCCTCACCCTAGAACCGCAGTATCCTTCTGTTGCTACCGGCGCTGTGCAACATTCAAATCACAAGCGCTCTGGCAACGCATGAGGACAAAACGTCCCCAAGCGTTCAAATCATGGCGGTTACTAGGGTCACAATACAGGAGGAAATGATTGGCCGCATTGTACTCACTGCGGCAAAGCAGGGCACCTGGTCAATGATTGTCATGTTCGTAAGGGGGAATGCTTCAACTGTGGTCGGTTAGTTCATTGTGCTAAGAACTGTCCCGTCCCTCTGTGCCGTCCTCAATAACAGAATCCAGCTCCGGTGCCTCAAGCAAATCGAGCCGCACTGCCACAGGATCGACGTCCCGCTCAGGGCCGAGTCTACGCTATGACTCGGGATGAGGCGTTCGCCTCGGACATCGTAGTGTTAGGTATATTGCTTTATAATAATATTCCAGTTCGAGTACTTTTTGATTCAGGTGCCACGCATAGTTTCAGCTCGGCGGATTTTGCTAAGGAACACAAATTAGTTATGACACCGCTAGGCCTAAAGCTTAGCGTCAGTACCCCGTCGGGCATGAATTTGCCCGCTAGCTTAGTCTGTCGTGACGACCGTATTTGTATCAAAGGAAGAAATCTGTCACTCGATGCGAAAGTGCTAGACATCAGGGACTACAACATCATTCTGGGAATGGATTGGCTCGGCGCTTGCTCGGCCACCATTGATTGCGTGGAAAAGAAAGTCGTGTTTCGTCTACCCTGTGAGACCGAATTTTGCTACGCGTGCAGTCCAGCATCGAGAGCGTCGAATGCATGCATGGTGATTTTTGCAATGTCTGCTCGGCGGATGATACATTCAGGTTGCGAAGGGTATTTAGCGTCCGTTCGAGACACCAGCGAGATTATGCAAACATAGAGCATGTGTAACCACCTAAAATTTGTAGAGAAATATTTTTGTTATTTAATAATTGTTTGATAATTATATTAGTATCATTATTTTATTTATTATTTATTATTGGGTCCTTGTGTTAACAAGTTAGATGGACAAGTGTAGTGGACCTAGTTAGCACCTTGCATATAGGCCCACGACTTAATGACATGATTAGTTATACTAATTAATTAGTCTAGTTAAAGAATAGAATATTCCTTCCATTAATTAGAAGATACCCTCCCTAACTAATTAAGATGCCATAGAAATATACATGAACCAACTAGAAACTTGTAGAAGCTTGTGGAAGGGGCTAATTGGACTAACCAACATTCCCCAACCCAACCCCTAGTGGCCGACCCAACCAAGGGAGGAGAGAATTCATTTGTTAACATTTCAATTACATTTGCTACCAATAGCTGCTTCTTCCCAAGCAACAAATTTTCTACCAAATTCCTCTCAATTCACACTCAATTCCATCCATTCTCACCATCATGGAGGCCTAGGAGCTTGGAGAACACAAAAATATCCATTAGAGGGGTGATTGCAAGGAGATCGTGTCCAAATCTCACTTCATGTCCACTTGGAGGAGTTGCATTGTGATCCAACTCCCAATAGGTATAATTCTCACCTTCTTCATCAAATTACATGATAGAAATTATAATTGAGACTCTAGGAATCTACCCATGGTCATGACCAACCCATAGGGCCAAGATCTATGTGGTATTGTCCCCAAATCTAGGAGATATATGTGTGTTTGTGTCCAAATTGGAAAAGATTTGAATTTGGGACACCAAGTGTTTGTCATATGGTTATTTATGATTGTTTGTGTCTATTGATTGTGTGGGAGTGTGTATGTGTCCACAATTGGATACGTGTGAGGCCGTATCGTGATACGCCATGATACAGAGAGTGGTTTGGGTGAATTTCTTTATATTTTGTGATCCAACATACCAAATTTCCTATATTGCATTTAATAGTTATTTATTAGTTTATTCATACAATATTTGATCTATTGGATGTGTCCATGTGAACTGAGGGTTGGTATCAGGGTGGTGTGGTGTATGGAGGATGTATCCTAGAGTATCTTGGTGTTGCACACCAAATGTTTGTGAATTGGACTAGTAGTTGTGTGTGTGTGTCTATTTATGCCTTAGAGTATCATATGATATGTATATGTAAATTGGTGTATTATCTATTTGCATATGAGAGAGTATAAGCATATATAGGTGTATCTCGATGTATATATAGATAGGTATATAGCTACTGTTATCTGTGTTGGTGTTCATAGTGTCTTCTAGCTGTGCTTGATGTGGGAGAGGGTAGAAGAGTCGAGTTGTGTGTGGGTGTCACTACTGAACTATGAGGCTTCAGGAACTAAACTCAATTCAGTTTGGCCTAGTGCATTAGGCAAGCAGGCAATGTGTTGCAGTGGTGTCGGGTGTAGCGCCCCGTTCCCCCGGTGCGGGGAGCGCGGCTAAGAAACACAAGATGGTATCGTTCGATCGGGATAGATTGAAACAAGAACTCGTCCTCGTTATGGATTTGTTTCTTCGGAATCGATTCCCATATTCAGTGGACCGTGTCCCCGGGATCGACTTAGCGGCAGAGTCAGGAGGGACCTCTCCGCTGTTATCTTTTATTGCCTCGGATTTCGATGTCGCTTGTTGCTTTCGTGCTTTGAGTTGGTTTTGGATTTGCTTGGGTTTTCTTGAACGGTTTCGATGGATTTTATTGTTTTCGTTCACTGAATTGCACTTCAATTCCGAGATTGGAAAGAGAGAAAGAAGTATTGATCGAGCTGTTCGTGCAATGCAGGTAAACGAGCAGTAGGAGGCTTGCGAGCGGAGTCGTGAAGCGCCTCTTTCCTTCTCTCTTCCAACCAACTAAGTGAGTGGCTACCATCCCGATTAGCTAGCCCTGCTTCCAACTCTTCACACCAAAAACTCTTGCATTTTTGTTGTCCCGATCAGACGATACCAAGTAATAATAAAAGATACCAAGATAAAAAGAGAATAGACTTGGATAATACTGCTTGTCATCCAAACTTGTGGACGGTTACTTACTTGCATGCTTGTTCGTTCGGAATATTCATCATATGCATCAATTTTAGTTAGAATGTATCTTCTGCTATAAATGGTGCTATCTATGAATCATATCTTGTATGCGCATAATTGTTCATGGAGGCTATGCAAAATGAATCATGCATTACTCGTGTTGCCTCAACTGCGTGAAGTGATAATTTAACTAAACATCGTGTGTTCGATCATGGACAACTTGTGCAAAAGGGTATAAGTTCTGCGGACGGTTGCTGGGGCACTGGCACCGATCCGATCCGGGCGGAACTTCGTGTGTAGTCAAATCGTGTGCGGACTGGAGAGCTTGCAACGCATCGTGTGTTTATCGTGTGGCCATCGTGTTCTCGTTGCATGCTATCCTTGTCCTTGACTAGTCCATTATGGCAATCAAGCCAATGATCCTCGTGTATATTTAAACCTGTTGTAAACTAACTTGTGTCTTCGTGGCAGGGAAGGCATGGTAAGTATTGTGCAGGTAGTTCAAATGGGCAGGTAAAATCCACCGAATGGTGGCAAGTTCATTTCAGTAAATTCTATATGATGCATACTTGTAAATGAACTAAGGCAAGATAGAAACCCACAAAATATGCATGTTTCATTAAAACAACGGGTTGATTGGTATAGTTCGATTAGCTCGCCTTCACCAGTATGTTTCGACATGCTGACCCTCGTTGAAACAGGTTCTCTGCACCAAGGCGAACCGAGCGAGGAGCCGAAGTCGTCTTCCCGAATCCAGTCCAGCTGTTGGCGCATCCTGATCGCGCCGCATTTTGAAGTACTTGAAGAAAGGAGCTTGCAACTCTTCATACACAAATGCAGCTCCGTGGCAAAGCTGTCCTCCAGCCCGGAGGTCTATACATTTTGATGTTTAGTAAAGGGATGTAATGTACATGACTGCTATCTCATTTTGGGTCAACACTTTTGTAAGCCCGTGCGGCAAATTAGCTGACTCGTTCAAGAGTTTGTAATAGATGTTCATTATCAATAAAGAGAACTTTTTCATGTTTCAAATCTGTGTTTCAATTTATCTGCGTACTCTAAATATGTGCTCGTTATGCAAAATACTTTAGCCTTGTGCGGGCGCAACCCCAGGCCCCCACGGCATCACGATTCGGGGGACGCCCCAACGATTCTACGGAATCGGGTTGTGACATCGGGTTGGCACTGTGAGGAGGGGATTGGTTCCTGTCATCTTCTGCAGTGGGAGAGTGTTGGTGCACACTTGAGCAGCATCAAACACATGCATGCTCGAGCAATGGCAAGGCAGCAGCAAGCACTGCTGTGAGCCATGGCAGTAGCTCAGGGCAGTTGGAAACAACTAAGTGCAGTGCAATGGAGTATCAGAGGTTGCAGACTTAGTTAGGGTCTGCAGGCATGTGTTTGGGTTAAGGTATAGCCAAGTATCGGGTAGGTGTTCACAGGTCACTTGTTGCATGCCAATACGACCCTTAACTGATACTAAAGTATCAGTTCCTCTATTTGAGACTCATTTATATATATAATCATTTAACTGGTAATAGGGGATGTGGGTGTTGCATGACTTGGGACACAAGTATTGAGGAGTGTAATGTTAATGGCATAGCTAGGTGATCAGTGGTGTGAAGATGTCTGTGGGTGCAGAGACATTTCAGCAACACGTAGAGTACAGACCTGTGTGATGAAGGATTTAATTGGCAAGAGTGATCAGTGCAGTGCAGTTCAATTAGAGCACAACAGTGCTGTGAAGTGAACTGATACTGTGGTATCAGGGAGGAGTGACTGCTATGGGTTGTAGTCCAGTGAGCAAGTATAAGGATGAAGTGCAAGGTGCCAGGCCAAGGGATTGTAGTTTGGGAGTGCAGAGTATTCATGTAAGAGGCTCTCAGTGTGGATATTAGAGTACTTAATATCAAAGCAGAATATCCTAGTAGTCCAGTATCAAGTGGGAGTAACAAGTGACTGGGACCAAGGTATTATTGTGACATACATTTATGAGCTAAGATGTGAGTTGGGGTAAGGTAGGATATTAGTTAAGTTATACTAGTAGTATTTAGTATAGCTAATATTAACTAGTCTACTTAGTAATAACTAGTATTAGCTAGGCATTAACTAGTATAAACTAGAATACCTTAGTACGACCTAGAAGACACAGTGTAGCAAGGTATTATACTAGTATTGACTAGTATAAACTAGTATGGATCTAGAAGTGGCTTAGAAATATCACCATTAACTAGTTAACCATGTTTATCATTTCAAAACACTCATTAACATTTATAGAACATATCTGTCTGGACTCGCAACAAGTAGAGTCACCTCTGTCTGGACTCGCACAAACTTCCTGGACTCCAATGGTGACGGCAACAACAACTCTCTTCGTCTCCTAATTTTCGAAGTAAGTTCTTAAAGAGGTACGAAGACAGTATTTATAGAGAGAGGGTAAAAACCCTAGCCGCCCAACAGTTACGGAAAGATGGGAACAGATTAATTACGAATCCCTAAAAGATAGACACGTATTAATTTCAAATCCCTCAAAAACGGATCTGAATAACATACCGTATCTTTCCATAACCGTTCAAATATATCCACAGCAGCAGCAACGCATGCGGCAGCCCATGCAGCTCGTGCATGAGAGCGCATCAAATGTGCACAAGTGCATGCGCCGATGTTGACGTGCTAGTGCAAAGTGCGCCAACAAAGTGCCACTTTGCGCCCTTGAGCCCAAGCCCGAGTCCGAGTCGCTAATGTAACACCCCGTTCCGCTCAAGCGGACTGCCGACTCAATCGGCAGTAGTGCAGCTGTCCCGACCCGCTTTGCCTCGAACGAGAAGCAAAGGATATCCAGACTTGCCCCTACAGGAATCCGGCTTGGACTTTCAGAGGCTCGCTCAGGCGTATCGCTCTACCGAGGCGAATCATCGCTAAGGTGGGTGGCTACGGTGAACTTGTCTTTGCTTAGCCAGCACACATAAAATCTGGAATATTCATGCTAGTGGCTAGGTGAATCACCCCCTGCATGCTAATAAATCCAACGCACCTAGCTAAGGGAATAATCCCAACTCATATTGCTTGCTAGAACATGGAAATGAAATACTGCTTATATTCAGACCCTCGCATGCTAAGTCCCTTAACGGTTTCAACTCTCGGCTTACCTTCGGGTCCGAGCAACGTGCCTGCTTATGTTCCTTAGAAACGCATGCTTGTCTGCTTGAATGTTACCGTGTTCTCATCCAAACCCCGGGAGACTACTACGTAGTCGTTCCGTGCCTGAATAACCCTGCAAGTATCCGGGACCGTTAGGTCGCCAAGGCAGTTTCCGATTCAGGAGACTGCATCATGTCAAGTAAAGAATCATACTCCTGTGGCAAGACTCATTCAGGTATTTGGATCTCCCTGCAAGTCTCCCTCCTGTGCGGGCTTACAGCAGCCCAGGAGACTGTGCATATCCAATAGCTAAATGAATCATGCATTACTGCTTGTCGTGTGCTCGTGTGTAAATTAATAATCGTGTTCGATCATGGACAACTTGTGCACAAGGATATAAGTTCTGCGGACGGTGCTGGGGCACTGGCACCGATCCGATCCGGGCAGACTTCGTGTTTATAGTCAATCGTGTTCGGACGGGATAACTTGCAACGCATCGTGTTTTATGAGCTCCTCGTGTTTTCTCGTTGCATGCTATCCTTGTTCTTGACTAGTCCATTATGGCATCAAGCCAGTGATCATCGTGTGTATATGCTTGCAATGCCTCGTGTGATTATCGTGTGAATATGGCTTGCAAAGCATCGTGTGATTTTCATGTGTGTTTAAACCTGCTGCATGCTTGCCTGTAAAACAAAAGATAACAAGTCATCCTCGCTTAGCGGCTATCCGCGTGCGAGTCATTGCATAGCATCAATGAATAACTTAACACCTGAACGATCATGTTATAAGAACCCTCCTGTTTGCATATGCTATGACTCCTGAATGTTTATACTTACCGTGCTTGAATTAATCATGTTTGCCTTGGACAGGGAAGGAGAAATGGTAAGTTGGTAAGTCTCGCCGCGTTTCCTCAAACATCGCACGGCGCACTGCCCGATACGATAAGCTATTCAATGTTTGCATGAAACTGATCCTAAGGCAACTAGAAAGACAACTTAATAGTTGTGCACGGAACCTGTATTACGTGTTTGGATTTGTCGAGCGGGCGAGTAGCTTCCCCACCAGTGCATTCAATGTACTGATAATCCACCAGTTCGTATGCAGGGTGCGGGGGAACCTCGTTCGGTGCGGACGCCTCCTTCGCGCGTGCTTAGGCGTGAAGATCACTCCGAAGCAACGGTGCGTCCGGGACTGAAGCACATATACAAGACATAATGTTGGAGCGTCGCCTGACCATCGCCTGTACAATCATTCCACAATTGTAGCCACTTGGCACGCTTTATGTTTCAGAGAGAGAGGCTTGAGCGACTTGTAATCTCGGCTATACGCCGCCTGTAACACATGTTCATATCAATAAAAGAGCTTGCTTTACTTCAACTTGTGTTTCAATGCTTCCGCTATATTTGTCGACTCAGTGAACCTGTTACCGATCGCCTATGCGTTCATGACTCCGCTGCACTCGGACAAATCTGTGCGACTCTGTGGCTTAGAACTCTTGCCGCCAGCCAATGAACGATGGCCTTGCACGGGCGTAGCTCACGCTCGTGCGGCATCACGCCCGGATGGGTTAAGCGATCGTTCCGCGGGAGCGCTGGCGAGGGTGATTCCCGCCTAGCGGGAACGGCCGATTGCCTGCGGGAGATCGGGGCGTGACATGTTGGTATCAGAGCCTGGCTTCTACGCCTTTGGAATTCAATTCGATATCTCTGTTTCGAAAGCTCGTTCGTGGGTTATATGCACGCTCTCTCTCAATGCCTCGATGGGATGTTCCAACAATAAGTCTAAATACTTTCAAAATGCGTTTTGAATGTAATGATATGCTTGCTTGTATGTTGCTGTGCTGCGAGTGGCCTTTGTGCCAACCTGTGTGAACCCTTCGAGAGTATCGCTAGTAGCTTGTCCGATTTTCACTAACTCTAAGTTTGGTTGAATGCATCTATTCGAGGGACGCCTTGAACTAGTGCACCATCCAAGACTTAGGAAAAGGTGAAACTCGAGTGCTAAGACTTCGCTATCACTGAGCTGGTTGACGTGTTCACGCTAGAAGTGCACTTCGAAAGTGCGCATGATCCAGTCTAAGCGATATGCTGATTTCGAAGCTTGTGCAAGTGAATATCCAAATGAACAAGTACAATGACTTGTCTAAGATTGCCTCAACCCTAGATTACTGCTTGTCCTCAGTAAGTCTCGAGGACGAGACTTTTTCTGAGTTGGGTAGGATGTAACACCCCGTTCTGCTCAAGCGGACTGCCGACTCAATCGGCAGTAGTGCAGCTGTCCCGACCCGCTTTGCCTCGAACGAGAAGCAAAGGATATCCAGACTTGCCCCTACAGGAATCCGGCTTGGACTTTCAGAGGCTCGCTCAGGCGTATCGCTCTACCGAGACGAATCATCGCTAAGGTGGGTGGCTACGGTGAACTTGTCTTTGCTTAGCCAGCACACATAAAATCTGGAATATTCATGCTAGTCGCTAGGTGAATCACCCCCTGCATGCTAATAAATCCAACGCACCTAGCTAAGGGAATAATCCCAACTCATATTGCTTGCTAGAACATGGAAATGAAATACTGCTTATATTCAGACCCTCGCATGCTAAGTCCCTTAACGGTTTCAACTCTCGGCTTACCTTCGGGTCCGAGCAACGTGCCTGCTTATGTTCCTTAGAAACGCATGCTTGTCTACTTGAATGTTACCGTGTTCTCATCCAAACCCCGGGAGACTACTACGTAGTCGTTCCGTGCCTGAATAACCCTGCAAGTATCCGGGACCGTTAGGTCGCCAAGGCAGTTTCCGATTCAGGAGACTGCATCATGTCAAGTAAAGAATCATACTCCTGTGGCAAGACTCATTCAGGTATTTGGATCTCCCTGCAAGTCTCCCTCCTGTGCGGGCTTACAGCAGCCCAGGAGACTGTGCATATCCAATAGCTAAATGAATCATGCATTACTGCTTGTCGTGTGCTCGTGTGTAAATTAATAATCGTGTTCGATCATGGACAACTTGTGCACAAGGATATAAGTTCTGCGGACGGTGCTGGGGCACTGGCACCGATCCGATCCGGGCAGACTTCGTGTTTATAGTCAATCGTGTTCGGACGGGATAACTTGCAACGCATCGTGTTTTATGAGCTCCTCGTGTTTTCTCGTTGCATGCTATCCTTGTTCTTGACTAGTCCATTATGGCATCAAGCCAGTGATCATCGTGTGTATATGCTTGCAATGCCTCGTGTGATTATCGTGTGAATATGGCTTGCAAAGCATCGTGTGATTTTCATGTGTGTTTAAACCTGCTGCATGCTTGCCTGTAAAACAAAAGATAACAAGTCATCCTCGCTTAGCGGCTATCCGCGTGCGAGTCATTGCATAGCATCAATGAATAACTTAACACCTGAACGATCATGTTATAAGAACCCTCCTGTTTGCATATGCTATGACTCCTGAATGTTTATACTTACCGTGCTTGAATTAATCATGTTTGCCTTGGACAGGGAAGGAGAAATGGTAAGTTGGTAAGTCTCGCCGTGTTTCCTCAAACATCGCACGGCGCACTGCCCGACACGATAAGCTATTCAATGTTTGCATGAAACTGATCCTAAGGCAACTAGAAAGACAACTTAATAGTTGTGCACGGAACCTGTATTACGTGTTTGGATTTGTCGAGCGGGCGAGTAGCTTCCCCACCAGTGCATTCAATGTACTGATAATCCACCAGTTCGTATGCAGGGTGCGGGGGAACCTCGTTCGGTGCGGACGCCTCCTTCGCGCGTGCTTAGGCGTGAAGATCACTCCGAAGCAACGGTGCGTCCGGGACTGAAGCACATATACAAGACATAATGTTGGAGCGTCGCCTGACCATCGCCTGTACAATCATTCCACAATTGTAGCCACTTGGCACGCTTTATGTTTCAGAGAGAGAGGCTTGAGCGACTTGTAATCTCGGCTATACGCCGCCTGTAACACATGTTCATATCAATAAAAGAGCTTGCTTTACTTCAACTTGTGTTTCAATGCTTCCGCTATATTTGTCGACTCAGTGAACCTGTTACCGATCGCCTATGCGTTCATGACTCCGCTGCACTCGGACAAATCTGTGCGACTCTGTGGCTTAGAACTCTTGCCGCCAGCCAATGAACGATGGCCTTGCACGGGCGTAGCTCACGCTCGTGCGGCATCACGCCCGGATGGGTTAAGCGATCGTTCCGCGGGAGCGCTGGCGAGGGTGATTCCCGCCTAGCGGGAACGGCCGATTGCCTGCGGGAGATCGGGGCGTGACATGTTGGTATCAGAGCCTGGCTTCTACGCCTTTGGAATTCAATTCGATATCTCTGTTTCGAAAGCTCGTTCGTGGGTTATATGCACGCTCTCTCTCAATGCCTCGATGGGATGTTCCAACAATAAGTCTAAATACTTTCAAAATGCGTTTTGAATGTAATGATATGCTTGCTTGTATGTTGCTGTGCTGCGAGTGGCCTTTGTGCCAACCTGTGTGAACCCTTCGAGAGTATCGCTAGTAGCTTGTCCGATTTTCACTAACTCTAAGTTTGGTTGAATGCATCTATTCGAGGGACGCCTTGAACTAGTGCACCATCCAAGACTTAGGAAAAGGTGAAACTCGAGTGCTAAGACTTCGCTATCACTGAGCTGGTTGACGTGTTCACGCTAGAAGTACACTTCGAAAGTGCGCATGATCCAGTCTAAGCGATATGCTGATTTCGAAGCTTGTGCAAGTGAATATCCAAATGAACAAGTACAATGACTTGTCTAAGATTGCCTCAACCCTAGATTACTGCTTGTCCTCAGTAAGTCTCGAGGACGAGACTTTTTCTGAGTTGGGTAGGATGTAACACCCCGTTCTGCTCAAGCGGACTGCCGACTCAATCGGCAGTAGTGCAGCTGTCCCGACCCGCTTTGCCTCGAACGAGAAGCAAAGGATATCCAGACTTGCCCCTACAGGAATCCGGCTTGGACTTTCAGAGGCTCGCTCAGGCGTATCGCTCTACCGAGACGAATCATCGCTAAGGTGGGTGGCTACGGTGAACTTGTCTTTGCTTAGCCAGCACACATAAAATCTGGAATATTCATGCTAGTCGCTAGGTGAATCACCCCCTGCATGCTAATAAATCCAACGCACCTAGCTAAGGGAATAATCCCAACTCATATTGCTTGCTAGAACATGGAAATGAAATACTGCTTATATTCAGACCCTCGCATGCTAAGTCCCTTAACGGTTTCAACTCTCGGCTTACCTTCGGGTCCGAGCAACGTGCCTGCTTATGTTCCTTAGAAACGCATGCTTGTCTACTTGAATGTTACCGTGTTCTCATCCAAACCCCGGGAGACTACTACGTAGTCGTTCCGTGCCTGAATAACCCTGCAAGTATCCGGGACCGTTAGGTCGCCAAGGCAGTTTCCGATTCAGGAGACTGCATCATGTCAAGTAAAGAATCATACTCCTGTGGCAAGACTCATTCAGGTATTTGGATCTCCCTGCAAGTCTCCCTCCTGTGCGGGCTTACAGCAGCCCAGGAGACTGTGCATATCCAATAGCTAAATGAATCATGCATTACTGCTTGTCGTGTGCTCGTGTGTAAATTAATAATCGTGTTCGATCATGGACAACTTGTGCACAAGGATATAAGTTCTGCGGACGGTGCTGGGGCACTGGCACCGATCCGATCCGGGCAGACTTCGTGTTTATAGTCAATCGTGTTCGGACGGAATAACTTGCAACGCATCGTGTTTTATGAGCTCCTCGTGTTTTCTCGTTGCATGCTATCCTTGTTCTTGACTAGTCCATTATGGCATCAAGCCAGTGATCATCGTGTGTATATGCTTGCAATGCCTCGTGTGATTATCGTGTGAATATGGCTTGCAAAGCATCGTGTGATTTTCATGTGTGTTTAAACCTGCTGCATGCTTGCCTGTAAAACAAAAGATAACAAGTCATCCTCGCTTAGCGGCTATCCGCGTGCGAGTCATTGCATAGCATCAATGAATAACTTAACACCTGAACGATCATGTTATAAGAACCCTCCTGTTTGCATATGCTATGACTCCTGAATGTTTATACTTACCGTGCTTGAATTAATCATGTTTGCCTTGGACATGGAAGGAGAAATGGTAAGTTGGTAAGTCTCGCCGTGTTTCCTCAAACATCGCACGGCGCACTGCCCGACACGATAAGCTATTCAATGTTTGCATGAAACTGATCCTAAGGCAACTAGAAAGACAACTTAATAGTTGTGCACGGAACCTGTATTACGTGTTTGGATTTGTCGAGCGGGCGAGTAGCTTCCCCACCAGTGCATTCAATGTACTGATAATCTACCAGTTCGTATGCAGGGTGCGGGGGAACCTCGTTCGGTGCGGACGCCTCCTTCGCGCGTGCTTAGGCGTGAAGATCACTCCGAAGCAACGGTGCGTCCGGGACTGAAGCACATATACAAGACATAATGTTGGAGCGTCGCCTGACCATCGCCTGTACAATCATTCCACAATTGTAGCCACTTGGCACGCTTTATGTTTCAGAGAGAGAGGCTTGAGCGACTTGTAATCTCGGCTATACGCCGCCTGTAACACATGTTCATATCAATAAAAGAGCTTGCTTTACTTCAACTTGTGTTTCAATGCTTCCGCTATATTTGTCGACTCAGTGAACCTGTTACCGATCGCCTATGCGTTCATGACTCCGCTGCACTCGGACAAATCTGTGCGACTCTGTGGCTTAGAACTCTTGCCGCCAGCCAATGAACGATGGCCTTGCACGGGCGTAGCTCACGCTCGTGCGGCATCACGCCCGGATGGATTAAGCGATCGTTCCGCGGGAGCGCTGGCGAGGGTGATTCCCGCCTAGCGGGAACGGCCGATTGCCTGCGGGAGATCGGGGCGTGACATGTTGGTATCAGAGCCTGGCTTCTACGCCTTTGGAATTCAATTCGATATCTCTGTTTCGAAAGCTCGTTCGTGGGTTATATGCACGCTCTCTCTCAATGCCTCGATGGGATGTTCCAACAATAAGTCTAAATACTTTCAAAATGCGTTTTGAATGTAATGATATGCTTGCTTGTATGTTGCTGTGCTGCGAGTGGCCTTTGTGCCAACCTGTGTGAACCCTTCGAGAGTATCGCTAGTAGCTTGTCCGATTTTCACTAACTCTAAGTTTGGTTGAATGCATCTATTCGAGGGACGCCTTGAACTAGTGCACCATCCAAGACTTAGGAAAAGGTGAAACTCGAGTGCTAAGACTTCGCTATCACTGAGCTGGTTGACGTGTTCACGCTAGAAGTGCACTTCGAAAGTGCGCATGATCCAGTCTAAGCGATATGCTGATTTCGAAGCTTGTGCAAGTGAATATCCAAATGAACAAGTACAATGACTTGTCTAAGATTGCCTCAACCCTAGATTACTGCTTGTCCTCAGTAAGTCTCGAGGACGAGACTTTTTCTGAGTTGGGTAGGATGTAACACCCCGTTCTGCTCAAGCGGACTGCCGACTCAATCGGCAGTAGTGCAGCTGTCCCGACCCGCTTTGCCTCGAACGAGAAGCAAAGGATATCCAGACTTGCCCCTACAGGAATCCGGCTTGGACTTTCAGAAGCTCGCTCAGGCGTATCGCTCTACCGAGACGAATCATCGCTAAGGTGGGTGGCTACGGTGAACTTGTCTTTGCTTAGCCAGCACACATAAAATCTGGAATATTCATGCTAGTCGCTAGGTGAATCACCCCCTGCATGCTAATAAATCCAACGCACCTAGCTAAGGGAATAATCCCAACTCATATTGCTTGCTAGAACATGGAAATGAAATACTGCTTATATTCAGACCCTCGCATGCTAAGTCCCTTAACGGTTTCAACTCTCGGCTTACCTTCGGGTCCGAGCAACGTGCCTGCTTATGTTCCTTAGAAACGCATGCTTGTCTACTTGAATGTTACCGTGTTCTCATCCAAACCCCGGGAGACTACTACGTAGTCGTTCCGTGCCTGAATAACCCTGCAAGTATCCGGGACCGTTAGGTCGCCAAGGCAGTTTCCGATTCAGGAGACTGCATCATGTCAAGTAAAGAATCATACTCCTGTGGCAAGACTCATTCAGGTATTTGGATCTCCCTGCAAGTCTCCCTCCTGTGCAGGCTTACAGCAGCCCAGGAGACTGTGCATATCCAATAGCTAAATGAATCATGCATTACTGCTTGTCGTGTGCTCGTGTGTAAATTAATAATCGTGTTCGATCATGGACAACTTGTGCACAAGGATATAAGTTCTGCGGACGGTGCTGGGGCACTGGCACCGATCCGATCCGGGCAGACTTCGTGTTTATAGTCAATCGTGTTCGGACGGGATAACTTGCAACGCATCGTGTTTTATGAGCTCCTCGTGTTTTCTCGTTGCATGCTATCCTTGTTCTTGACTAGTCCATTATGGCATCAAGCCAGTGATCATCGTGTGTATATGCTTGCAATGCCTCGTGTGATTATCGTGTGAATATGGCTTGCAAAGCATCGTGTGATTTTCATGTGTGTTTAAA
This sequence comes from Iris macrosiphon, assembly GCA_036927795.1. Taxonomy (NCBI): domain Eukaryota; kingdom Viridiplantae; phylum Streptophyta; class Magnoliopsida; order Asparagales; family Iridaceae; genus Iris; species Iris macrosiphon. The sequence goes on from JAYESA010000001.1 coordinate 175,164,685, forward strand.
CCTGCTGCATGCTTGCCTGTAAAACAAAAGATAACAAGTCATCCTCGCTTAGCGGCTATCCGCGTGCGAGTCATTGCATAGCATCAATGAATAACTTAACACCTGAACGATCATGTTATAAGAACCCTCCTGTTTGCATATGCTATGACTCCTGAATGTTTATACTTACCGTGCTTGAATTAATCATGTTTGCCTTGGACAGGGAAGGAGAAATGGTAAGTTGGTAAGTCTCGCCGTGTTTCCTCAAACATCGCACGGCGCACTGTCCGACACGATAAGCTATTCAATGTTTGCATGAAACTGATCCTAAGGCAACTAGAAAGACAACTTAATAGTTGTGCACGGAACCTGTATTACGTGTTTGGATTTGTCGAGCGGGCGAGTAGCTTCCCCACCAGTGCATTCAATGTACTGATAATCCACCAGTTCGTATGCAGGGTACGGGGGAACCTCGTTCGGTGCGGACGCCTCCTTCGCGCGTGCTTAGGCGTGAAGATCACTCCGAAGCAACGGTGCGTCCGGGACTGAAGCACATATACAAGACATAATGTTGGAGCGTCGCCTGACCATCGCCTGTACAATCATTCCACAATTGTAGCCACTTGGCACGCTTTATGTTTCAGAGAGAGGCTTGAGCGACTTGTAATCTCGGCTATACGCCGCCTGTAACACATGTTCATATCAATAAAAGAGCTTGCTTTACTTCAACTTGTGTTTCAATGCTTCCGCTATATTTGTCGACTCAGTGAACCTGTTACCGATCGCCTATGCGTTCATGACTCCGCTGCACTCGGACAAATCTGTGCGACTCTGTGGCTTAGAACTCTTGCCGCCAGCCAATGAACGATGGCCTTGCACGGGTGTGGCTCACGCTCGTGCGGCATCACGCCCGGATGGGTTAAGCGATCGTTCCGCGGGAGCGCTGGCGAGGGTGATTCCCGCCTAGCGGGAACGGCCGATTGCCTGCGGGAGATCGGGGTGTGACAGCTAAGCCCCTTTGGGACTTAGCTCCTATGGAATAAATTCCAAGAGAATGACAAAAAGCATAAATGCTTTCATTAATGAGTTAATCCTTCTTTATCCTAATAAAATACCCCCACATGGCACCCATGTGCCTCCCACACCCCGTGTGCACACCTCAATACAAGCAAAGCATTATATTGAGATACCCACTTGGTGGTGTAGCCAATGTGGAACTATCTTTAATAGTCCAAAGGTAAAAACACCAACGAAAACTACAATTAGAAAATGAAGTTTTGGAAGATAATGTAAAATGATAGTTGAAAAACATATAAAAGTCAAATGTTAGAAGGATATTGAAAGTACATTTTCCAAATGAAGTTTAGGAAGAATATGTAAAATGATACTTTAAGAAGTGAAATTCTGAACATAACGTAGACGGACGCTTGAAAATCAAATAGAGGTTAAATCATAGAAAGAATTAGGAACTACGCCTATGAAGTAAAGTTTTGAACATAATCGTAGAAAGATTTCGGAACAACGCTTAAGGAGTGATATTTTTTAACATACTGTCAAGGATGCTTAAAAATCATATAGAATTCTAATCATAGAAATAATAGAATTCCGAAATTACACATCAAAAGTAGAGTTTTGGAACATAATATAAAAAGATATGAAAAATATATAGAAATCAAATGATAGGAACATAATGTAAACAGATAGTTGAAAGTCAATTGGTATAAAGATATCGAAACTACGATTTGGAAATCAAGTTTTGGATTATAATGTAAAAAGATAAGTTGAAAAACAAATAGAAGTCAAATAATAGAAAGATATCGTAACTATAATTTGGAAATAAAGTTTTGGAACATAATGTAAAATGATTGTTGAAAAACATATAGAAGTCAAATGATAGAAATATATCAAAACTACGATTTATAAATAATGTTTTCGACTATAATGTAAAAAGGATAGTTGAAAAGCATATAGAAGTTAAATGATAGAAAGATATCGATACTACGCTTTGGAAATGAAGTTTTGGAACATAATGTAAAATGATAGTTGAAAGTCAATTGGATATAGAAGTTAAATGATAGAAAGATATCGAAACTACGCTTTGAAAATAAAGTTTTGGAACATAATGTAAAATGATAGTTGAAATACATATAGAAGTCAAATGGATAACGGAACTATAATTTAGAAATAAAGTTTTGGAATATAATGTAAAATGATAGTAGAAAAATATATAGAAGTCAAATGATAGAAAGATATTGTAACTATGCTTTGGAAATAAAGTTTTGGAACAATATGTAAAATGATAGTTGAAAAAGATATCGAAGTCAAATGGTAAAAAGATATCAAAACTACAATTTGGAAATAAAATTTTGGATTATAATGTAAAATGATCGTGAAAAAACTTTTAGAAGTCATATGATAGAAAGATATCGAAACTACGCTTTGAAAATAAAATTTTGGAAGATGATGTAATAACATATAGAAGTAAAATGGAAGAAATATAAACTACGATTAGGAAATGAAGTTTTGAAAAACAATGTAATAACATATAGAAGTGAATGGTAAAAATATATTAGGGAATGAAGTTTTGGAAGATAATTTTAAATGATAGTTAAAAAACTTATATAAGTCAAATGTTAGAAGGATATTGAAACTAGATTTTGGAAATGAAGTTTAGGAAGAAAACATAAAATAATAATTGAAAAACATATAGAAGTGAACTCGATGGTAGAAAGATATCAAAACTACACTTAAGAAATGAAGTTTTGAACACAATTTAGACGGACGCTTGAAAATCAAATAGAGGTCAAATCGTAAAAAGAATTAGGAACTACGCCTAAGAAGTGAAGTTTTGAACATAATCGTAGAAATATTTCGGAACTACGAACATAATCGTAGAAAGATTTTGAAACTACGCTTAAGGAGTGATGTTTTTTAACATACTGTCAAGGATGCTTAAAAATCATATAGAATTCTAATCATAGAAAGAATATAATTTCGAAATTACACATCAAAAGTAGATTTTTGGAACATAATATAAAAGGATAAGAAAAACATATAGAAATCAAATGATAGAAAGATATTGAAACTACGCTTTGGAAATAAAGTTTTGGAACATAATGTAAAAGGATAGTTGAAAATCAATTGGTAGAAAGATATAGAAACTACGATTTGGAAATCAAGTTTTGGATTATAATGTAAAAAGATAAGTTGAAAAACAAATAGAAGTCAAATAATAGAAAGATATCGTAACTATAATTTGAAAATAAAGTTTTGGAACATAATGTAAAATAATTGTTGAAAAACATATAGTAGTCAAATGATAGAAAGATATCAAAACTATGATTTAGAAATTGTGTATTCGACTATAATGTAAAATGATAGTTGAAAAGCATATAGAAGTTAAATGATAGAAAGATATCAAAACTATGCTTTGGAAATGAAGTTTTGGAACATAATGTAAAAGGATAATTAAAATACATATAGAAGTCAAACGGATAACGAAACTACAATTTAGAAACGAAGTTTTGGAATATAATGCAAAAATATAGTTGAAAAATATATAAAAGTTAAATGATAGAAAGATAGTGTAACTATGCTTTGGAAATAATGTTTTGGAACATAATGTTAAATGATAGTTGAAAAAGATATCGAACTACACTTTGGAAATGAAGTTTTGGAAGATGACGTAATAACATATAGAAGTAAAATGGTAGAAATATATCGAAACTATGATTAGAAAATGAAGTTTTGAAAGATAATGTAATAACATATAGAAGTAAAATGGTGGAAATATATCGAAACTACGAATAGGAAATGAAATTTTGGAAGATAATTTAAAATGGTAGTTGAAAAACGTATAGAAGTCAAATGTTAGAAGGATATTGAAACTAGATTTTGGAAATGAAGTTTAGGAAGAAAACGTAAAATGATAGTTGAAAAATATATAGAAATGAACTCGATGGTAGAAAGATATTGAAACTACACTTAAGAAGTGAAGCTTTGAACATAATGTAGACGGACGCTTGAAATCCAAATAGAGGTCAAATCGTATAAAGAATTAGGAACTACGTCTGAGAAGTGAAGTTTTGAACATAATATAAAAGGATGGTTGAAAATAAAGTTTTCAACTACGCGTTGGAACATAATATTGAAGTCAAATGAAAGAAAGATATTGAAACTATAATTTGGAAATGAAGTTTTGGAACATAATGTAAAAGGATAGTTGAAATAAATATAGAAGTCAAATGGTAGGAAGATATCGAAACTATAATTTGAAAACGAATTTTGGAACATAATCTAAAATGATAGTTGAAAAGATAAATAAGTCAAATGGTAGAAAGATAACAAAACTATGCTTTGAAAATAAATTTTTAGAAGATAATGTAATAACATATAGAAGTAAAATGATAGAAATATATCGAAACAACGATTAGGAATGAAGTTTTTGGAAGATAATTTAAAAGGATAGTTGAAAAACATATACAAGTCAAACGTTAGAAGAATATTGAAACTACATTTTGGAAATTCAGTTTAGGAAGAAAATGTAAAGTGATAGTTGAAAAACATATAGTGAAGTCGATGGTAGAAAGATATCGAAACTACACTTAAGAATTGAAGTTTTGAACATAATGTAGACGGACGCTTGAAAATCAAATAGAGGTTAAATCGTAGAAATAATTAGGAACTATGCCTAAGAAGTGAAGTTTTGAACATCAACGTAGAAAGATTTCGGAACTACACTTAAGGAGTGATGTTTTTTAACATATTGTCAAGGATGTCCAAAATCATATAGAATCTAATCATAGAAAGATTTTATGATTTATAATTACAGTTTTGGAAGATAATCTAGATGGATAATTGACAATCTTATGAAAGTCTAATTATCGCATAATTTCGAAATTAACTTTAGAATTTGACAAACTTATGAAAGTCAAATCGTGGCATATTTTCGAAACCATATTTAAAATGTAGAGTTTTGGAACAATATAGTAGAAATATACATGAAAATCATATAGATGTTAAATTAGAGAAAGATATTGAATTTACGAGTTGGAAGTGATATTTTCGAACATAATGACAAATGATAGTTGATAGAAGTTTCCATAGAAATATATCGAAACTATGCTTACAAAGTCAAATTTTGGACATAATGTAGAAGAATGCCTGAAAATCATATAGAAGTCAAATGATAGAAATATATCGAAAGATTCGAAACTACAATTTGGAAATGAAATTTTGAAAAATAATGTAAAGGGATAGTTGAAAGTCAATTAGTAGAAAGATATCGAAACTACGATTTGAAAATCAAGTTTTGGATTATAATGTAAAAAGATAGTTGAAAATTAAATAGAAATTAAATGATTGAAAGATATCGTAACTATAATTTGGAAATAAAGTTTTGGAATATAATGTAAAATGATTGTTGAAAAACATATATAAGTCAAATAGTAGAACGATGTCAAAACTATGATTTGGAAATTATGCTTTGGACTATAATGTAAAAGGATAGTTGAAGAACATATCGAAGTCAAATGATAGAAAGATATCAAAACTACGCTTTGGAAATAAAATTTTGGAACATAATATAAATGGATAGTTGACAATCAATTAGTAAAAATATATTGAAATTACGATTTGGAAATCAAGTTTTGGATTATAATGTAAAAAGATACCTGAAAAATGAGATCAAATTGTAGAAAGAATTAGGAACTACGCCTTAGAAGCCTAAGAAGTGAAGTTTTGAACATAATCGTAGAAAGATTTCGGAACTACTATTTTTTTAAAATACTGTCAAGGATGGCTCAAAAATCATATAGAATTCTAATCATAGAAAAATTAGAATTATGAAATTACCTCAAAAGTATAGTTTTGGAACATAAGATAAAATGATAGTTGAAAAACATATAGAAGTCAAATGATAGAACAATATCGAAACTACGCTTTGGAAATCAAGTTTTGGATTATAATGTAAAAGAATAGTTGTAAAAAAAATATAGAAGCCGAATGATAGAAAGATATCGTAACTATGCTTTGGAAATAAAGTTTTGGAACATCATATAAAATGATTGTTGAAAAACATGTAGAAATCAAATGGTAGAAAGATATCGAAACTACGATTTGGAAATGATGTTTTGGATTATATGTAAAATGATAGTTGAAAAACGTATAGAAGTCGAATGATAGAAAGATATCCAAACTACGCTTTGGAAATGAAGTTTTGGAAGATTATGTAAAAGGAGAGTTGAAAAACATATAGAAGTCAATTGTTAGAAGAATATTGAAACAACATTTTCGAAATAAAATTTAGGAAGAAAATATAAAATGATAGTTGAAAAACAATAGGAGTGAAGTCGATGGTAGAAAGATATCGATACTACACTTAAGTAGTGAAGTTCTGAACATAACGTAGACGGATGCTTGAAAATCAAATAGAGGTCAAATCGTAAAAAGAATTAGGAACTACGCCTAAGAAGTGAAGTTTTGAACATAATTGTAGAAAGATTTCGGAATCACGCTTAAGAAGCAATATTTTTTAACATACTGTCAAGGATGCTTAAAAATCGTATAGAATTATAATCATAGAAATAATAGAATTCCGAAATTATACAACAAAAGTATAGTTTTGGAACATAATATAAAAGGATATGAAAACATATAGAAATCAAATGATAGAAAGATATCAAAACTATGCTTTGGAAATGATGTTTTGGAACATAATGCAAAAGGATAGTTGAAAGTCAATTGGTAGAAAGATATCGAAACTACGATTTAGAAATCAAGTTTTGGATTATAATGTAATAGGATAGTTGAAAAACTTATAGAAGTCAAATGATAGAAAGATATCGATACTACGGTTTGAAAATGAAGTTTTGGAAGATAATGTAATAACATATCGTAGTAAAATGGTAGAAATATATCGACACTACAATTAGGAAATGAAGTTTTGGAAGATATTTTAAAATGATAGTTGAAAAACATATAGAAGTCAAATGTTAGAAAGATATTGAAACTACATTTTGGAAATGAAGTTTAGGAAGAAAATGTAAAATGATAGTTGAAAAACAATAGAAGGGAAGTCGATGGTAGAAAGATATCGAAACTACACTTAAGAAGTCAAATGATAGAAAGATATCAAAAGTAGAGTTTTGGAACATAATATAAAAGGATAGTTGAAAACCATATAGAAGTCAAATGATAGAAAGATATCGAAACTACAATTTGGAAATAAAGTTTTGGAACATAATGTAAAGGGATAGTTGAAAGTCAATTGGTAGAAATATATCGAAACAACGATTTGGAAATCAAGTTTTGGATTATAATATAAAAAGAGAAGTTGAAAATTAAATAGAAATTAAATGATAGAAAGATATCGTAACTATAATTTGGAAATAAAATTTTGGAACATAATGTAAAATGATTGTTGAAACAAATATATATAAGTCAAATAGTAGAAAGATATCAAAAATACGATTTAGAAATGATGTTTTGGACTATAATGTAAAAGGATAGTTGCAATATATATAGAAAATAAATGATAGAAAGATATCGAAACTATGCTTTGGAAATGAAGTTTTGAAACATAATGTAAAATGATAGTTGATACATATAGAAGTCAAATGATAGAAATATATCGAAACTATACTTTGGAAATGAAGTTTTGGAACATAATGTAATAACATATAGAAGTAAAATGGAAGAAATATATCGAATCTACGATTAGGAAATTAAGTTTTGGAAGATAATGTAAAAGGATAGTTGAAAAACATATAGAAGTCAAATATTAGAAGGATATTGAAACTACAATTTCGAAATAAATTTTAGGAAGAAAATGTAAAATAATAGTTAAAAAACAATATAACTGAAGTCGATGGTAGAAAGATATCGAAACTACACTTAAGAAGTGAAGTTCTGAACATAATGTAGACGGACGCTTGAAAATCAAATAGAGGTCAAATCAAGGAAAGAATTAGGAACTACGCCTAAGAAGCCTAAGAAATGAAGTTTTGAAGATAATCGTGGAAAAAATTCGGAACTACGCGAGTGATGTTTTATAACGTACTGTCACGGATGCTCAAAAATCATATAGAATTCTAATTATAGAAATATTAGAATTATGAAATTACACATCAAAGGTAGAGTTTTGGAACATAATATAAAAAGATAAGTTGAAAATAAATTGAAGTCAAATTATAGAAAGATATCGTAACTATAATAAAATAAAGTTTTGGAGCATAATGTAAAAGAATAGTTGAAAAATATATAGAAGTCAAATAGTAGAAAAATACCGAAACGATTTGGAAATGATGTTTTGGACAATAATGTAAAAGGATAGTTGAAAAACATATATAAGTCAAATGATAGAAATATATCGAAACTATGCTTTGGAAATAAAGTTTTGGAACATAATGTAAAAAGTTAGTTGAAATACATATAGAAGTCAAATAGTAGAAAGATATCGAAAACTATAATTTGAAAATAAAGTTTTGGAATAAAATGGAAAATAATAGTTGAAAAATATATAGAAGTCAAAATGATAGAAAGATATTGTAACTATGCTTTGGAAATAAAGTTTTGGAACATAATATAAAATGATAGTTGAAAAAGATATAGAAGTCAAATAGTAGAAATATATCAAAATTATAATTTGAAAATGAATTTTTGGATTATAATGTAAAAAAATAGTTTAAAAACTTATAGAAGTCAAATGATAGAAAGATATCGAAACGACGATTAGGAAATAAAGTTTTGGAAGATAATGTAATAACATATAGAAGTAAAATGGTAGAAATATATCGAAACTACGATTAGGAAATGAAGTTTTGGAAGATAATTTAAAATGATAGTTGAAAAACATATAGAAGTCAAATGTTAGAAGGATATTGAAACTACATTTTGGAAATGAAGTTTAGGGAGAAAATGTAAAATGATAGTTGAAAAACATATAGAAGTAAAGTCGAGGGTAGAAAGATATCGAAACTACACTTAAGAAGTAAAGTTTTGAAGATAATGTAGATGGACGCTTGAAAATTAAGTAGAAGTCAAATCGTAGAAAGACTTCGAAACTACGACTTAAGAGTTGAGTATTTGAATAATAATATAGAATGATAGTTAAAAAACATATCGAAGTCAAATCGTGGCATAATTTCGAAATTACACTTCAAAACTAGAGTTTTGGAACATAATGTAAAATGATAGTTGAAAAATATATTGAAGTCAACTGATAAAAAGATTTTGAAACTACGATTTGAAAATGAAGTTTTTGAACATAATGTAAAATGATAGTTGAAAGTCAACTTAGATTATAATGTAAAAGGATAGTTGAAAAACATATAGAAGTCAATTGATAGAAAGATATCGAAACTATGATTTGGAAATGAAGTTTTGAAATATAATGTAAAATGATAGTTGAAATACATATAGAAGTCAAATGGTAGAAAGATATCGAAACTACGATTTGGAAATGATGTTTTAGATTATATTGTAAAAGGATAGTTGAAAAACATAGAAGTCAATTGATAGAAATATATATAAAGTTTTGGAAAATACTGTAAAAACATATAGAAGTAAAATGGTAGAAATATATCGTAACTATGATTAGAAAAATAAGTTTTGGAAAATAATGCAAAATGATAGATGGAAAACATATAGAGGTCAAATGTTAGAAAGATATTGAAATTGCGCTTTGGAAATAAAGTTTTGGAAGATAATGTAAAATGATAGTTTAAAACATATAGAAGTCGATGGTAGAAAGATATCGAAACTACACTTAAGAAGTGAAGTTTTGACAGACGCTAAAAGATCAAATAGAGGTCAAATCGTAGAAAGAATTAGGAACTACGTCTAAGTAGTGAAGTTTTTGGACATAACATTGAGGAAGCTTAAAATCATATATAATTCTAATCGTAGAAAGATTTTACGATTTAGAACTAAATTTTTGGAAGATAACGTAGATGGATAATTTTCAATTATATGAAAATCTAATTATAGACTAATTTCAAAAGTACACTTTAGAATTGGAGTTTAGGAGCGTGACGCATACGAAACTACGTCTAAGTGAATTTGAACATAATCTAGAAGGAAGATTGGAAAACATATATAAGCTAAATCGTAAAAAGATTACGAAACTATGATTTGGAAGTGAAGTTTTGGAATATAAAGAAAAGATATAGTTGAAAAGATAGAAGTCAGATTATAGATAGATTTCGAAACTATTCTTATGAAGTAAAGTTGTGAATATAATGTAGGAGGACGCTAGAAAAATATATAGAAGTCAAGTCATAGAAAGATTTCGAAACTACGATTTAGAATTGAATTTTAGGATAATAATGTTGAAGGACACGTGAAAAATATAGAGAAATCAAATCGTGGCATAATTTCCAAATTACACTTCAAAAGTGGAGTTTTGGAACATAATGCAGAATTATACATGAAAATTAGATGGATGTTAAACTGGAGAGAGGGAGTTCGAAACTACGGTTTGAAAATGAAGTTATGGAACATAATGTAAAATGTTAGTTTAAAAACATATAAAAGTCAAATGGTAGAATGATATCAAAACTACGATTATGAAATAAAGTTTTGGAAGATAATGTAGATAGATAATTGACAACCATATGAAAGTCTAGTTGTAGCATAATTTCAAAATACTATTTAGAATTGGAGTTTAAGAACAAAACGTAAAAGGATAGTTGAAAAAACATATAAAAGTGAAATCGTAGACAAATTCGAAACTATATCTAAGCGAATTTGAACATAATGAGGAAGGAAGCTTACAAAACATATAAAGATTAAATCGTAGAAAGATTCTGAAACTACAATTTGGAAGTGATGTTTTGAAAATAAAAAATTATAGTTGAAAAGATACAAATCAAATCGTAGATAGATTTCGAAACTACGCTTATGAAGTGTTGTGAACATAATATAGAAGGACGCTAGGAAAACATATATAAGTCAAATCATAGAAAGATTGTGAAACTATGATTTATGATTGATTTTCTGCATAATAATGTAAAAGGATAAAATATGTAGAAGTCAAATCGTAGAATAGTTTTGAAATTACACTTCAAAAGTTGAGTTTTAGAACATAACGTAGAAGTATACATGAAAATCATATGGACGTTAAAGTGGAGAGATCAAATTTAAGATTTGGAAATGATGTCTTCGAACATAATGACAAATGGTAGATGATATATAGAAGTCAAGTCATAGAAAGATTTCGAAAATATGATTTGGAAGTGAAATCTTGCAACATATTGTAAAATGATAATTGAAAAACATACAGAAATCAAATGGTAGAAAAATATCAAAACTATGCTTGAAAAGTGAAGTTTTGAACATAAGATATCAAAACTATGCTTTGAACATAAGATATCAAAACTATGCTTTAAAAAGTGAAGTTTTGAACATAATTTAGAAAGACAATTGAAAATCATTGAGAGGTCAAATCGTAAAAATATTTCAGGATATAGAAGTCAAGTTTTGAAGATATTGTAGAATAATGCTTGAAAATTGTATCGGGGTCAAGTTTTGAACATAACGTAGAAGGACGCTTGAAAATCATATATAAATCAAATCATAGAATGATTTTGGAACTTTGCTCAAGAAGTGAAGCTTTTTAACATAACGTCAAGGATGCTTGAAAATCACATAAAATTATAATCATAGAAAGATTTTATGATATAGAACTAAAATTTTGGAAGATAATATGGACATATGATCGACAATCATATGAAAGTTTAATTGTAACATAATCTCTAAATTATACTTTAGAATTGAAGTTGAAAACAAATAGAAGTTAAATCGACGTTAAGTGAATTTGAACATAAAGTAGAAGGACCCTTAAAAAAACATATAGAAGTTAAATCGTTGAAAAATTCTGAAAATATGATTCAAAATTGAAGTTTTGGACTAAAATAACAAATGATAGTTGAACAGATATATATAAGTCAAATCGTAGATCGATTTCGAAACAAACCACGCTTATGAACATAACATAGAAGGATGTTCGAAAACATATAAAAGTCAAATCGTAGAAAGATTTCATAACTACGATTTAAGATTTGAATTTATGGATAATAATGTAGAAGGATGGTTGAAAACATATAGAAGTCAAATCGTGTCATATTTTGAAATTACACTTCAAAAGTAGAGTTTTCGAAAATAATGTAGAAACAAATAGTGTAGCATACATGAAAATAATATGGAAGTTAAATTGGAGAAAGATATCGAATTTATGATTTGAAACTGATAGTTTTTTGACATAATGACAAATGATAGTTGTAGAAGACAAGTTATAGAAAGATTTCGAAATTATGATATGGAAGTAAAGTTTTGGAACATAATGTAAAAAAGATAGTCGAAAACATATAAAAGTTAAATGGTAGAAAGACATCGAAACGATTTGAAAATAAAGTTTTGGAATATAATATAAAACGATAGTTGAAAAACATAGAGAAGTCTAATGGTATAAAGATATCAAAACTTCACTTAAGAAGTGAAGTTTTGAACATAATATAGAAGTATGCTTGAAAATCATACATAGGTCGAATCGTACAAACATTTCGGAACTAGATTAAGAAATTAAGTTTTTGAACATAACGTAGATGATGCTTAAAAATCATATAGAATTCTAATCATAGAAAATGTTACAATTTAGAATAAAGATAATGTAGATGGATAATTAACAACATATGAAGGCCTAATTGTAGCATAATTTCAAAATTACACTTTAAAATTGGAGTTTATGAATGTAACGTAAAAGGATATATAGTTGAAAAATATATAGAAGTCAAATCATATAAAGTTTTTAAAAGTACGTTTAAATGAATTTGAATATAGTGTAGAAGAGCGCTTCAAATCGTAAAAGATTCCAAAACTATGATTTGGAATTGATGTTTTGGAATATAATGAAAAATGATAGTTGAAAAGATAGAAGTCAAATCGTAGGTAGATTTCGAAACTACGCTTATGAAGTGAAGATGTCAACATTAATCTAGTAGGATGCTTGAAAAAATAAAAGTCAAATCGTAGAAAGATTTTGAAACAACGATTTAGTAAATACATTTGAAAGTGAAGTTTTGGAATCTAATAAAAAAAAGTTACTTGAAATGATAGAAGTCAAATCGTAGATATATTTCGAAACTACGCTTATGAAGTGAAGTTGTGAACATAATGTAGAAAGACGCTTGAAAAATAAATAAAAGTCAATTCGTATAAAGATATTGTAACTATGCTTTGGAAATAATGTTTTGGGCCATAATATAAAATGATAGTTGAAAAATATATCGAAATTACGATTAGGAAAATAAGTTTTGGAAGATAATGTAAAAAGATAGTTGAAAAACATATAGAAGACAAATGTTAGAAAGATATTGAAACTACCTTTTGAAAATGAAGTTTAGAAAGATAATGTAAAATGATAGTTGAAAAACCTATATAAGTGAAATCGATAATAGAAAGAGATCGAAACTACACTTAAGAAGTGAAGTTTTGAATATAATATAGACGGATGCTTGAAAATCAAATAGAGGTCAAATCGTAGAAAGAATTAGGAACTACACTAAATAAGTAAAGTTTTGAACATAATCGTAGAAAGATTTTGGAACTACGCTTAAGGAGGGATGTTTTTTAACATATTGTCAAGGAAGTTGAAAAATCATATAGAATTCTAATCATAGAAAGATTTTATGGTTTATAATTAAAGTTTTGGAAGATAATCTAGACAGATAATTATTGACAATCTTATGAAAGTCTAATTGCAGCATAATTTTGAAATTATAATTTAGATTATAGTTTAGGAACGTAACATTAAAGTATAGTGAAAAAAACATATAAAAGTCAAATCGTAAAAAAGATTCTGAAACTACCATTTGGAAGTAAAGTTTTGGAATATAATGAAAAAGTAAATTGAAAAGTTAGAAGTCAAATCGTACATAAATTTCGAAACTACGTTTATGAAGTGAAGTTGTGAACATAATGTAGGACGCTTGAAAAACATATAGAAGTCAAAACATAACTATGATTTGAAAGTGAAAATTTGGAAAATAATGAAAAAAGAAAGTTGAAATAATAGAAGTTAAAACATAGATAGATTTCGAAACTACCCTTATGAAGTGAACTTGTGAACATAATGTACAAGAACACGCTTACAAAACTTATAGAAATAAAATCGTAGAAAGATTTCGAAACTATGATTTAGAATTGAGTATTTGAATAATAATGTAGAAGATAGTTACAAAAAGATATATAAGTCAACTCGTGGTATAATTCTGAAATTATACTTCAAAACTAGAGTTTTGGAACATAATATAAAAGGATAATTGAAAATTATATAAAAGTCAAATTGTAGAAAGATACTTAAACTACTATTTGGAAATAAACTTTTGGAACATAAGTGTAATAGGATAATTGAAAAACATATAGAAGTCAAATGATAGAAAGATATCGAAACTACGATTTAGAAATGATGTTTTGGATTATAATGTAAAGGGATAGTTGAAAAACATATAGAAGTAAATTGAAAGAAAGATACCAAACTACGCTTTGGAAATGAAGTTTTGGAACATAATATAAAAGGATAGTTACATATAAAAGTCAATTTGTAGAATGATATTGAAACTACGATTTGGAAATAAAGTTTTGAATTATAATGTAAAAGGATAGTTGAAAAACATATGGAAATCAAATGATAGAAAGATATTTTAACTATGCTTTGGAAATAAAGTTTTGGAACATAACATAATGTATGAGAAACATATAGAAGTCAATGGTAAAAAATATTGTAACTAAGCTTTGGAAATAAAGTTTTGAAACATAATGTAAAATGATAGATGAAAAATATATGGAAGTCAAATGATAGGAAGATATTAAAACTATGCTTTATAAATAAAGTTTTGGAAAAATAATGTTAAACATATAGAAGTAAAATGGTATATCGAAACTACGACTAGGAAAATAAGTTTTGGAAGATAATGCAAAAGGATAGTTGAAAAGCATATAGAAGTCAAATGTTAGAAAGATATTGAAACTACGCTTTGAAAATGAAGTTTTGGAAGATAATTTAAAATGATAGTTGAAAATCATGTAAGTCTCGAAGGTAGAAAAATATCGAAACTAAACTTAAGAAGTGAAGTTTTGACGGACGCTTGAAAATCAAATAGAGGTCAAATCGTAGAAAGAATTAGAAACTATGCCTAAGAAGTGAAGTTTTTGAACATAACGTTGAGGAAGCTTAAAAATCATATATAATTATAATCATAGAAAGATTCTACGATTTAGAACTAAAGTTTTGGAAGATAACGTAGATGGAAAATTGTCAATGATTTGAAAATCTAATTGCAGACTAATTTCAAAAGTACACTTTAGAATTGGAGTTTAGGAACGTAACGCAAAAGTTGAAAACATATAAAAGTGAAATCATATAAAGTTTTCGAAATTACGTCTAAGTAAATTTGAACATAATCTAGAAGGAAGATTGAAAAACATATAGAAGCTAAATCGTAAAAAGATTCGAAACTACAATTTGGAAGTGAAGTTTTGGAATATAATAAAAAAAGATAGTTGAAAAGATAGAAGTCAAATCATAGATAGATTTCGAAACTAATCTTATGAAGGATGCTAATCATGTGAACATAATGTAGGACACTAGAAAAACATTTAGAAGTCACATCATAGAAAGATTTTGAAACTACGATTTAGAATTGTATTTTAGGATAATAATGTTGAAGGATATTTTCCAATTTACACTTCAAAAGTGGAGTTTTGGAACATAATATAGAAGTATACATAAAGATTATATGGATGTTAAATTGGAGATAGATCGAAACTACGGTTTGAAAATGAAGTTCTGGAACGTAATGTAAAATAATATATAAGTCAAATGGTAGAATGATATCGAAACTATGATTTGAAAATGAAGTTTTGGTTCATAACGTTAAACTACGATTTGGAAATGAAGTTTTGGATCATAATGTAAAATAATAGTTGAAAAACATATACAAGTCAAATGCTAGAAAGATTTCGAAACTACGTTCAAGTAAATTTGAACATAATGTAGAAGGACGTTCGAAAAACATATAGAAGTTAAATCGTAGAAAGATACTGAAACTACGATTTGGAAGTGGTTTCTAAGAAGTGATGGTGTGAACATATTGTAGAAGGATGCTTGAAAAACAAATATAAGTCAAATCGTAGAAAGTTTTTAAACTACAATTTAGATTTGAATTTTTGGATAATAATGTAAATGGATAGTTGAAAAACATATAGAAGTCAAATTGTGGCATAATTTCGAAATTACACTTCAAAAGTGGAGTTTTTGAACATGTTGTAGAAGTATACACGAAAATCATATGTATGTATATTGGAGAAAGATATCGAATTTAAGTTTGGAAGTAAAGTTTCAAATATAATGACAAATGATAGTTAATAGAAGTCAACTCGAGCAAAAATTACAAAACTACGATTTGAAAATAAAGTTTTCGAATGTAATGTAAAATGATAGTTAAAAACATATAGAAGTCAAATATAGAAAGATGTTGAAACTACAATTTGGAAATGAAATTTTGGAACATAATGTAAAATGATAGTTGTAAAACATATAAAAGTCAAATGGTAGAAATATATCGAAATTACGCTTAGGAAGTGAAGTTACGCTTTGAAAATCATCTAGAATTCTAATCATAGAATTGAAGTCAAAAGGTAGAAAGATACGCTTATGAAGTGAAGTTGTGAATATAATGTAGAAGGATTAAAAACACATCAGCCAAATCTTAAAAAGATTTTGATACTAGGATTCAGAATTGAATTTTTGGATAACAATGTAGAAGTATAGTTGAAAAACAAATAAAAGTCAAATCGTGGCATATTTTCGAAATTATACTTCAAAAGAAGAGTTTTGGAACATAAAGTAAAAATATACATGAAAATCATATAGATGTTAAATTGGAGAAATATATCAAATTTACGATTTGGAAGTGATATTTTCGAACTTAATGACAAATGATAGTTGATAGAAGTCAACTCGTAGAAAGATAACGAAACTATGTTTACGAAGTCAAGTTTTGAACATAATGTAGAAGAACGCTTGGAAATTATATAGGGGTTAAATCGTATAAAGATTTAGTAACTACGCTTAAGGAGTGATGTTTTTGAACATAACGTCAAGGATGCTTAAAAACCATATAGAATTATAATCATAGAAATATTTTACGATTTAGAATGAAAGTTTTGGAAGATAATGTAGATGGATAATTGACGATCATATGAAAGTGTAATTGTAAAATAATTTCAAAATTACACATTAGAATTGGAGTTTAGGAATGTAACGTACAAGAATAGTTGAAAAAACATATAGAAGTGAAATCCTAAACAGATTTCGAAACTACTTTTAAGTGAATTTGAACATAATGTAGGATGCTTGAATAATATAAAAGTTAACTGATAGAAAGATATTGAAACTACGTTTTGGAATATAATGTAAAATGATAGTTGAAATACATATAAAAGACAAATGGTAGAAAGATATCAAAACTATGCTTTGAAAATGAAGTTTTGGAACATAATGTAAAATGATAGTTTAAAAAAATATAGAAGTCAAATGGTAGAAAGATATCAAAACTATGCTTTAGAAATGAAGTTTTGGAAGATAATGTAAAAACATATAGTAGTAAAATGGTAGAAATATATCTAAATTACGATTAGGAAAATAAGTTTTGGAAGATAATGTAAAAGGATAGTTGAAAAACATATATAAGCCAAATGTTAGAAAGATATTGAAACTAAAATGAAGTTTAGAAAGATAATGTAAAATGATAGTTGAAAAACATATAGAAGTGAAATCGATGGTAGAAAGAGATCGAAACTACACTTAAGAAGTGAAGTTTTGAACATAATGTAGACGGACGCTTGAAAATCAAATGGAGATCAAATCGTAGAAAGAATTAGGAACTACGCTTAAGGAGGGATGTTTTTAACATATTGTAAAGGATGCTAAAATCAAATAGAGATCAAATCGTAGAAAGAATTAGGAACCACGCTTAAGAAGTGAAGTTTTGAACATAATCGTAGAAAGATTTCCTAACTATGCTTAAGAAGGGATGGGTTTTAACATATTGTCAAGGATGCTCAAAAATTATATAGAATTCTAATCATAGAAATTTTTTATGGTTTATAATTAAAGTTTTGTAAGATAATCTAGATGGATAATTATTGACAATCTTATGAAAGTCGAATTGTAGCATAATTTTGACATTATAATTTAGAATTGTAGTTTAGGAACGTTACGAAATGGATAGTGGAAAAACATATAGAAGTCGAATCGTAAAAAGATTATGAAACTACCTTTTGGACATAAATTTTTAGAATATAATGAAAAAGTTAACAAAAGATAGAAGTCAAATCGAACATAAATTTCGAAACTACGCTTTATATGAAGTGAAGTTGTGAACATAATGTAGAATAACGCTTGAAAAACATATAGAAGACAAAACGTAACTACGTTTTAGAAATAAAATTTTGGAATATAATGAAAAAAGAAATTTATAATATAGAAGTCAAAACGTAGATAGATTTCAAAACTACGCTTATGAAGTGAAGTTGTGAACAAAATATATGACGCTTGGAAAACAAATAGAAGTCAAAAAGTTACTACGATTTGGAAGTAAAATTTTAGAATATAATGAAAAAAGAAAGTTAGAAAGAAGTCAAAACATAGATAGATTTCGAAACTACGTTTATGAAGTGAAGTTGTGAACATAATGTAGGACGCTTGCAAAACTTATAGAAGTCAAATCGTAGAAAAACTTCAAAACTACGATTTAGAATTGAGTATTTGGATAATAATGTAGAAGGATAGTTAAAATACATATGGAAGTCAAATCGTGGCATAATTTCGAAATTTTACTTCAAATGTAGAGTTGATCGAAACTACGATTTGAAAATAAAATTTCATTATATTCTAAAAATTTATGAAGTGAAGTTGTGAACATAATGTAGAATAACGCTTGAAAAACATATAGAAGACAAAACGTAACTACGTTTTAGAAATAAAATTTTGGAATATAATGAAAAAAGAAATTTATAATATAGAAGTCAAAACGTAGATAGATTTCAAAACTACGCTTATGAAGTGAAGTTGTGAACAAAATATATGACGCTTGGAAAACAAATAGAAGTCAAAAAGTTACTACGATTTGGAAGTAAAATTTTAGAATATAATGAAAAAAGAAAGTTAGAAAGAAGTCAAAACGTAGATAGATTTCGAAACTACGTTTATGAAGTGAAGTTGTGAACATAATGTAGGACGCTTGCAAAACTTATAGAAGTCTAATCGTAGAAAAACTTCAAAACTACGATTTAGAATTGAGTATTTGGATAATAATGTAGAAGGATAGTTAAAATACATATGGAAGTCAAATCGTGGCATAATTTCGAAATTTTACTTCAAATGTAGAGTTGATCGAAACTACGATTTGAAAATAAAATTTCATTATATTCTAAAAATTTATGAAGTGAAGTTGTGAACATAATGTAGAATAACGCTTGAAAAACATATAGAAGACAAAACGTAACTACGTTTTAGAAATAAAATTTTGGAATATAATGAAAAAAGAAATTTATAATATAGAAGTCAAAACGTAGATAGATTTCAAAACTACGCTTATGAAGTGAAGTTGTGAACAAAATATATGACGCTTGGAAAACAAATAGAAGTCAAAAAGTTACTACGATTTGGAAGTAAAATTTTAGAATATAATGAAAAAAGAAAGTTAGAAAGAAGTCAAAACGTAGATAGATTTCGAAACTACGTTTATGAAGTGAAGTTGTGAACATAATGTAGGATGCTTGCAAAACTTATAGAAGTCAAATCGTAGAAAAACTTCAAAACTACGATTTAGAATTGAGTATTTGGATAATAATGTAGAAGGATAGTTAAAATACATATGGAAGTCAAATCGTGGCATAATTTCGAAATTTTACTTCAAATGTAGAGTTGATCGAAACTACGATTTGAAAATAAAATTTTGGAATATAATGTAAAAGGATAGTTGAAAAACATATATAAGTCAAATGATAGAAATATATTGTAACTATGCTTTGGAAAAAAAGTTTTTGAACATAATATAAAAGAATAGTTGAAAAACGTATAGAAGTCAAATAATAGAAATATATCGTAACTATAATTTGAAAATAAAATTTTGGAACATTATATAAAATAATTTTTGAAAACATATAAAAGTCAAATGGTAGAAAGATACCAAAACTAAGATTTGAAAATGATGTTTTGGATTATAATGTAAAAGGATAGTTAAAAAAATAGAAAAGTCAAATAATAAAAAGATATCAAAACTATAAAGTATTGGAACATAATGTAAAAAGAATAGTTAAAATACATATAGAAGTCAAATGGTAAAAAGATATCGAAACTACGATTTGAAAATGAACTTTTGGAATATAATATAAAAGGATTGTTGAAAAACATATAGAAGTCAAATGATAGAAAGATATCGAAACTATGCTTTGGAGATGAAGTTTTGGAATATAATGTAAAATGATAGTTGAAAAAGATATAGAAGTTAAATGGTAGAAAGATATCGAAACTATAATTTGAAAATAAAGTTTTGGATTATAACATAAAATGATTGTTGAAAAACTTATAAAAGTCAAATAATAGAAAGATATTGAAACTACGCTTTAGAAATGAAGTTTTGGAAGATTATGTAAAACAATATAAGTAAAATAATAGAAATATATCAAAACTACGATTAGGAAATGAAGTTTTGGAAGTTAATGTAAAATGATAGAAAAACAAATATAAGTCAAATGTTAGAAAGATATTGAAACTACGTTTTGGAAATGGTTTAGGAAGATAATGTAAAATGATCATTGAAAAACATATAGAAGTGAAGTCGATGCTAGAAAGATATCGAAACTACACTTAGGAAGTGAAGTTTTGACGGACGCTTAAAAATCAAATAGAGGTTAAACCGTAGAAAAAATTTGGATCTACACCTAAGAAGTGAAGTTTTTGAACATAGCGTTGAGGAAGCTTAAAAATCATATAGAATTCTAATCGTATAAAGATTTTACGATTTAGAAATAAAATTTTGGTAGAGAACTTAGATGGATTTGGCAATGATATGGAAATCTAATTGCACACTAATTTTAAAAATAAACTTTAGAATTGGAGTTTAGGAACGTGACACAAAATAACAGTTGAAAACATATAAAAGTGAAATCGTAGAACGATTTCAAAACTATGTCTAACTGAATTTGAACATAATCTAGAAGGAATATTGAAAAACATATAGAGCTAAATCGTAAAATGATTCTAAAACTATGATTTGGAAGTGATATTTTGAAATATAATGAAAAAGATAGTTGAAAAGATAAGAGTCAAATCATAGATAAATTTCCAAACTACTCTTATGAAAGACGCTAATGTAGAAAGAAAGTTGTGAACAAAGTATAGAATGACGCTAGAAAAACATATAGAAGTCAAATCATAGAAAAATTTTGAAACTACAATTTATAATTGAATTTTAGGATACTAATGTTGAAGGATAGGTGAAAAATATAGAGAAGTCAAATCGTGGCACAGTTTCCAAATTACACTTCAAAAGTTGAGTTTTTGAACATAATGTAAAGTATACATGAAAATTATATGGATGTTAAATTGGAGATATCGAAACTACGGTTTGGAAAAGAAGTTCTGGAACATAATGTAAAAGGTTAGTTGAAAAACATATAAAAGTCAGATGGTAGAAAGATATCGAAACTACGATTTGAAAATGAAGTTTTGGATCATAATATAAAATGATAGTTGAAAAACATATAGAAGTCAAATGCTAGAAAGATTTCAAAACTATATTAAAGTAAATTTGAACATAATGTAGAAGGGCGTTTGAAAAACAAATAAAAGTTAAATTGTAGAAAGATTCTGAAACTACGATTTGAAAGTAGTTTCTAATATAATGAAGAAGGATAATTGAGAAGATAGAAGTCAATCGTAAATAGATTTCGAAAATATGCTTATAAAGTTATGTTGTTAACATATTGTAGAAGGACGCTTGAAAAACATATACAAGTCAAATCGTAGAAAGTTTTTGAAACTACAATTTAGAATTGAAATTTTGGATAATAATGTAAATGGATAGTTGAAAAGCATATAGAAGTCAAATCGTAGCATAATTTCGAAATTACACTTGAAGTGGTGTTTTAAATCATATTGTAGAAGTATACATGAAAATCATATGTATGTTAAATTGGAGAAATGTATCGAATTTAAGTTTGGAAGTGAAGTTTCGAACATAATGACAAATGATAGTTGATAGAAGTCAACTCGTATAAAAATTACAAAACTACGATTTGAAAATGAAGTTTTAGAACATTATGTAGAAGGATAGTTAAAACATATAGAAGTCAAATGACAGAAACTACGATTTGGAAACGAAGTTTTGGAACATAATGTAAAACGATAGTTGAAAACATATAAAAGTCAAATGGTAGAAAGATATCGAAATTACGCTTAGGAAGTGAAGTTATGCTTGAAAATTATATAAAATTCTAATCATAGAATTGAAGTCAAAAGGTAGAAAGATACGCTTATGAAGTGAAATTATAAACATAATGTAGAAGGATTGAAAACACATATCGGCCAAATCGTAAAAAGATTTCGATACTAGGATTTAGAATTGAATTTTGGGATAATAATGTAGAAGGATAGTTGAAAAACAAATATAAGTCAAATCATGACATAATTCCAAAATTACATTTCAAAAGTAGAGTTTGGGAACATAAAGTAAAAAATATACATAAAAATCATATGGATGTTAAATTGGATAAACATACTGAATATACGATTTGGAAGTGATGCTTTTGAACATAATGACAAATAATAGTTGATAGAAGTCAAGTTTTGAACATAATATAGAAGGACACTTGAAAATCATAGGGGTTAAATCGTATAAAGATATCGGAACTACGTTTAAGGAGTGATACTTTTGAATATAACGTCAAGGATGCTTAAAACCATGTAGAATTCTAATAATAGAAATTTTTTACGATTTAGAATGGAAGTTTTGGAAGATAATGTAGATGGATAACTGACGATCATATGAAAGTGTAATTGAAGCATAATTTCAAAAGTACACATTAGAATTGAAGTTTAGGAACGTAACATAAAAGAGTAGTTGGAAAATAGAAGTCAAATCCTAAACAGATTTTTAAACTACTTTTAAGCTAATTTGAACATAATGTAGGATGCTTGAATAAGATATAGAAGTTAAATCATAGAAAGATTCCAAAACTACGATTTGGAAGTAAAATTTTCGAATATAATAAAAAATGATGGTTACAAATTAGATGTCAAATCGTAGATAGATTTTGAATCTACACTTACGAAGTGAAGTTATCAACATAATGTAGAAGGACGCTTGAAAAATATATAGAAGTCAAATTGTAGAAAAAAAATTCGAAACTACATCTTAGAATTGAATTTATGGATAATAATGTAAAAGGATAGTTGAAAAACATACAGAAGTCAAATCATGGCATAATTTTAAAATTATGCTTCAATAGTAGAGTTTTGGAATATAATGCAGAAGTATATCGAATCGATGTTAAATATGAAAAAGATATCAAATTTACATTTTGGAAGCAATATTTTTTTAACATAATGTCAATGCTGCTTGAAAATTATATAAAATTCTAGTTATAGAAAATTTTTACGATTTAGAATGAAAATTTTGGAAGATACTAAAGATGGATAATTGAAACTCATATGAAAGTCTACTTGTAGCATAATTTCAAAATTAACTTTAGAATTGGAGTTTAGGAACGTAATGTAAAAGGATAGTTGAAAAACTTGTAGAAATTAAATCAGAGAAAGATTTTGAAACTATGTTTAAGTAAATTTGAACATAATGTAGAGGGACACTTAAAAAACATATGGAAGTTAAATCGTTGAAAAAATTGTAGAAATTAAATCAGAGAAACGATTTGGAAGTGATGTTTTGGAATATAATGAAAAAGTATAGTTGAAAAGATAGAAGTCAAATCGTAGATAGATTTCGAAACTACGCTTATAAAGTGAAGATACGAACATAATGGAGAAGTATGCTTGAAAAAAAATATAGAAGTCAAATCGTAGAAAAATATTGAAACAACGATTTAGAATTGAATTTTTGGATAATAATGTAGAAGGATAGTTGAAAACATATAAAAGTCAAACCATAGCATAATTTTGAAAATACACTCTAAAAGAGGAGTTTTAGAACATATGTAAAAAGGATAGTCAAATACATATAAAAGTTAAATGGTAGAAAGATATCGAAA
This sequence comes from Iris macrosiphon, assembly GCA_036927795.1. NCBI lineage: Eukaryota > Viridiplantae > Streptophyta > Magnoliopsida > Asparagales > Iridaceae > Iris > Iris macrosiphon. The sequence continues at coordinate 175,188,994 of JAYESA010000001.1, forward strand.
CTACGATTTGAAAATAATGTAAAAGGATAGTTGTACAACATATAGAAGTCAAATGGTAGAAATATATCGAAACTACGATTTGGAAATGACGTTTTGGAAGAGAGAATGATAAAAGGATAGTTGAAAAACATATAAGATATCGAAACTAGGATTTGGAAATGCAGTTATTGAAGATAATGTAAAAGGATATTTGAAAAACATATAGAAGTCAAATGCTAGATAGATACGAAACTACGATTTGAAAATAAAGTTTTTGAAGATAATATATAAGGATAGTCAAAAAATATATCGAAGTCAAATGGTAAAAATATATCGAAACTACGCTTAAGAAGTAAAAGTTTGAACATAATGTAGAAGGACGCTTTAAATTGTATAGAGTTGATTGTAGAAAGAATTCGAAACTATGATTAAAAAGTGAAATTTTTGAACATAACGTCAAGGACGCTTCAAAATCGTATAGAATTTTTGTCACAAAAAGATTTTACTATTTAGAATTAAAATTTTGGAAGATAACTTAGAAAGATAAGACAATGATATGAAAGTCTAATTGGAGACTAATTTCGAAAGTACACTTTAGAATCGGAGTGGAAATGAAATCGTAGAAAGATTTCGAAACTACGTTTAAGTGCATTTGAACATAATTTAAAAGTACGCTTGAAAAACATACAAAAGTTAAATCGTAGATAAATTATGAAACTAAGATTTGGAAGTGAAGTTTTGGAATATAATAAAAAAAGATTGTTGAAAAGAAGACGTAAATTCGTAGATAAACATTGAAACTACGCTTAAGAAGCGAAGTTATAAACATAATGTACAAATTGAAAAACAAATCGTAGAAAATTTTCGAAACTAAATTTAGAAGTGAATTTTGGATAATAAGTATAGTTGAAAGTATATAGAGTCAAATTGTGGCATAGTTTCGGAATTACACTTCAAAAGTGGAGTTTCGAAACATAACATAGAAGTATACATGAAAATCATACTAATGTTAAATTGGAGAGAGAGAGAGAGAGAGAGAGAGAGAGAGAGAGAGAGAGAGAATTTAAGATTTGAAAGTGATATTTTTGAACATTCGAACATAATGACAAATGATAGTTGATTGACGTCAACTGGTACAAAGATTTGGAAACTACGATTTGGAAGTGAAGTTTTGGAATATAATGTAAAAGGATAATTGAAAAACTATAAAAGTCAAGTACTAGAAAGATATTGATACTACGATTTAGCAATGAACTTTTGGAAGATAATTGAAAATGATAGTTGAAAAACATATATAAGTCAAATGGTACACAAATATCAAAACTACGCTTAAGAAGTAAAATTTTGTACATAGTGTAGAAGAGCGTTTGAAAATCGATATATGGTTCAAATTGTAGAATGATTTCGGAACTACGTTTAAGAAGTGAAGCTTTTGAACATAATGTCAAAGATGCTTGAAAATCATACATAATTCTAATCATAGAAAGATTTTACGATTTAGAATTAAAGTTTTGGAAATTAATGTAGATGGAATTGCCATCAATATGAAAGTCTAATTGTAGCATAATTTCGAAATTACACTTTTGAATTTGAGTTTAGGAACATAACACAAAAGGATAAAAAATGATGGTTGAAAAACATATAAAAGCTAAATCATGGAAATATTTCGAGACTACGATTTGAAAGTAAAGTTATGGAATATAATGAAAAAAGATAGTTCAAAAGATAGAAGCCAAATCCTATTTCAAAATTACACTTATGAAGTGAAGTTGGAAACATAATGTAGAAGGAGCTTGAAAAAAAAAATATAGAAGTCAAATCGTAGAAAGATTTAGGATTTTATTTCTAGACAATAATCTAGAATGATAGTTGAAAAATATATAGAAGTCAAATCAGGGAATAATTTCGAAATTACACTTCAAAAGTAGAGTTTTTGAACATAATCTAGAAATATACATAAAAATCATATGGATGTTAAAGTGGGGAGAGAGATCGAATTTAAGATTCAGAAGTTATATTTTTGAACATAATGACAAATGATAGTTGATAGAAGTCATCTCGTAAAACTACGATTTGGAAGTGAAATTTTGGAACATAATGTATTGAAAAACATATCAAAGTCAAATGGTAGAAAGACATTGAAACTATGATTTGCAAATGAACTTTTTGAAACATAATATAAAAGGATAATTGAAAAACATATGAAAGTCAAATGATAAAAAATATCAAAACTATGCTTAAGAAGTGAAAATTTTGACCATAACATGAAGAATGGTTGAAATTCATATAGAATTCTAATCATAGAAAGATCTTACGATTTAGAATTATCGTTTTTGGAAGATAGTGTAGATAGATAATTGACAATCATATTATTGAAATTCATATAGAATTCTAATAATATTGAAACTACGCTTGGAAAAGTTATACAAGTCAAATAGTAGAAAGATTTCGAAACAACGATTTAGAATTAAATTTTTGGATAATAATAATGTAAAAGAATAGTTGAAAAAATTACATAAAGTAAAACCGTGCCAAAATTTCAAAATTACACATCATATGCGGAGTTTTGAAGCATGATGTAGAAGTATTTAGAAACAGTCCCCACAAAAATTACCAAAATTAAGAGCCAAAACTCATTAAAGCTTTCTGACCCTTAATAGCAAGATACATGAAATTGGTTTTCCTAGAATCTTGATTATGTTGATACCAAATTTTGGTTGTGTAATAAACTAGAAGAAAGATAAAAGAAGAAGATGACAACGAGAACATTAATAAATAATATGTGTAGCCACCGGTCCTATTGGTCCAGGTCTTGGGTTCGGGCCAAGAAGACTTATCAAACTAGATCGCTAATAACTTGGGTTCACAAAACTCAAGTCATTTGTTTAAAATCGAAAAAAAAAAATCCGATGTTAGGGAAAAAAAGTTTTTAAAAGGCAGCCATCAGTTTCTTTTCCCTGTTACAATAAACAAAAAGAAAGGAACAATATGACCTAAATGAAATTGACATACTCACTTGATAGGATCCTTCTTTCCCACCAACGGCGTCTTCTTCCAGTCCTCCTCTTCCTCGCCACTGTAGAAATCCTGGAGAGAGAAAAGGGGTGAACTCATGAGAATATAAATCTAGAGAGAGACACTTGGTTTCTACCGTCCTTCTCTTCCTCGCCAGAAACCCTAGAGATCGAGAGAGGAGGGGGGTGAACTCATTATAATATAAACCTAGAGAGACGCTTGGTGGGGTGGTAAATACCTCTCGTGGAGGAGTATACTCGCCTTAATCTCGCCATTCTCGATCGCCTTAATCTCGCCATTCTTCTCTACAGAAGAGGAAGGAACTATCCTCTTCTCCTCTCTCATTCTCTCTCCTCTTCTTTCTTTTCTTTTTTTTTTTTTCTTTTTTTTTCTTACTCTTGGGTGTGTTTTTATATAGGGCGGTGGTACGAGATCACGTGGGACCACAATTTGTTTGTTTTTTTTAATTTGACCGACCGTTTATTTCCTTTCTTATATAGCTTCTTTCCTTCTTCTTCTTTTTCTTCTTTTTTTCTGTTTACACTGTGTGTTTTGGGAATGGGTCCCACCAAATTTCAAATTTCTTAAGCAATTTAAATATACATATATTATAGGATTTTATGTACGAATCAAATAACATATCTATAAATTATTTGAAATGCTAAAACCTCAAATATATAACAGCTTTTCGTTATTTTAATTAGATTACTAGTACAAAATAAGTTTAAGAAAATTATCACGAGGATAGAAAGTCCTTACCAAGAACATTTTAGTCTCTCCATTAAAAAAAATAAATAAACTATCGAAACATTTCTTAATAGGACATTTTATTATTTTTTTTATATTTTTTATCTGTTCATGTAAGAACGTAAACAGAAAAAAAAAATTAAATTTAAATTTAAGAAAAAATGATATTTTTTGAAGAAATTTTTTTTCCTGAAGAGTATACTTGGAAGTAATAAATAAAAATATTAATAAAAAATAAAAGTTGAATAATGCACGTTTGAGATTTTTTTTTTTTAATATGGTCTTCTATAGTCCATTATTTGCAATATAGTCTTTTAATCAAAGTAGTAAGTAAAATTATTCTATTTATTATAATTTCTTTTATAATCTTCAGTAAAATAAATAAAAATTAAAAACACAAACAATTTTTTTGTTTTTTGTCTTAAAAGGATAAAAATAATAATAAAACTATCAATACATAACAAAAAAAATTATTTAGGACATTTTTGCTTTAAGAGGGACCTATATGCAAAACATAATGTTTGGAGGGACCTATATGTAAAAAAAGACAACATAATAAAGGTGGTTTTATTATTTTTTTTGGCTATTTGATATTATCTCCTCTTAGATTAGATATATTAATATTATCTCATGTTAGATTAAAAGTTAAAAATACCTCTCTGAAAGTGTCGTTAAAAATTTTTTAACGACACTTTCAAAACTCATTAACGACACTTTCAGGTTTTTAACGACACTTTTAGGGAGATGTTTTTAACTTTTAATCTAATATGGGATAATATTAATATACCTAATCTAAGAGGAGGGTAATATCAAATAGTCCTATTTTTTTATTCGTCAAAAAATAATTTAAAATAATTTATGTTACTTTTATTATTCTTTTTAGAAAATAAAAAAATGAAAAAAAAAATGTTTTCACTAAATTTTTAATTTTTTTTAGTACTTTTCATTATTTTTAACGGGACTAGAATAAATAAAAAAGCCGTTCTTAACGAGGGCATTTTGAATATTTAAATGAGTAGAGAACCAAAACGTCATTCGTAAGGATATTGTCAAAAGTTATTTCACTATAATTTAATAAAAATATATAATGTTCTGTACGAATTTTTTTAAATATATATTCTTAGAGTTAGATTTATTCTAAAATATATTCATAATTTTTTATGAGAAAATTTGAGTTGCACCCCATTTTATTTATAATAATTCAATGTGCAACCTACTGCTTTATCTACAACACCCCTCAGATCAGTCAAAAATTAACGGTCAACTCCCGTGTCAGATCGGGTCTGACCGGGTCTGCTACCAGACCGGTCCGATCCGGACTTAGCGGACCTCAACGGTCGAAACCGCGTCCGAACGTTGCTACAACCTGGCCGGACCGGACCGGACTGGCGAATCGGATACTCAGACTCAGTCCGGACCCACATACTATATGAACCGATTCGGACCGATCTGTTGACCGAGTCTGGACCGACCCAGATCGATTTTGACCGGGCGAATCTGAACCGATTTTTGGACGGCCGGACCAACATACACCTTGATATATTTGTAGAGACGAAGAGTAGAACAATTAGGGAGTCTTAAAAACCAGCCGCAGGTTATCTTCCACCAGTTGATGGCACCGCCGATGTGCCATATGCTAGGAGAACACTTTACTTTTGTCATATTGTTTAATTTCAAAACGAAAACTTACGATCTTACCAAATACTTCAGCATTTTATGACAATAAACTGCAAAAACAAGCACTTACAAAAGCAACTTATGATAAACTTCAATGATAGAAATCATGTCCTATTGTAAAACCTATCCAGAACCAAAATCAATATGAAAATTCTCGCGCCTTATGCTACAACCTAAGATCTCTATATTTAATTTGCTTATTCTATAGGATAAATTTATTGGAATAAATAAACTCGTTTGTGAAACAAGTACATATCATCTTTTTAGATTCATGGATATAGAAATGGACTCCATTGAAGCCGTTATTGAGAGACAAATTTGAGGACTCTATGTTATTGGACATAAAAAAATTGTAGATTTTTTATGAGAAAAGATTTGAAGTAATGTATTCATCCTTATCCGGAGTCTTGTTTTTGTGCAGTTTGGATCATAATCTAATAACTTGAACTACTGTTTGAGTTTGTGTGTTGTAGCTTTTCAATAAGCTCCTGAAAGTACTCTCCCCCCTGCAGTCAAGATGCTGTCCAAAAATGTTGGAAACTTGCATCTTTTATTTTTGGCTAAATTTAAACCTGATACTCTCAACTATTATAATTTTTTAGCTTAATATTCTAAATTTTAAAATTAGACAACTTGATACCTCAACTATAAGTATACAACTTAATATTCTATGTTAACAGAAAAATCAAAATGACAAAAATATTCTTACCCCTATTCTCTTTCCCTCTCCTTGGCGACGTGACGACGACGGTAGCAACGAAACAAGAGAGGACGAAGACATGAGAGGAAGGTGGAGGGGGTGGGGGGACAACATGAGACGGGAGTCGCGTGCGACAACGAGGGACGGGGGTCTGAAACTACAGCAGGAGGTTGGACGGGGATCGGAGACTGCAGTTCGAGGCGGAGCGGAGATCGGACGATGTAGATCGAGACGGAGCGGGGGTCGAAGGTTGTAGGGAAAGAAAGAGGAGTAATTTATGGTTTTTATTAAAAAATAATAATAATAATTAACAATTGGCTGAGGTCTAAATTTTTTTAATAGTTAATGGTATCAAATTATCTGATTTTTAAGTTTAGAGAAATTGAAAAACTGAAATAGTCGAGGGTATCAAGGGAAATTTAACATATATTTTTTTTTTCAATTTAAAGTTGACACGAAAAACACTTTTCATCTGGATAGAAATTTAGAATCATACGTTGGTAAAAATAAATTAAGGCTTTTGATAAGGGCACTGCACATTTTACTCGGGGCTAGCCCAGGATTGGGGCTAGCCCACTAAAGAGGAACTTTTATTTATACTAACCCAACATTTTACTCATACTAGCCCACTACTTCCAAACCCTCCCAAACCCTCCCTACCCGACCGGAGCCCTCCCCCCTCCCGCCGTCCTCCTCCGCCTCCTCCCCCGTCCTCCACCGCAACCTCCCGTCGCCGCGCCTCCCATCGTCGTCGCCGTCAAAACCAAAAAAGAAAATGAAAAAATAGAAGAACTGTCAAAATGTTGATTTTTAGGACTGTCAAAATTTTGACAGTCCTACCAATTGGAAGGACTGTCAAAATTTTGACAGTCCTAAAAATGTATGTTGAATTTTTAGGACTGTCAAAATTTTGACAGTCCTACAAATTGGTAGGACTGTCAAAATTTTGACAGTCCTAAATTTTTTTTTTCTGTTAATTGTTGGGGGGGCCAATTTCAAAATATCCTTAAATTTTTTTAAAGTATTCTATTATTTAAAATAGTAAATTTATTATTGGTACATTAAATATTTTATAAAAAATTTTTTACCAAAAGTAAAATTTGGAGGTCGAAACATCGTTTTTTTGCGATTCTAAAAATTTGGGAAGTCCGTCAAACGGTGAAACGGTTTATCCCGAAGTACTTTTCCATACAGTCATTTTGGCTCAAACTGGAGCTTGTTTCGATCTCCCAGTCAAAAGTTATGATACTTTAAAGTTTTATATTTTTGCCTGTAATATGTACGTCTTACTTCGGATGAAAATTCTCTCTACACGAATTGTGTTACTCTCGTCGAAAACATACAAATAGACCTATTGTGTGACGAAAAACGATTTGAAAACAAATAGTTATGGTCGTTTGAAGTCTGATCGACGGTAGACGTAATATTCGTACGGTAGATTTTTTTTTGTTTTTTTTGTTCAATGATAACATATTCTATTTTGGATGTTAAACTAAATAAAAAAAATCAAAATCCAAAACTAACTAAATAGAAATAAACTTAAAAAAAATGCTGACAATTAAAATGAGGACTGTCAAAATTTTGACAGTCCTCATTGTTTGTGGGACTGTCAAAATCCTGACAGTCCTAGTTTTATATAAAATTTTCAGTGGGTTAAAATTAGGACTGTCAAAATTTTGACAGTCCACATAGCTTGTGGGACTGTCAAAATTATGACAGTCCTAACAATTTGTAGGACTGTCAAAATTTTGACAGTCCTTCCAAGTGGTAGGACTGTCAAAATTTTGACAGTCCTGATTATAACAATTTGGACTAGCCCCAAATGAGGACTGTCAAAATTTTAACAGTCCTTCCAAGTGGTAGGACTGTCCAAATTTTGACAGTCCTGATTATAACAATTTGGGCTAGTCCCAAATGAGGACTGTCAAAATTTTGACATTCCTCATTGTTTGTAGGACTGTCAAAATTTTGACAGTCCTTCCAGGACTGTCAAAATTGACAGTCCTCATTATAACAATTTGGACTAGCCCCAAGTAACTTTTAGAATGGCAAACTTGTAATTTTTTTTAAATTTCTAATGGACTAGTCCCGAATAAAATGTGCAGTGTCCTTATCAAAAGCTCTTACCTCTGATTCTCTGATGGTAGGGTCCTATTACTAGAAACATCGTAGGAGCTAGGATTTGGGGTAGAAAAACTATGGCATGTTTGGTTACATTTTTTAAAGTTGTTTTGTTAGATTTAAACACCAACTCACAAAAAATTGCGTTTGTCAGATAACACTTTGAAACTATTTTCAAAACATTCTTTTAGAAAATATGCGTTTAAACGCAGCTTTCGAGGAGGAACCAAAACCCTATTTTCTGAGTGATTTTTTTGGATGTTCCTCTACTGTTTAGCGGGCCCTACGCTCACGCCCCCCTCGTTCACACTCTCTCGATTCTCTCTCCTCTTACAAAATTTTCCTGATGGATCTGAGGGTGACGACGTCCCTCGACGAGCTCGAGGATGATTGGGGAGACCCAGATCTGACCATGGCGCCACCTCGACGGCCCGTATAACTCCTCGTCGAGTCTTCTTCGTCGGTCCAGGCTTAAGTCCTCCTCGTCGACGACCGAGGCCACGACGACTACCTCACGACGAGGTCCAGGCTCGAGCTTGGCTTCGGTCTCCGCCATCAACGAGTTTAGGTTGGTGCTGCGCTCGAGCTTGACAGGCCGGAGATGAGCTGCTCCTTGCACGCGTCGGAGGCGACGATTGTCGTCTTCTTAAAAAAAAAACCTAACTCCATCGTCTTCTTCGAGTCAAACACAGTTGGGAAAACTCTAACTGCGACCCAACTCCTCTTCTCCTCCCGATCTATCCTATGCGTGGAGCGTGAGCACCACCGCCGAGCCCGTGCGTGAGTACCGTCGCCCCCGCATGGAGGAGCAGCGCAGATCTAGGAGATGCGGCGGCGGTCGGTGCGGACCTCATCGAGCTTCTCGGAGCGATCATCAGCCTTGGGGAAGTCCTCGACGCGGACCTCGTCGACCTCTCCGATGCGGTCTGGTCAACTTAGGGAACAACGACCGCGACGGGAACGACAATCTCCGCCGCGAACGAAGACCCGGAACCCTAGTACCCGGAACTCTGTGTCGGACACGAATTGGATGGACCGGATACAGATGTTTTGTTGGACACCGACAGATTAATTTTAATACAAATATTTTATAAAATTTTAATTAAAAAATTACTTAAATTTTTTTTTTTTTCGAACAGAATATTCAATTTTTTTTTTTCAGAAAACTAATTTTCAGATGAAAGTAACCAAACGCAAAGCCAAAATTTCTACACTCAGAAAACTGTTTTCAGAACAAAATTTCAGAAAGTCAAAATTTCATAATTACACATTTTTTTGGGTTTTGTCTTCTTGCGTTATTGATTAATACTTAAAGAATTAATCTTATTACCACTAATTCTTTATCAATTATTAGTAAACAAATAATAAATGATTAATAGCAATCATTTATACTATTATTATATAACTTTTTTTTTTTTCTGAGATGTTCGATATAATGTTCGAGACTTTATGCATATTGCGTTGTATGTCTTTTTGGTCCACTGACCCTAAACTTCCAACCAAATAAATGGAAGGAATAATACATCCATATGGTTCGATCCACTGATCTTTTGCCACGAAGACATGATCTTATACATTTTTTTCTGTAACCACAAGGTCACACTAGTTCGGCTATTATTAAATAACTACTTTAATCATTTTCTAATGAAAATGATATTCCTTGAATCATTAGCAATGATTGATTTAATTAATGATTAATGTAATCATTCTATAACAATTTTCTTAATCATTATTCTAATAATAATAATTATTATTATTATATTTATTATTATTATTATTATTATTATTATTATTATTATTTCTTAGTGGTAAATCCTAATTGAATTTTTTAAGTTGCAATTTAATTTTGAGAGGAGTGTGTCTTTGTTTGTACAGATAATCAGAACCTAACCTGAAGCCTATATGGATGAATCCAGGTCCAGTGCTTGAACTGCATTTTTCCAGGTTTGGGTCCTAATCCAGGCCCAGCCTGACCAGAAAATAACCCAATGTTCGAAAGTCCATGGTAATCCATGCTACCCAACAATTGGTTTTCTACATCCAATTTTTACTTTTATTTTTATTTTTATTTTTATTTTTATTTTTATTTTTATTTTTCCAGACATCTTTTCAGTTGCTACGAGACTAAATATTCCTTTATTTGTACATAGGGCTGCAAAAGAATAAAGTCGTTCACGAGCTGCTCGAAGCTCGGCCCGGTAAAAGCTCGTTTGAGCTCGGTTCGTTTAGTAAACAAGTTGAGCTCAAGCTTCATTTTCGAGCTCTTTTAATAAACGAGGCAAGCTCAAGCTTACAAGTACTCGGCTCGTCTGAGCTCGCAAGCTGGCTCGTTTAGAAGCTCGTTGCTGGCAGTCTACCAATTTGTTTTGTTATTTAAATTTAAATTTGTTCTTGTTGAATTTTAATTTTATGTATGTTTGTTAATAATATGGTTGTGTGCATTATATATTTATATGTCCTTAATAATTGATATTAAAAAACTTTTTTAATTAAATTTTTATAAATAAATTATTAATATTACATGTACTTGAATTCAAGCCTAACTAGCTTGAAATCGAGCTCGTTAAACTTGAAATCAAGTTTAACGAGCTTGATGTGAGCTTATCAAGGTTGTTTATCAAGATTGAATCAAGCTTGCTTATCAAGTCAAGTTCGAGCTCAAACCAAGCCGAGCTCAAACTTAATATAAACAAACTCGAGCCAAGCTCTAAAATAAAATAAAAACTTATCAAGCTCGAGCTTGATTAATTCTAGTCAAGCCAAGCTAAAGCTTATAAAAGCATGACTTGACTTGGCTCATTTGCAGCCCTATGCACATACAAAATACTCATAGGTACTCAACACAATTTTCTTCCTTAATATGCTCTCTTATTTTGTTTTCCTCCAATAGTAACCTTACTGTTTTTATGAAATTAGATTTTTTTTTTTTTCAAGATTCTCTTTTTCTTGATCGAGAACCTCCAAATTAGAACAATTATGCTGCTTTCCGCTGACCACTTGGAACAGACACGACGGATTTACAGAAAAGGAGAGTGATAGTTGACAACTTTGGATTAAAATTTATTCTTATTCTTATTCCATTGTCCAAATATAAAAAAAGACCCATCTTACAAATGGAGGGATCATGTTGAGCCCTTAACCTAAGGGGCAGGAGAGTACAAAAATGGCCTCCTCAATAGTCAAAAAAAGCGAACCCTCGCCGAGGAAGTTATGAATGTCATTTGCTCTTTGCAACTTCTCCATCACTTCTCCCACTGGATTTACAAACACCACCTATATATCAAGCAATAAAAAAAATTTATTATGTAAAATAAAATGAAGTTTGTGCTTAAGCCTATATATAGTATGACTAATTAGCGTTTAGACCATGTATTTTTTTTCAGCTTAAAGTTTAAGTTCCGACATTTTCAATTGTAAAGTCTGGATTCTAGATTTTTATTTTTGGTTTTTCCTTTTCTGTTATATTATTCTTGTTGGATTGAATCTCATTTCCGGTTGAGCGCTCAAAGCGGATTGACAATGGAGTTTGGTAATTTAGTCTCACATCGGATATGAGATGGATCATGAGATGTAGATAATTGAAATTGGTTCAGGTCTTACATGAGAATTCTCTTTTAAGGCATATGGATCCAGTCCAATATCGTACCTCATGGGCCAACTCCGGTTCGGATCACACCGCGTTCCTAACAAGTGGTATCAGAGCCCAAGGTTACGGGGCTGGTTTGAGCGGCTCTAGTTGGTTTGAAACAGATGGTGTTGAACTTTTATAGATTATACGGACTCTTCTCAAGGTGGAGTAGGAGCATCAACTACACAAATTGACTTTAAAGGTGAATTCGATGAGTCCAAGGTGAAGCAAGACGTTGCGGTTGACGCACAATGGTGGTGTGGATGAACGTGTCAGGTTTGGTTCTGTGGTCGAACAGATCGAGATGGCAATATGTTGGATCTCCTGGGTTTGAAACAAATGGTGCTGAACTTTCATAGATTATACAGACTATTCTCAAGGTGGAGTAGGAGCATCAACTACAAAAATTGACTTTAAAGGTGAATTCGATGAGTCCAAGGTGAAGCAAGACGTTGCGGTTGACGCACAATGGTGGTGTGGATGAACGTGTCAGGTTTGGTTCTGTGGTCGAACAGATCGAGATGACAATTTGTTGGATCTCCTGGGTGCTCGGTTAGCGGGAACGAACAAAGGTAGCCGATGTGTGCTAAGGGTGCTCGGCTAGCGGGAACGAGCAAAGGTAGCCGGGGTGCTCTAAGGTTGTTCGGCTAGCAAAAACGAGCTAAGGTGGAGATTGTTGGATTGTATCTCATTTCCGGTTTAGCGCTCAAAGGGGGGTGACAATGGAGTTTGGTAATTTAGCCCCACATCGGATATAGGAGGTGGGATCATAAGGTGTAGATAATTGGAATTGGTTCAGGCCTCACATAAGAATTCTCTTTTATGGCATATGGACCCAGTCCAATATCGCACCTCATGGACCAACTCCGGTTCGAATCATACCGCGTTCCTAACAATCCTTTCCAACACGTGTAACATGTGTACTCATGTTAAGGATAAAAAAAAAAAAAAATCAAAAAAAAAAAAAATTCAGGATCCAAATTTATACATATCAGAACTTAAATTCTAAGCTGATAATTTTTTTTTTTTTTTACTAAAAGTAAAATTTGGAGGTCGAAACATCATTTTTTTGCGATTCTAAAAATTTGGAAAGTCCGTCAAACGGTGAGACGGTTTATCCCGAATTACTTTTCCATACGGTCATTTTGGCTCAAACTGGAGCTTGTTTCGATCTCCCAGTCAAAAGTTATGATACTTTAAAGTTTTATATTTTATATTTTTGCCTGTAATATGTACGTCTTACTTCGGATGAAAATTCTCTCTACACGAATTGTGTTACTCTCGTCGAAAACATACAAATAGGCCTATTGTGTGACGAAAAACGATTTGAAAACAAATAGTTATGGCCGTTTGAAGTCTGGTCGACGACAGACGTAATATTCGTACGGTAGATTTTTTTTTTGGGGTTCAATGATAACATATTTTATTTTGGATATTAAACTAAATAAAAAAAAATCAAAATACAAAACTAACTAAATAGAAATAAACTAAAAAAAATCCTGACAATTAAAAAGAGGACTGTCAAAATTTTGACAGTCCTCATTGTTTGTGGGACTGTCAAAATCCTGACAGTCCTAGTTTTATATAAAATTTTCAGTGGGTTAAAATTAGGACTGTCAAAATTTTGACAGTCCACATTGCTTGTGGGACTGTCAAAATTATGACAGTCCTAACAATTTGTAGGACTGTCAAAATTTTGACAGTCCCACAAGCTATGTGGACTGTCAAAATTTTGACAGTCCTGATTATAACAATTTGGGCTAGCCCCAAATGAGGACTGTCAAAATTTTGACAGTCCTTCCAAGTGGAAGGACTGTCAAAATTTTGGCAGTCCTGATTATAACAATTTGGGCTAGCCCCAAATGAGGACTGTCAAAATTTTGACAGTCCTCATTTCTTGTGGGACTGTCAAATATCCTGACAATCCTAGTTTTATATAAAATTTTCAGTGGGTTAAAATTAGGACTGTCAAAATTTTGACAGTCTACATAACTTGTGGGACTGTCAAAATTATGACAGTCCTAACAATTTGTAGGACTGTCAAAATTTTGACAGTCCTTCCAAGTGGTAGGACTGTCAAAATTTTGACAGTCCTGGTTATAACAATTTGGGCTAGCCCCAAGTAACTTTGGAAAACTTGTAATTTTAGGAAATGTGCCTGTCAAAATTTTGACAGTCCTTCCAAGTGGTAGGACTGTCAAAATTTTGACAGTCCTGAGAATTACAGTGGGCTAGCCCCGAGTAACTTTCATGATGGCAAACTTGTAATTTTTTCTAATTTTGAAATAGGCTAGCCCCGAGTAAAATGTACAGTGCCCTTATAATTTGCCCACATGGTCAACATTTCCCCAATTTGCTTGTCACAAAAAAGGGTTTTTGATAAGGGCACTGCCCATTTTACTTGGGGCTAGCCCAGGATTGGGGCTAGCCCACAATAGAGGAACCCTTACTCATACTAGCCCAAGTTTATACTTGGGGCTAGCCCAGGTTTTTGAAAAAAAAGCATTGTTCTGAAACCTAGCTTCCCCCCTCAGCCCGATCGGAGCTTTCCCCCCTCAGCCGACCCCCTCCCGCCGGCCGATCTCCGCTGTCCTCCTCCTCCTTGTCGATGGCTCCCAAAGTCTCGAAAGAAGCAAGGTAGAAATCCTCATTCTCCTTGTGCTATTGTATTTGAAAAATTGTCCAAAAATTATAAGAAATCATCTTGCATGTTGAAAATTTTGAGTTATTTTCTTTCAAATGAGGGCATACTAGTCCTTGGCGGAGTCTAGGATGTAGTTTAGACATAGAAGTCGTTTGGAACATGATTTTAGGGCGTACAATGTCGAGACTGCTCGACATTGTCGAGCAGTATCGAGCGGGACTGTAGAATTTCCTACAGTCCCATATAGATTTAGGACTGTAGGAAATTCGACAGTCCTATATATATATAGGACTGTCGAATTTCCTACAGTCCTAAATCTATATGGGACTGTAGGAAATTCTACAGTCCTAAAAGATTAGAACTGTTGAGAAAACTACAGTCCTGTATACTTACAGGACTGTAGAAATGGCTACAGTCCTGGGAAAAAATTCACTTATTATGTTAAAATAGAAATTAATTTTTGTCTGTATCTTATAGTCATGCCCCTGGAAAGGACACTGTGGATGAAGAAATGAGAAGACGCCCTACTGCGTCGATGCGTAAGGAACGCACAGTTTCGCAAGGCGTGACTATCCGCGAGGGCGAGGCACGCCCTCAAGTGAGGAAACGTCCATTGACGAAGAAGATTGCCACAAAGAGACGTGCTCCTCCTAGTTCTTCCGGTTCATCTTCCTCCTCCGATGAGGACATGCCAAATGTTCCAAATCGGCCTACTGATGGTTCAGGACCTTCTCAGCCTGCAGATAGTCCTGTCGAGAGTCTTCCACAAACTCTCGGAAACCGGCCTACTGATGGTTCGGGACCTTATGAGCAGGCAGAGAGACGAGTCGACACTCGTCCAAACGGTTGCTCTATGTTACCGTCGATCGAAAACCATATTGCATACCAAATATGGAACAATCCGGTAAGTACATTACGTTATGATAAATTTATATATAGTTGTAAGTTCAAAGTTCATTTTACATGGAGGTTTAATTTCATCCAATTGTTGACTTTTCAGGAGAGTGGTCGTTTGTTGACGGTGATCAACCATGGCAAAAAATGCAATACATGGAGGTATACATTATTGGGAGATGATGTGAAGGCAAAAATCAGTCCCACCGGTCTACAATATTTGGCTAGCTACTCATATACGACGGTGGACAATGCACTGATTTCAGCATTTGTAGAAAGGTGGCATCCAGAGACCAACACTTTCCATCTACCAAATGGGGAGTTGACGATTACCCTCGATGACGTCCATCATATATTGGGACTTAGGGTTGATGGTCGTCCCATGCAGAATCATACTTTTGATGACTCCAGCATCGACTATTACGACAATATTGTGGATCATGTATCAGGGTGTCTGGGAGTTGATTCCACTAGTTTTACTAGTCTTCGAGAATTCAAGAAGTCCTATGGACTTCCTCTAAAATATTTGGAGGAGATATTCGCTGAGACGGCCCACGAAATTGATAATAGCGATAATGTGGCCCGCGGATATATGCAGTTCATCTTAGGGGCTGTAGGCATTACCGATAAGTCTGGAACGGCCATAAATGCGAAATATCTCATCGATATGGACAACATTGAAACGGTGGACAAAATTTCTTGGGGAAGCGGTATACTGGCATACCTTTACCGCGAGCTTGATGCGGCATCCCGTGTGGGTTCGAAGACAATTTCCGGATGCCAGACTCTACTCCATGTATACATATATCTTTGTCAACTTTTTAAACTATAAATTGAAATTGTGTTATTTAATTTTGGACTAATATATTTTCTGTAACGTGAAGGCATGGATATACGAGCACTTTCCAACCCTGCAGCGGGCGAAGCTGAGCCAAGGGTATGACGAGAACCTTCCTAGAATGTGCCGCTGGAAGCCGACTAAAGAAGATGCCAAACGTTCTCACACATTGGCCGCTCTACGGCATGCCCTCGAAGATATGACGACAGAAGAGGTGAATATAGACCTAATTTTGTACTTAATTGGTATTAATTTACTACGTTATGCTAAATGACATTATGTTAAATTTTATATGGTACAGATTGTATGGGATCCATACCGTGATTTGCGACAGACTACCCGTCCGTTGCAACCAGTCGTCTTATATCACGGTGTTATCAGTTGTCATGAAATCAATGAGGCTTATATGCCGGATAGAGTGCTACGTCAGTTTGGCTACGTCCAAACTGTCCCAAGGCGAACTTTGCAAATGATAACTCCTCCGCGCGGTACAAAACCGCTCAACTATATACCTGCACATTTCAACTGGGTATCGCACTACTTCACCGAGTGGCAACGCCACGTCATTAGAGATACCGGCCGGCTAGCAGCAGTCAATATGGCGGAGTGCAGCGACGACTACCTCCCCTACTACGCCGGTGTCGGACTACCGACCTTGTTCCAACGCGGAGGGGATATTGTGCGTGTACCGTCAGATCTTCCTCCCAAATCGGTCTTATATACTGCACTGGTCAAGATGGTGAGCCTACTTGTAGAGTTTAAGTTTGATATTTGTCACTGTGGCTAACAATTATTTTTATTTTTCATGAATAGGCAAGGAAAGTTAAGAAGTTGGGAAGAAGCCTCGTCAGTTGCCAGGGTTCCAATTATATGACAATCAATGATGAACTCCAAAATATCGACAACGCTGAAGAATATCCTTTCTTGGATACTAGAGAGCAACGCACGAAGAGGCGCCATGACATTTGAACAATCATTTTGATTTGTATAATTGTGAACGTTGTAAAACTTTAAACTATAATTTGAGTTGTAAACGTTGTAAAAGTTTGATTGAATGTGACTTGTGACAATTTGAGTTAATTTTGCTATGTTGTGACACTATGAGTTTATTTTGCCTTGTTATAACTATTTTGATCTGTATACTGTGCATATTGGTCAGTGGGTTAATTGTATATTTTGATCTGTATACTGTCCAAATTTGACAGTGGACTGTGACAATTTTGACAGTTATATATTTCCTCAAAAATTGACAGTGAAAAAACTTTAGGACTGTCACAATTTTGACAGTCCTAGTTTACACTAGGACTGTCAAAATAGTGACAGTCCTAAAGTTATATATTTCCTCAAAATTGACAGTGAGAAAACTTTAGGACTGTCACAATTTTGACAGTCCTAGTTTACACTAGGACTGTCAAAATTGTGACAGTCCTAAAGTTATATATTTCCTCAAAATTGACAGTGAGAAAACTTTAGGACTGTCACAATTTTGACAGTCCTAGTTTACACTAGGACTGTCAAAATTGTGACAGTCCTAAAGTTATATAAATGTACATATTGACAGTGAGTAAACTTTAGGACTGTCACAATTTTGACAGTCCTAGTTTACACCAGGACTGTAAAAAATGTGACAGTCCTAAAGTCCTGGCAGTTTTCCATAATGACAGTCCTAAGTTATTGGTAGCAATGCGCATTATACAATCAAAATCTTCATAACTCTTTTCATTACAATAGGTACAACATATAGTTCAATATACACTTAAACATACATGGATCAACACAATATACATCTTCACATGGGGCAGTATCAATCGATTAAAATATCAAAGTAGTCGTCCGACATAATTTTTGGATCCTCCATCTTCATCATCTTCTTATAGGCCGCCATTGCATCCATGTAGGGTGTCGTCCATGCGATCGCTTCCTCAGGTGCGTGTTTATACCAAAGCGTAGAAGGTGGCAGAATAGGAGAATGAGCGATCAACCTTGGGATGACGAAGTGTTGTCCGACAAGCCCAATGCAACATAGAGTGGATACTCGGTGTTCGGCCGGGGGGCACACATTGGAAAGAAAGTATTGTTAATACCCTGTGAGATAATTACAATAGGTAACTTATACCTATTAGAGAAGACGTAAGCAGCAGGTGGGACATCCATGTAATGCTCTGGTCCGGTAACTGTTTCCGTACAAGGTATGCCTGCCAACAAATCTCCAACAATTTCTTCGCCAAGTATCTGGCTATAGAAGGCTAGTCGCGACTCCAACTCCTCGTACAGCTCTGCCCTAACCTGTCGCCATCCTGCTTCCACTGAATAGCCTAGTTGTCTTGCTAGTGCATGGTATCCACAGTGGCCATCCGCAGGAACATCATCAATAGTCCAAATGAAGTTCCGTATCTCAGGTAGAAATTTTTCAATGTATAGACTATAAGAAACATAAAAGTTTTGAACACCCTCCGCCGTGACTGCATCTATCGTTTTCTGTTTCTTCCCCCTTCGAATAGTTAGCTTAGGAGTTCGAACAAGGGACTTCACCTCCAAACTGCGTTCGACAAGTTCAAATAAGGATGGATCTCTTTTAGTTGACTCCTCCTCCTTCTTTTTGGCTCTACTCTTTCTTGAGTGTGGTCTTCCCTTAGGAGTTCGAACAACGGATGGCTCTTGCAATCGAGTAGTTGCCGGGACTGCAATCTCTTGGATTTTAAACTCAATGGATCTTCTCTCCGGTTCCGTTGTGCCATACCACCTTGCGTGAAGTAGTTTAACTTGGGGCAACGCAAAGAAATCATCTTGCACTTCTACCGCCGGCATTATCGACAGCTGTCGCCAACGTTGGTCAACACCGTCTATTGGAATAGGTATAGATTCACGACGGTATTCGTTGATTTCATGTGCACACGGAAGTCCCAGTGAATGTCGATATGAACAACCGCAAACCTCGGGATCATAACCCACCGACTTCGACCTACGAATCTCCTCAAACAATAACCCCAAGGCCTTGTGAGATACCACATGGGTTAAACCATCCAAGAGATTTTCTTGCTTGTATTCATGCTTTGCAATATTGAGGCTCATCTCAAATGATGCTACAATATCGTTCACCGTGGCAATAGTCATCAAATGAATCGATTGCCAAACAGAGACAAAATTACCGACCGATGAGCGTAGATATCTTTTTAAACATGAGTGTGCCCCTTCGACCCGGTTCGTAGTGATCGTGCCATAATGCTTCACCATGTTGGTCCATGCTAACATGAATTGCTCTTTATGTGGTCCTAGCCAAGTATCTTTGATATAAAATATGCATGTCGGGTTGCTTGGCTCCCACTTTTGTTGGAACATGTACCATGCTGCCTCGTAACTGTCTGTAGTACTTGCTCGCCATACAAGACTCCAATCACTGTAGAATTCTTCGAAGCGAAGCATGTCTATTTTACCGTCCACAGTTTCAAATTTTTTCTTGCATTGAGCATGGATATTTCTATTTATATGCCAAGTGCATAGTAGTCTATGCGCATGAGGAAATACAATATCTATAGCATTTATCAACGCATATTCTCTGTCAGTAACAAAAACAGACGGCTCTTTGTAACCTGTGTAAAGGGATTGTAGTTTCCTTAACGCCCATGTGTAATCCTCTACTGTCTCACTCTTCATAAAACAAAAAGCGACTGCAAATGTTTTTTCCGTACACGTAAACCCGACAACATGCAAAAGAGGCATCTTGAACTTGTTGGTCTTATATGTACAATCAAGGACCAACACGTCTGCGAAGGACCGAGCCATATGTGTGCAATCAGGATGAGCCCAAAACAATGAAAGGAGTTCATCAGTTTGTGGATGTCTTCTATGGTACTCCACGTAGTGATGCTCCCCAAGCAACTTCAATACTTGCTGCATCGCCATTCTTCCTTTCATACTATTGCATTTTGCTCTGGCCAAACTATTATAGATCGTCCTCATGGTAGACTTGTTCCCATCTTGTTTTTGTCGCACAGCAGAAAAAATTTGTTTCGGTGCAACTCCTGAAAGGAACAAGTCTTCAACCAACTTTTTTTCATCCTCCTTCAGACGTGCCACGTAGGCATGACCCGTAAGCGTCCCTGGAATAGGATGATTGTGTCTTCCATTCTTAACTTCGATTATCCACTTCACATCTTCAACTTTTACAATCAACACCTTCAATGGACAACCACATTTTCTCGTCCCAACATTTTTCTTAGGAATTTCTTTTTCAACAACACCCTTTTTTTTATGATCCCTAAACACACCTCCTCTTTCGCATCCAAGCTCAAGATATTTTCGGCCCGGCCGAGATCGGATGGATCTTGCAATGACAATAACTACGTTATGTCGTCTCCCAACTTCTCTGCACCACTCTATTGCTTCTTCATGGCTTGCAAATTCAATATCCGTTGTGAAAATATCATCCACATCAACACCAACGCCAGGATGTACCACAATCTCTGAACAAGGTTCCTATAACCAATATAAAAAAATATATAAATTAATAACTTCATCTAAATATCAAGGACTGTCACTATTTTGACAGTCCAATTTTTATATAGGACTGTCATAATTATGACAGTCCTACTTTTAATTAGGACTGTCGAATTTATGACAGTCCTATATTTATATAGGACTGTGTAATATTTGACAGTCCTATATTTATATAGGACCGTCTAATGTTTACAGTCCTAACTCGTGACTGTCAAATTAGGGTTGTCGTTTTACGTACCGAACGTGCTTCGAAACAACCAACTTGTTCTTCGGAACGTCCGGAGTGCATAATTAATGAATTGGACGATCCGACTTCGTCATCGAACATTTTTTCATGCATTGTTCCTACATTAATCAAAAGAAACTAAATCTTTTTCGCACAATTGCAAAACTTATTCAACGTAGCTTGTCGAAGACATACCGTTATAAGTATTTTCCTTGGAGTATCACCAAAGTTAAATACTCCTCCAACCACAACTACCTATTTCCAAATTTAGGTTTGGCCTTGGTGGAATGAGGGTTTCTTAAGTCTAGGTGGAATGCCAAAAATAGAAACCCATTCCACTTTTATACTTTGGTGTGGGGCAGCCCCAAGTGTGGCAAACTTGTAATTTTGGGAAATGGACTGTCAAAATTTTGACAGTCCTAACAATTTTTAGGACTGTCATATTTTTTACAGTCCTAACTAGGTTAGGACTGTCAAAATTGTGACAGTCCTTCCTACTTTTAGGACTGTCGATATTTTGACAGTCCTTCCATGTGGTAGGACTGTCAAAATTTCGACAGTCCTGATTATAACAGTGGGCTAGCCCCGAGTAACTTTCATGATGGCAAACTTGTAATTTTTCCTAATTTTTCAATGGGCTAGCCCCGAGTAAATTGTGTAGTGCCCTTACAAATTGCCCAAAAAAGGGAGCCCCAACAACCCCCATTAAATCAGAAAAGAGAGGAGAGATGGAAAGAAGAAGAGGAGAGGAGGACGACGAGGAGAGGCAGGCCCTCCGCGGACCGCCGAGGCGCCCGGTCCCGGCCTCCGAACCGGCCGGATGGCCGACGGTGGACGGGCCGCTGGGGCTGTCGGCGGAGGAGGGGATCGGCTACGCGCGCAGCTTCTACCGGTGGGGCTTCCTCCTCCTCCCTTTCCTCTGGGGAGTCAACTGCTTCTACTTCTGGCCGGTCCTCCGCCGCTCCCCGGCCACCCTCCCGGCCTCCTCACCTTTCCTCCAGATCCGCCCCTGTGAGCCTTCCTCCACCCCCGCGCCCTCTCTTCTTCTACGTGTCGGACACGATATAAACACTTTTTTTGGTTTTGAAATCCTGGCATAATGCACGCTCGGGACATTTGAGCACCATGCGTTGCATTTCTTTTGGGTCCATTATCCCCCAACCTTCACCATTTTTAAATGGAAGGAATAATAAACTCCCGTGGTTCGATCGACTGTCTTCTGCCACCCAGCCGGAGTCTTTTAACTCTCCTCGGTAATCACAATAGCCACTATATAAACACTTCGAAAGTATGATTGTTTTGGTTAGGGTTTTTCTGGATCTCTTCTTCAATGCACGTGATTTGGGTTGAAATTGGGTTTTTTAGGGTTTTGATTCTAACGTTCTAGTTTTAGAATGTTATGTTTGTCAATTTCGTTTAGGTTGAATTTTGATATGTAGTTTGGCTCTTTAGTGAAAATTGTTTTTAAAAAATAGTTTTTAGGAGGCAAATATTGTTCTAGAATCTCACTAGTAGGCACATTTCCCAAAAGTTTGGTACAAAGGTTTTGTTGTTGGTGTTGATCCTTCACCAGTACACTCTAGAGATGGCCTAGGTTAAGCAGGTAATGGGAACACTTAATATAACATTGTCAATTCAAGGGTTGGGATTGCTACTTCTTTGCAAAAACTGGTAGCAGAAGCAGCTTTTGACAGCAAGTGGAAGGCTTAGCGGCCCCAAATTTTAACTGATTTTTGAAAAGGTTTTTTGACAAGCTGTTCTTACCCAAACAGCTTTGGACCGTTTTCCAAGTAAAAAAAAGCAGTCTCCAATAAGCAATCCAAAACCCGCCTTATTTGAGATGAGAGAAGAAAAACCGTTTGAGATGGTTTTGAGTGTGTGTAAGGGGGATTGATAATATATATGGAATATTTAGGAGTTTATGATTGTATCTGGAGGGAACATGGATTTAGGCATGAAGCAAAAATATGATAGTTGCTACTGTTGTAGACTCGATGGATCATAAAAACTTAATGGATGAGAACTTTTCATGTGTCCAATCCCAAATGTTTGGGATTTTAGGCTTAACTATTCCGCATATGTATGTGTACCGTGCATGCCATAGATATCCCTTTTCCCCTTCGTCTAACTATATAAAGCAAGGCAAAATGATAGTGTTATTGACCTTCCCCCCCCCCCCCCCCCCCCCCTAAGGTTCTAGCCTTCTAGGTATTGGGTTCATGCCGATGTTTTACATTCACATAGCATGTAATGGATGATGTATAAAACATTGGTATTCATCTCAAGGACCCTAAAATATACCCCCACATAAATCAACATTGAAATAAATAAATCTAAACACAATGGTCTAAAGTGCCCAATGCCCCTTGCCATCCTATAATATATGATGAATATAAGTTTGAGCAGGGCTGACCCAGCCAGGGCAACCACCCAGGGCCCACGAACCATGAGGGCCCAAAATATCTGTTTAAATATAAATATATTAATATTCATGTATTTAAAATAGAACTAGTATGTACCATGGGCCCCCCTTAATACAAAACAATTGTGGTGTATTGGTTATTATGTTAGACTTGCATACTATAGGTTCTTAGTTCAATTCTTGGTGGTAACATTTTTTTTAAATTTACTTTTATTTTTGTTTTTTAAATATTTTTTACATTATGTATGGGTCCCCATTTTGAAAGTTTGCCTCCCCACCCCGAGCTCAGGACCGGCCCTGACTTTGAGCGTCCTTATGGTTGTTTTACATACAAAGGAGACATTCCATATGCAAAGATCAAAGCATAATAGAGGTATCTACTTATTTACAGACTATTATAACAATAGTAAAAGCTATTTCAACTTTTCACTAGTCTCTTTGAGATGATCAATCTTGTGGTCCTTGAAAAGGGAAAGACAAAGCAAGGATGATGTTGAAATAAAAAGAATTCCAGCAAACTATCCATAAAGTTGGCCTGAATGAAATAGAGTTCGATAAATGAAACTTTGGCCAATCCCTACGATAATTGGGTATCTGTAAGCTTGGCTCGAATTTGAATGATTAGTCTATAAAATAGAAGCATGGAAGAATAAAATAGAAGCATGGAAGAAGTTTTGGGATATCAAGAATTAAAATTACTAGGATGAAAAGATGAAAACAAATTAATTAAGCAATGCTCCTGCACCTTTAGCAAAACTTCAGAAGAAATGAAAATGCAATATTAATATATATTAATGGCCAAGTGATGATAGCTAATGTTGATTATTTTTGCTATTGGGGTCTATCATGCACCATGATTGAGAGAGAGTAAGAAAAATGCTCATAGAATTCAAGCAAGACGATTGAACCACAATTTGCAGTACCGCCAATACAGTTTGACATGTTCCGATTTGATACTGACGGTACTGATACTGATCAATACCGAGTTACCGACATTAGATATCTCTTTTCCAGTCAATTCGGCAGAAAAAAATGAACAAAAAAGACCAATTAATAAGGGTGTAAAAGAATAGTAAAGTTGTAAAAGCATGTAAGTGAAGAAAACTTATTTATCGCAGATAAACCAATCAACAAGGGATGATTATTTTTTTCTTTGAATTTTAAAACTACTAAGAAACAACACAAAGAATGCCTAAATATATATATTTTAAAAATTCTGAATTTTTAACAATTTATTAATAATTATTTGTTTTCTGATACCAAAAAATACGATACTCCTATTCGAAACCGTTGATAGTGTCAATATCGCCGATGTCGATACTCATAGGAAGGTTCCGATACCGATTCCGAAATTAATACTGCAAACCATGGATTGAACTAGAGGATTAGTTTATGATTGTAGGATACCCACAAAATTGAAAGGAAAGTTTTATAAGATAATAATAAGACCAACTGCGCATTATTCAACGGGATGGTCGAACTTAAGAAACGTGTTAAAAATAAGTGTAGCTGAAATGAAAATGTTGAGATGGATTAGTGGGAATACATTAAAAGGATCAGATAAAAAATGAGCACATCTGGGGAAAGTTGGAGGTGGTGTATATTGAAGATAACTAGATAAGACGAGGGAAAATTATGGTTTAGACAGGTGTGTTAGAGACTTAGATGCACCTTTAGGTGTAATAAGATATTAGTTAAAGTAACCGGTACAGCGAGAGATATACCTAATGAAGTTGGGTTGAAACTGTGAAAAAGGCTGACATTTTCTAATGTTTGAGAGGAGGCGACCTTCACAAAGATAAATGGAGGATTAGGGTTCATAACTTCATGTAACAGACCCCAAAATTTTGGGGATAAATTAAGCTTTGTTGTTGTTGTAGCCAATATACTAATCAAATCG
The DNA here is from genome assembly GCA_036927795.1 of Iris macrosiphon. Lineage (NCBI taxonomy): Eukaryota > Viridiplantae > Streptophyta > Magnoliopsida > Asparagales > Iridaceae > Iris > Iris macrosiphon. The sequence continues at coordinate 175,214,282 of JAYESA010000001.1, forward strand.
GATATTTATTATATTGACCGAAAACACAATGAAAGACGAATTTGCATGTCTAATGTTTCCATCTCAAACCTGAATTTTGGCTTATGTGTGTTTGCCAATATTAGAACATTTATGGTTAAGTTTCCCCTTTCGAAGAATATCTGCATAACTTCAGTGAATTAGACTGTAAATTTATAGGGGTAACATTTTCTGTATGTGATTCAAATAGTGGATTTGTGGTGCGTCATTCATGATGCAAACCTGAGTTACTCCACTATATTCTACTGATTGCATAGCACATAAACTTCTCTACAAATTTCTCCTAATAAACTTGAAGAAATATTTTGCAGATGTTATGCGATCTGCTATAGGCTTTGTGATCTTCTCTGTCCTCCTCACAACATGGTCACTAACTTTTATGATCGGAAGGGAGCAGCTCTTTGGCCCAGTGTGGAAGGATCTTGTTATGTACAATCTGGCAGACAAATTAGGCCTAACGGGGTGGAATTAGTGTTCTATTTCCCTCTGCGATTCTCTAGTGATCAAACCTCTTGGCATTACTCACAAGTATTCAGTGAATAGCTTCAGAAATCTATCATACTAAAATGTGAATAACGTATTAACCATTTAAACTACATGATATTGAATGTCCTTTTGTCTGGAGATACTGTTGTTTGGTGTTTCTTGTTCCTGCAACCTGTTTAGTTTCAGTTCATAAGTACTTCCTTTGTTTGATGTAAAGGTTTCAGCTTATTAACCAGAGTATTCAATCTCCATAAACAATTTTGAGGATACTGGGCTGTTATTGCTGCTTGTGAGACTTTATATATACGAATTCTGGGATATAAGGCTGTGTTGTTGCTGCAGGTGTTCAATATGAGGAGGTTCCGAGACTTGATTGATTCTAATGAGGAGCTCATTTTAACTATGCTACTGAATTTTGTGACAAGGTCAAATTGGTCGTGCTCAGGAAAATAGATAAAATTTGGCGATACAAGGCAAGAATAGTCTGAAGGAGGCAGTTGTGAGCCTGAAAAAAACAACATAAACGGCATTCTATATTTACATAATTTTCCTATGGTGGTAATTGGCTATAATTGAACGGCTTTAAACGAGTCTTGAAGATAGTTCCTCTTATTTTCCCATACTATAACAATATAATTTATACTACTATATAATATGAAAATTTAATACTTCAACTTCACCGTAAAAACTTTTGTTTCAAAAATATGGTTGTGTGTGTTTATTAATTAAAATTGTTTATTAGATTTAGGCTGTTGATAAGGGCACTACTAAAATTACTCGGGACTGTCCAAATGTTTACTATTAATAATTACAAGTTTGCCATTTCCAAAATTTATTCGGGGCTGTCCACTTTTGATTTTTTTTATAATCAGGACTGTCACTACCAATTTTTAGGACTGTCAAAATTTTGACAGTCCTAAAAATATATATTGATTTTTTAGGACTGTCAAAATTTTGACAGTCTTTCCAATTGGTAGGACTGTCAAAATTTTGACAGTCCTAAAAATATATGTTAATTTTTTAAGACTGTCAAAATTTTGACAGTTCTTCCAATTGGTAGGACTGTCAAAAGTTTGACAGTCCTAAAATTTTTGAAGAGCCGGAGGGGAGTCTCAGAATGTCATCGCGTGTCGCGTACGTGTTGCAAATAATAAATCCAATGGTACGTAGTAGTAGCAAGACTAAGTGGAGAAGTACTCAACAAAGATCAATCAGGAGCAAGCAAACACCATGTAAAGAAAAACTCTCAATAAAGAAAAAAAATACAGGAATAAGGATATCTAAATAGCAACCATAGACGTGAATACCTAGCTAGGAGTAAAAATCACTATAAAACAATAGGGAATGTTCCAGCAACAAAGCCAAACTGTCTCTCTCTGTGTTTCTAGCTACAACCCCAAATTCTGTCTCCCATGTGACCCATTGGCACGACCTGCATTCTTAGACTCCCCTGCAGAGCTGTCAGAGTTCTTCCTCGACCTCCTTCCCCTCTTGAGAACAATTGGAAGGAGGAGGAGGAGACGGAGGCGGAACGCTCACGCGGTGGGACGGCGGTGGAGGACGGGGGGAGCAGGAGGAGGGAGGTGAAGAGTTTGGGTAGTATGAGTAAACTTTTGACTAGTATAAGTAAACTTTTGGGCTAGTATGAGTAAACTTCATTCATTAATGGGCTAGCTCTAAGTAAATTGTGTAGTGCCCTTATCAACAGCCTAGATTTAACATGAGTAGTTAGATAATTACGTTTAAAAAAACATTAAGAGTGGTTGTTTGCTTTCCTCAAGTAGTAAAAAATTAAGAATTTCATATATACTTGGTCCAAATAAAGTTGGAAAGCTAAAGCTAAAATACAATGTACATAACAACTGGGTCAGATGTTCGAGCTGGCTTCGGAATATACTTTTTTATTTTAATGTTAAATATACTATAATATATAACATAAATTCAACTGAAGGTTGATGATCTGGATCAAAGAGGCTAGTAAATCAGTATCACATCAATTTTGTACATTTGCATATAAGTATTGCTCCGTTGCTTGACTTGGAATCAATAGAACTAATCATAATAAAGAAAAAAAGAAGAAGGAAAGATATACCAATCAACAACATTTGCAAACATTTTCAATTCACTTTATGCTTTCTTATTCAAATAAAGAAAGGTGATAATTATCAACAAACTGTGCTATTTCAAAATTTCTTTTAGCGAGCAGATACCAGTGGCATTAGGGAATACGACATTGGCTTTCTGCGTTCCATAGTTATCCACAGCCAGTAAAAACTTGGAGATATGTCGGGTGCAGAAAAGCTTCCCTCATTTTTTTTTTTTGGGACTAATTTGCAACTTGATACCCTCAATTATCTATATTTTTCAACATGATACTTTCAACTATTTTAATTATAAATTTGATATCTTGAAAAAAAATTCTCCAAAAAATTTCTCTCTTTTCTCCACGCCCACACACCACTGCCCCCTCCCGCGTGCACCTTTTCCTCCCCGGCCCTCCGGACTGCCCCCTCCCTGCGCGTCACCACTCCTCCGTCGACCCCCCTCCCCCCGCAGTCCCGCCGGCTATCCCCTCCCGCCACCTCCCTTCTCTCTCCACAGCACGTGCATTGCTTGTGCTGCCGCCATCGTCGGAGAGAGAGAGAAGGAAGAGGGAGGGGGGGAGGGACATGAGTATTTTCGGATTTTATTTTTATTTTTATTTTTAGGATGTTGAGTTGAAAATATTCAATAGTTGATAGTATCAAGTTGGTAATTAAAAAAGTTTAGAATATCAAGTTGAACAATATAAAAAGTTGAGGATATCAAATTAAAATTTAACCTTTTTAGAATCTTTTCCTTCTCTTAAATAAAGGAGCAGTTATAGTTTGTCATTTTCTCGTGCTCACGAGTAATGCTTCAATCAAAGTTATAACAGACATCTTAGTACTGCTAGTTCAGTATCAGAACTATATCATACTAAAATACTTAAATATTCAATTAACTGTTGGTGTTTTTCACTTTATTTTGGAAGTTTTAGTTTCACATTACAAAACCACTAATATGTATATTTCAATATATATACCTTTGCTTAGTATTGGTATATGCATATAGGATGGTGGTCCATGTGGATTGATTTTCCTAGAGGGATTAAATGGGAACCCAATTATGACAATCTTTATTTTGTCACCACCTTTGTGAACTTTTTCTTAGGAGCTAAGTCCCGAAGGGGCTTAGCGACTCGGACTCGGGCTCAAGGGCGCAAAGTGGCACTTTGTTGGCGCACTTTGCATCGTCGTACGGTGCCCGTGCGCTCATTTTATGCACGAGTTGCATGCACGGTTGCTTTCTTGGGCGTATGCTTGCTATGCGTCCAGGCGCTTTGCGCCCTGGAGCTATGCGGCTAGGCGCTATTCGGCCAAGGGCTATGCGGCCTAGAGCTATGCGGCCAGCGAGCTTGTATGAGCGAGTCGCATGTAGAGGGGATAGGGTCAACTGTTGGTGGCGCATGCGGCGCATGGTTATCCTTGCCATCCGGATTATGCGGCGTATGCGGCGCGAGGGTGTCTGTGCACAGTGGCTGCTGCTTTCGGTGGTTGGCGGCGTTTGACGGCGCTGTCCTGTGTAGCGTGACCGACGACGGCGGTGACGCATGCGGCTACAGCTACGCATGCGACATGGTGTCGGATAGCGCATATGCGGCCTTGAGCTTTCTTAGGCAGCATAGGTGTTGTTCTCCTCTATATATAGAGGAGCTTCTCTTTTTTCACAGAGAAGAAAAACCGAGAGCACTAGTGCGATATGCGGCCGCAGTGAGCACCATTTCACAAAGTATTTTCGAGTGATCCGGAGGTGACCAAGAACGTTCCAGAAGTTCTCGTGTGGACTTGCTGGTTCCTGGGGGGCAGTTCGTTATATAGCGCGAATCTTGCCTTGAGCTCGGGTGGTTTTGATCACCATAACAAGGAGTTTCCTTCTTTGTATTTTTTTTGTTCCCGTTTTTTCTCGTTGTAACATCTGCGAACGTAAAGAGAAGAACTATTTTCTGATTCTTGTTGTATTTTTATTTTCTTTGGGTCGTTAGTTTGTAACTTGTTTGTGGTTTAGTGTTGCTGTGGAGTTGTGTGTCACTGTAGAGACGCTCTCGAATGACTCACAGTGCACCAACTTTTATAGAAGACGAACTCTTGAGTGAGTCTCTTCTTTGTTGACCTCCTCTACTTTGATTTGGCTTCGGGACTAACAATCTCAAGGCAAGATCCGAGTTAGAATGGTCAACGGCTCAAACCTTCTCGATACTAGCTTTCACAAGTTTGAAAAGTTTGATGGTGAATAATACAACATTTGAAAAAGGAAGATCTCCTTGAATCTTCAACTTGTCAATGTTGCTTATGTGTTGGTTGATCCTGAACCTACCATTCCCGAAGATGGAGGAGAGATTGCCGTTGGCATGGCGCAGGATGCGCAATCCAAGTGGAAGAAAGACAATGACCTCTGTAGGTTGTTGATTCTCAATGCTATGGACGACTCGATGGCAGAGTCCTACTGCAAGAAGGGCAAGAGATGTCTGGAAATCTCTTGAGAAGCACTACAAAGTTGACGAGAAAATGTCTAAATTTTATCTCGTCAAAAAATTCTTCATTATACAATTTGAGGACGAGAAGGTGATGCTACCACAAGTTAATGAACTTCTGAAGATACAACAGAAACTGGAGGAAGAGGGCATGAAGCAGAAAGATAAATTTATGGTGGGGGCTATCGTCACCAAACTTTCTTCAGGCTCGATCAAGTTCAAGACTAACATGTATCGCAAGAAGATGAAGATCCAGCTCGAAGATCTTCTTCACTAGATTCACATTGAAGATGAAGCCAGAGGAAAACTTAATTTGGACTCCTTGTCTAAGAAGTTGGCCAAGGCCAATATGGTACATGCAAGCGATTTTAAAAGGAAGCAAAAATTTCCCTACAAGAAGAAGAAGAAGGACTTCAACCAGCGAAGTTGAAGTCGGCTCAGTTCAAGCCAAAGCCTAAGACTGATGTGACGTGCTACAACTGTGGCAAGACGGGTCACTACAAGAGCGAGTGCAGGTCGAAGCCTAAACCGAAAGATCAAGGTGAGCTTAACCCATATGATTGCTCAGGTTGAGTCAAATGGCGTGGACACTGACTGCTGGGTGGATACTGGTACATCTTGCTACATGTGCTCTAAGAAGGAGCTGTTCGCCAAGTACGAGCCTACCTCTGAGAAAGTCTCGATGGCGGATAAGTCTCAAGTTGCAGTACTGGGGATCGAGACGGTAGTCTGAAGCTGACTTCTGAAAAGTCACTTACACTGGAGAATGTGAAGCATGCACCAATGATCGCCAAGAATATAGTTTCTGGGAGTCTTCTGTGCAAGGCGGGCCTAAGGATGTATATCAATGCCGGTCAGATGGTGATGTCCTACAAGAGAGCATACTTCGAAAAAGCTTTCTGTACCGAAGAGATGTTTAAACTGCAGCTTGTAACTTCTTCTGTTTGTATCAATGCAGTCTCTACTTCTGGTTATTCTCTTGAGTTATGGCATAACAGACTAGGACATATGCATTATAAACACATTAACAAGATGTCTAGTCTAGGCCTTATCTCCAAATGTGGGGGTAAGGAGGTGGAAAAATTTAAAGTCTGTGCGCAGACGAAGATCGTCAGGAAGCCGTTCAGAAGGGTAAACCGAAGGACAGATCTTCTGGAGTTGGTACACTCAGATATCAAGCAATTCTCCACAAAGACCGGAATGAAGTATTTTATCACTTTCATTGACAATTTCTTAAAGTACGCGTTCGTATATCTTCTCAAGTCAAAAGACGAAGCGTTCGAGAAGTTCAAGGACTTCAAGGCTGAAGCAGAATGTCAAACCGGTCAACAACTTAAAAGACTCAGAAGCGATCGAGACGGAGAATATCGTTCCTTGGAATTCACATCGTTCTGTAAAGAACATGGAATTATCAACGAAACATCTTGTCAACGAAACATATTCTCCGTATTCTCCTTAATCTAATGGTGTAGCAGAAAGGAAGAACATGACGCTGACAGAGATGATAAAATCCATGTTGCTGACAGCAGGACTTATAAAGTGCTTCTGGGGAGAAGCAACGCTTACGGCTACGTTTATTCTGAATAGAGTATCGTTCACGACATCTGAAATTACTCCTCACAAGGTCAGAACCAACTTGAATGTCATTCGAGTGTGGGGGTGTTTGGCGTATGTGAAGCTTTCAGACCTCAAGATTCAGAAGTTGGGAACAGAACTACGAAGACGATATTTCTGGGCTATGTTGATAAAAGTGATGCTCGGAGGTTCCTTGATATCGAATCTAATCATATCATAGAATCTTGCGACACAAAATTCTTTGAAGACAAGTTTGCTAGGCACAAGAATATTGTTCTCGCGGATGTCCCAAAGAATACTGCTAGCACAGATGAGGCAAGTACCTCTCAGAGCGAAGTAGTCCAAGAAGAAGTTATCATTGATGAGACTATATTTGAATCAGAAACCACTGAGCCGAGGACAAAGCGAGTGAGGTGGCCTAAGAACTTTGGAGAAGACTTTGTTACCTATCATGTAGAAGATGACCCGCTTACCTATGATGAGGCAATGAAGGCCAGAGATGCTATTTTCTGGAAGGAGGTTGTCAATGACGATTTTGACTCGATAACTTCGATTTTCTCAGATGCAGGGGATTGATTACTTTGACACATATGCTCTCGTTGCACAGATGACTACTATCAGGATGCTGACTGCTCTAGGTTCTATTCACATAATGATGATTCATCAGATGGATGTCAAGACAACATTTCTGAATGGTGAACTAATTGAGAAGATTTACATGCAGCAGCCAAAAGGGTTTGTCGTCAAAGGTCTTAAGGACAAAGTATGCAAACTATTAAAATATCTGTATGGTCTGAAGCAAGCTCCCAACTTGTGGCACGAAAAGTTTGACAAAGTTATCAGATCAAATGGCTACAAGGTCAGCAAAACTGATAAGTGTGTGTACACGAAGTTCGCTGGTGATAAAGATATCATCGTTTGTCTCAATGTGGACGATATGCTAATCCTAGGTACGGATGAAGAATGTGTCACTAAAACAAAGTTGTTCCTCTCGTCTAAATTCAGTATGAAGAAAATGGGAGATGCAGATGTCATCCTTGGGATTAAGATAATCCGGACGAAAGCTAGGCTTTCTCTATCATAAGCTCACTACGTGGAGAAGATTCTCACACGCTATGGATATCAGGATCTTCCAGGGATTGATACTCCATATAGGTGTGACATGAAACTGAAGCCTAATCCAGAAAAAGCGTCAGACAGTTTGAGTATTCTAGCATCATCGGGAGCTTGATATATGCTACAAATGCCACTAGGCCTGACATTGCTTTTGTTGTGGGGATGCTGAGTAGATTCACGAGTAATCCAGGTATTGAACAATGGAAAGCTGTAAAGAGGGTGATAAGATACCTCAAGAAGACTCAAGTTTTTTACTTTACTACAACGGAGATCCAACAGTGGTAGAAAGCTTCAGTCATGCTAGTTGGTGCTCAGAAGAAGAGAGCGAGAGATTCACATGAGGATATATTTTCTCAATAGGTGGAGCTGCTATATCGTGGAAGTCGAATAAGCAGACTATGCTTTCACATTCATCAATGGAGTCTGAGTTCTATGCACTTGCGGCTGCAGTAGATGAAGCAGAGTGGCTTCGGGAGCTCATATATGATCTTCCAATGGTTGGTACACAGATTTTAACTGTACCAATATACTGCGACAACCAGGCAGCTGCAGTAGTGGCATCTAATAATCTTTTTAATAGAAAGAAGAGAACTGTGCGGCTTTGGCACAAAGCACTGAACAATCTCATCAAGACTGGTGTCATTACAGTGGTGGATGTTCGGATCCAAAAGAACCTAGCAAATCCGTTCACTAAAGGCCTCAAGTGCCAGCTAGTCAAAGACACAATAGGTAAAATGGGCTTGAAGGACCTCTGATATTGTGTTTTTTTAATCCTTCTATTAAGTTTTATGCTATTAGTTCAAAGAGAAATCTACTAGGCATCTAGCTTTTGGTTCAAGGGAGGATCATTGACTGGAAAAATATCAAGTACAATGGATAGTCTTTCGGGACATTATGTGATACGTACCTAGAACCACTGTGGTCTACTACTTATTCTTTATATTTATATATAGAAAAAATCATGTGTAAGGGTGGCTTCGATGCCTTAATGAGTTCTCGGGCAGAGTGAATGTCCGGCGTGCACTGCAGGAAGCACGTATAGTTCAGCACTACAAGAGACTTGTATCCCATGCTATAGTGTGTGACACTACGATAAGGTAAAAGATGTAAAGCCTCGGCTGCGAGCCATGTCATAGCGGCAATAGTACCACAAATAGGCAGGTAGCCTAATGCTGAAAAGATAGAGGCTTGTAGCACAACACTACTAAAAGGCTGGTGACCTCATGCTATAGTGGGTGACACCACATGAGGTAGTTAGCCTCGGCTGCGATCCATGTCACAGCGGAGTAGCACCATACGGAAGAGCAAGGGTTCATGCTGGGATGTAGTACACTACTAAGAGGCTAGTGACCTCATGCTATAGTGGGTGACACCATAAGAGGTAGTTAACCTCGGCCGTGAGCCATGTCACAGCAACATAGCACACAGAAGTGCAAGGCTTCATGCTGGGAAGTGTTAAACTCTCTTAAAAAACTCACCTAAGTGTATGAAAAGATACATAGGCCGTATCTTGAGGGTAAACTTGTAGACACCTAAGATACATATGCCAAAACCAAGTCAGCACATGGACTTTAATGTTTGATCAGAGGCATATCTGATGTCATTGTGCGAGTGGGAAGAACATCAATTATGGTTCAGAATTCAAGGCTTAGTCCATTCTTGTATTGTACTGTTGTTTGACCCATACGAAAAGATTTAAGTCGTGGGCGACATCTATCCTAATACATAATGGGCAGTCACTGTGAGGAACACTCAACCATATATTATGATATATTTGGGGGATTGTGTTCCACTTTGCTTTGGGAGTTTTAGTCCTATATTGGAAAACCACCAATGTGTATATCCCAATATATATAGTTTTGCTTAGTATTAGTATATGCACATGGGGTGGTGGCCCATATGGGTTAATTTTTCTAGAGGAATTAAGTGTGAACCCCATTATGACAATATTTATTTTGTCACCACTTTGGAAGTTTCCTTTAGGAGCTGTCATGACCCGCACCCGGTGTAAGGGCACGAGTACGTGGGTACGTCCAGCCTATGTCGCATTATCAGTGGTAGAACACTGTCTAGGTTAACATAACCATCTAAACATCTCACACAATATATATAATGGTACCTGTCATACTGTCCTACTCCAAATAGAGGAACAAAATGATATATGATAATTGTTAATCAATACTTAATCATAATATCAAACTAAGGAAGATAAAAGCACAATATGGAATAGAAGAGAGAAATAATGAGTCACAATACATCGCAAGTCCAAATCCTTAAGTCTAGGCACAATACGACTCTCAAATAATATATACATGTTAAAAGTCTAAAAATGAGACTAATACAATATCCAAAAGTAAATGTCTAAGCCTCCTTGGTCACTGGCACTAAGTCCTTCTGCTCTAGGGGGGTATCCGCTAGTGGCTCACCGTCCTACGACCCATAATAAGTGGGACACAGCTCCTCTAGCCAATCATCTAAAAAATATATCCAATCAGGATTGGAGCAAAATATAAAACTCTAAAAGTAGTTCCAAATACATGGTAGAGGATATATGACAAGCAATAGGAAAGAATACGAGATGTACCAGAAAATGAAAATATAACTGAAGCATGCAAATAAATACAATAGGTACTGAAAAGGTAAATAAAGGAAATATGAAATAAAATGTAAGTAAGAGAAACTATAATAAGTCTATGTAATTTAGAGCATAAGTTCGATATGTGATCGGCTTGGATTGCATATGATTATTCTAAGGTAACTCGATTATACGTGAAGTGTATAATCGATATACATATGATTATGCTAAGAGATTGATCACATAACCAACTTCTACTCTCCCGTCCCAACCAATACTCATGGATCCAATCACGACACGTTATGTACATAATTTAATATAAGCACACTGCACATGGATAGTGAGAGCTCATGAAGAACAATACCCGATGCACATAATAAAATATATGTGTAGGAGTACCCACTGAACACGGTAAGAGAATAATATCTCCTAACAGGATCCATATAGTACCAGTCCGTGTAACAATGTGTCTGAGTCAAGTATACAGTTCTAGAATAAGTAATATATGCACTATCATGAAATAAAAACTAACAAGAAGATGTACTCCCTCCGGTCCGGAGCAAAAGAGGTAACTCGGTGTCCGAGCTGGTATTACACAATCCTACATAGAAATATCATATTACTTGGGTAAAATAGAGTGATTAACATGCTTAATGAGTCAAAATATATTTTCTAGGCCAATACTAGGTCAAACTAGGTGTTTACCTTGATTCTAGGTCCATACTAGGTCACACTAGACTAATACCATGATTCTAGGGTCGTACCTTGCTTCTAAGTTGAGTACAAGCCTATACTAGGAGGTACTAGATTGTGATATGGTATCTAGGTACTAATACCCTAACATACCCCTTACGAATACCCTTACCCTGAAGGGCCGTGAGGCAACTCTAGAAGGGGGTGAATAGAGTGCTGCAGAATAATCTACCCAATTTTAGATTAACAGAATGAAGGCAGTTGCTAACTAACAATGTATATAAAGATAATAAAGTAAAGCAGTAAAGTAGAGAGAGAAAGCAAACGCAAACACAAAGATGTATACTGGTTTTCCTCTGAGAGGACCAGTCCAGTCCCGAGAACTCAAGCTCAGAGTTTCTCCACTATAATCACCAATAGTGAATCACAAGCTTTGATCTGAAGGCTTGTCACTTCTTTATACCACGGGGTTTGATCCGAAGTCTTGCAACTTCACAGCTTAGAGAGAGAGAGAGAGTAATTGATCGAACAAAGCTCTTTATAACTCAGAAGACTTTTAGACCGAGATTACACTTGGCACTAGGAAGGCTAGGGAGTTGCTCTTTGAGATAGGAAGGTTCAGGCTTAGAGGTTTGCTCACAATAGGATAGAAGACTTAAGAATAGTTGAGTGAGTAAGAATGAGAATGAGAATTCTAATCCTATTTATAGGTTGTAGGCAAATAAAATTCGGCCATAATTCGGTCAGGGTTTAATTCAAAATTTCAACCGTTGGACCAAGCAATCAGGAGCTATTGAACTGGTTGATTTTATACCAAAAGGGTAACCAATTTCTGCACGAGTTTGGCCCGAGTTCGGTCTTCCAGTATGGTAGACTTTGTAAATGAATATGGCCTGATTTGGTGGATAGGCTCTTTGATTTATTTAAGTGGACTAGGTATCTGGTTTATAGGTTCTTGGTTTTGCCAGTGTGACTCAGCGTACATCAGTCCTAGACTCAAATAAATAAAAGATTATATTTGAATAGACACAATACAAACAACATGAAATAGCAGTGTTGAGGCTTCAGATACGACATATCAATGCATGGTTTAGTTAACTATCAAAATCAAGTTGACTGAGACCGGATGGGCCAACAATCTCCCCCATTTTGATAATTGATAAACTATGAATGATACTGTAAGTCTTTGATATACAAGGCTCCCCCGTAACTGTGGAGCAGTTGATATGCTGAAGACAACGTCTGTCAAGTATCGTCTTGTATGCCAGTATCTTGTATTCTTTCTTCCCCGTTGTCATTTGATCGAAATGGCATGCTCCCCCGAAATCGGTGAGATGACAAGAAAAATAAGAGAGTAAAGTGTATACATGATAATATATAATGACAAAAAATTTGCATTTAAACTTTTATTCTTTTGAAAAAAATATACAAAAGCAGATGTGTAGTGGAAACATCATAGTAGAACATCTCAAAGTAAACTTTTTAAAATCCAAATCAATTAAGTAACTAGTTGTCATTTTCTTCATCTTCATCATCTGGTTCAAGTATTCTGTTTTGATCAAAGAAGGCATCAGCTGGATCTAAATATCGCTGAACATATGAGTGATCAATACAAAATTCATGTTTATTTAGATTTTGGAGAATCGAAAAAGGTCCGGTTGGGTGCTTCGATAGGGTATACTGAATGTCTATCAAAGTGTTTCCAAGAGCCTGAGTCTGAAGAGTTTGGCGATGATCATTAGAACGATTGCGTAAATCTTCTTGGGGTGCTTCGATGATCATTAGCACGATTACGCAAAAGAGTGAAAATAGACTAAGGTTTGCAGTTGTTCATCAACATGAGGGACATAATCAACATGATGAGTGTTGGAGTTTGATGATGAGTTATAAGGTAAAAGTATAGTTGGCTCAATTCTTCGAATTCGATTGAGGTATAAAGGTTCCTCAAGATTTGGACAAGTATCCAAAGAAATATCGAAATAGCTGAAAATGGTTGGCAAGTACATAGCGTATAGCAGTAGACGCCCTTTCTTGCGACATTAAACCATTTGAGATAAGATGGTCTGTGGAACATTGAAGTTAATGCCAAAATATAAATGATATAAAGCTAACATTTCTAGATAAGAGACCTCATCAAAGTAAGCCTTCTTACGTAAAAAAATTGAAAAGATAATGTGATACATTTCAAAGAAGTGACCATTCAAATATCTAGCATAAAATTTACTAGTGGACATTCAAGAGGGTAACAAAGGATATTCTTGAAAGAATCTAGGATTAAGTCATGATCGAATTGAACTTGCGTGATGTTGACTAAGGGTTGTCCATCAGCGGGAATGCGTAGGATTTTAGCCAAGTCGTCTGCATCGAATTCAATTGGAATGCCATGAACTCTAGATAAAATAGTGTCGTGTTCATATGTTAAGTTATAATAGAATATTTAAATAACATTGGTGTAAATGTTGGTACAGGTTGAAATAAATTCTTCAAGTTAAAGTTTCTGAAAAGTAGGTAAATAGTCTTTGTGTTGAGAAGTAAATCAATAAGATGGCCAAAACAGATATGTCTCTTGAAGAAGTCATTAAACTAATCATTTGAAATTTTGAGGCTTTGAAAAGTGAAACCGTCAAATTCACCTATGTTTGGCATAATGGGACAGAAAAGAGAGTCAGAAAAGGAATCTTTTTTCCTTTTAGGGCCACTGGGAGAGGATGTAGAAGGAAATACTAAGGTTATTTATGGAGGAAAAAAGATTTTCGTTGGTCTGAATCAATGAGCATCGAAATAATCAATATATAGACTATCAAAATCTAAATTAGGAAGAGAATTAAATGACATAGCATATTCTGGAATTAAACTAACCGAGTTCGGTCCGAGTTCGGTCCGAATTATGTTGACATTTATTTCCAGAATCTCAATGTAGCTTTAATCGATATTATGCCTTTTTTGACTTGATATGAATACAGAACAATAAGTGATAAACTTAAATCATACATTTTCAAGAGTTTAAATCATCTCGGAGTAGCTGTAGAGGCAGGATCCCAGCTAGCGGTGGTCTGAAGACACTTAAATACCGTGTCACTTAAGGTTATTTACACCTTTTTGACAGAAGGGCCATTTCGGCTTGTATCAAAAAATTTCAGAACTTTTGAAAAGTGTGACAAAAAATTTGTAAAGCATCTTATGATTCTTATATTTTATCAGAATCTAAAAGACCTAATTTTCGACGGATAAAGTTGAATCGACCTTAAGCTAAAGATTTAGTGAAGATGTCTCCTAATTGATGTTCCATATCCACATACTCTAAAAAAATATCTACGTGTGATTGATGATCCCTTAAAAATGATGACGGATTTCTATGTGCTTAGTGCGTGAGTGGCATACTGGATTTTTGGTGAGATTAATGGGGCTAGTGTTATCACAAAAAATAGGAATGTTCTTATAGTGCAGATTAAAGTCTTCTAGGGTTTGCTTCATCCACAAAATTTGAGCACAACAACGTCCTGCGGCGATATACTCTGTCTTAGTTGTTGATAATGCAACAGAATTTTGTTTCTTGAGAAACCAGGAAACTAGAGACTTTTTTAGGAAATGACACGTGCCGCTAGTGCTTTTTCGATTGACTTTGCATCTAGCAAAATCATTATTCGAGTAACCAGCAAGGTCAAAGGACGTGGTTTTGGGATACCGTAAGCCTGCCGTCAAAGTCCCTTTAAGGTATTTGAGGATATGCTTAACTATGCACAAATGTGATTCCTTAGGATTAGACTGATATCTAGCACAAAGACATATAACAAACATAATATCTGGACGACTAGCAGTTAGATATAACAAACTACCAATCATACCTCGATACTTACGTATGTCTGTCGGTTTACTGCTTTTATCAAGGCCAAGTGTCACGACCCGCACCCGGTGTAAGGGTACTAGTCGGAAACAACGCCCAGCCTACGCCGCAGAATCGGCGGTAGAATGCTGTCTAGATAGTCTATCTAACAATATAATGAACCACCAATAATGATAGTATACTCAATCACAGAACTAAGATAGAAATAAGCACGAATAAGATAAAGAATAGAATAGTCACCATACAACTCATGAGTTTAAAATAATACATCAATGAGTCTGAAGAGTAACAAAATAAGCTGGAGACAAATCCAGTACAAAAGAATACTACCATACTACAAAGCTACAACTCCAGGGTCAACTGTCTCAGTTGGGATAAGTCCCTCTTGAGCCAGGGTCTCAGAATCTAAACCCACAACATCATGGGGTCCATAATAGGTAGGGTACTCCTCAGTGTCATCTGGAAAAATATATCCAGTCAGGAAAGGAGCAGAGTACATCTCTAACAGCAGTTCTAATTAATGATAAAAACTATGTAACAGTAAATAGCTATGGATAAACAAGATGCACAATAGACAGGAGAGATATATAGACAATAAGGAAATACTGGAAATAATTACAATAAGGAACAATATGCCAATGAAACAATAATACTAATGACTAAGTGTGTGAGTACTAGCTTAACATGTGATCGGCTTGGGCAAGATGCAATGCGGCCTGGCTAATCATACGTGCGGTGCATGATCAACACTATTCGCTTACCAGTACTTTATTCAATAGAGATTTGATCACATATCTATACTAATACTCCCCACCCCCGACTGGTATAATAGATCCAACCACGGTATGCTATGTCACTAGATTCCCCAAGAAGATAGCTAGTCTCCCCGAGAATCGGTGTCTGTACATGTACAAGATAACCAATGAAACAATACTTGCACCATATACACCATATACCAAGGAATAACATCTCATGACGAGATCCGGATATACCAATCCGTGTAACCATAGTGTCAAAAGAACATGGATATCTATACTAGATACAGTGAACATAGAGGATATCATAAATGAGAAACTATCAGAGAATGTACTCGTCTGAAGTCCAAAGAACAGTCTCACAGATATCTGACTCGGTGCCTTGAAGACCTAGATATGGAATACTACATTAATACAAGGTCCCGGAAAGAGAACAAGTCAAACTAGTCAACTTCTAGGTCAATAAATTAATTCTAAGTTAAAAGTCAACTATGGTCAACTCTAAAGTCAACTAAAGTCAAACATGGTCAAACCAAGGTCAACCTCACAAGACATCTATATAAATAATATAGAATAGAAAATACAACAATTAGGAATCAATGTTTGATCCCCATTGGTACCCCCACAAAGTATACTAATAATATACACTCTAATATAATGTATATACAAACCAATATTTATACAAATAAAATAATATATTACTACTAGTATTATACCTCACAAAAGCACATATATATATATACATATATATATATACAATAATAATATATAATATATAAATTAATTCTGCCAAATCGTCACTGAAAACAGTGAGCTAAAAATATAATTTAATTAAAACAGGCTTATAGTGACAGTCTTGACTGTCACTGAAAAACCGTCGCAGAAAAGCTGAATAATAATCCTACAGCCGACTGGATTGCTGACAGTTTAAAACTGTCGCAGAAAACTGTCGCAAAACGCTGTGTAATCCCGCCCGCTGCTATTAATGACAGGACTGTCATTAATAGCTACAGCGGCTGCTGTAACAGAACAGAATAATGACAGTTTTCAACTGTCATTAAAACCACTGTCACCAAAAAGAAAATATATATATATATATATATATATATATATATATATATATATAAATATATATAAATATATATAAATATACAATATATAAATCAAAATACATATATATATAAAATAATTTAATAACTATATACTTATATATATATACACATAACTTACACAATTAAATACCAACATATGCACATATTGATGTACGTATTTTACATGGCTAGAAGCACACATAAAAATACATTCATTAAAATACAAAAATTATATAATAATTATAAATAATATAATTACTCATTTAAACACATAAATATATTTTATAAAAACCTTTATGTATAAATTATTTTATTACATAAGTACATATATAATTGCATATAAGAAAGCTACATATATATATTCATACATCATATTAGAATACATAAAAAATATAGATCTAAGCTACAACAAATACTATAATAAATACACTAAAAATAGATATATAACATCTATATATATTTACTAATTATAAATGAATAATTAAAGCATAAATAATTAGATCTACACATAAACACACAAAATTGGAGAGTATCACACCGTATCCCACTAGATCTAGGATACGCATGTGACACGAGTCCAACACACAACCAAATGCACCCCGAAGGACACAAACAAGTCACAAATAATATTTATGAATAAATCAAAGTGTCAAAAGTAGATCTATGTGTTCGTGTCAAAATACGACATGTACAAAGCCCCGTGTCGGAGGGAAACCCCCAAAATGACACGTATCACCAAATAGTTGGGATATGAACCACATGTACCCAAATATGGACACGACACAAGCCCCAAACACATAAGCACATGCCCAATTGATCTATAGGATCAATTGACACACACAACAAAATACAAATTCGGAATTCCAACAAAATTGACACAAAAAGCACCATAACTTTCTCCATGGGTCTCCTATGAACACAAAACAAAGTCCTATGGATAGTACATACATATAGGTTGATTTTACATGATTAAATCTCAGATTTAAAAGCTATTTTAATGGGAAAAACTGAATTATACCTATTGGGAGATGGATTCCCAATGAAACCTCCAATTGAGATGAACTTGCTTCCAAATTGTAGATCCTTGCTCCTCTTTGTAGATCCTTGCTTCCTTCTTCTAAATCCTTGCTTATCAACTTTCTAATGGTGAATTGGGAAGAATTTGGAATGAATTTGGTGGGGAATTGGAATGAGAATGGAAGGAATTTGGGAGTGGGGAATTCTAGATCTAGATTTGGAAATGAGAATGAGAGGAGAGAGAAATTCTCCCCCTCTAATATAGGCCGGCCTTACCCCTTCCCCAAGCAATTATAAAATGTCCAATGTACCCTTGTGGCCTCTCATGAAGAAATAATTAAGGAAGGAAGCTTCTAGTCTAACGACTTAATTAATTTAATCCATCTCCTTAACAATGGGCTTTCTAAATGGGCCAAGTCTAACTAATTAATTTATGTTGGTCCATGGGTCCAAACTAAACTAGTTGGGTCCACTAATATAAGTCCAAAATAATTAAATAACATCTAACAACAATTAAATAATACAACAAATAATTATGCACAATATTTATTTAAATAGGAAAAGACTAAAATACCCTTTCCTAAAAAATGTGGTAGTGACAAGTCTACCCTCCTTAAAATAATTTCGTCCTCGAAATTCAAAGATAAAAACTACCCTCAGAAAATCAAAAAACAGAACTAAAGAATCACAACTAACTAATGAACAAAACATAACAATGAACAGAACATAACTAGAGAATAAATATATCTCAAGGTACAAACAAATATGGATAACGCTCTCGCATGTCATCCTCTCTCTCCCAGGTAGACTCTCCCGGAGAGTGATGCCTCCATGCGACGCGTACCAAAGGAATAGTCTGGTTCCTCAGCACCTTCTCTTTCCGATCCAGAATCTCAACTGGCTGCTCTGGAGAGCTAAGAGTAGGGCCCACCTCTATCTCTGAGTAATCCAATACATGACTAGGATCTGCCACGTATCGTCTAAACTGTGACACATGAAACATGTTGTGCACTCCCTCCAATGCAGGTGGCAAGTCTAGTCTATAAGCAACTGCACTGACCCTCTCTAGAATAGTGAAAGGTCCGATGAATCGCGGACTAAGCTTTCCGCCTCCACCGAAGTGAATCGTGCCTCGTGTCGGAGAAATCCTCAGAAACACCAAACCACCCACCTAGAACAAAACACCATCTTAAGAACTTAATCTATAACAAACAAGAACAAGCACAAACAAAATCTAAACTATACCTCGAACTCCAAAGGTCTCCGATGGCTATCGGCCCAATGCCGCTGTCTGTCCTGCGCCACTCGAAGTCTGTCTCTGATCAATTGAACCTTCTCCGCTGCATCCACAACCATCTCTGGCCCAAGCAAAACTCTCTCTCTAACATCGTCCCAAGACAAAGGAGTACGACACCTCCGACCATATAGAGCTTCAAAAGGTGACATCTCTATACTTGCCTGGTAACTGTTGTTGTAAGCAAACTCTACCAAATGGAGATGGTCCTCCCAAGAACCCCCGAAATTTAGTACACAAGTGCGCAACATATCCTCGAGAGTCTGGATAGTCCTCTCTGACTGCCCATCTGTCTGGGGATAATATGCAGTACTGAACTTGAGCTGAGTGCCCAAACTCTCCCGCAAACTCCTCCAGAAATGAGAAGTAAAACGACTATCTCGATCTGGGACTATGCTGACGGGAACTCCGTGTATCCTAATGATCTGCCTCACAAACATCTCTGCCGGCTTCTCCGTAGACAAACCCACCTTGAAAGGCAAAAAGTGGGCCGACTTGGTCAACCTATCAACAATGACCCAAATTGCGTCCTTCCCTCCTGGAGATCGTGGAAGTCCGGACACAAAATCCATAGTAATGTGTTCCCACTTCCACTCTGGAATGGGTAATGGCTGAAGTAAACCTCCTGGCCTCTGCCTCTCAGCTTTCACCTGCTGGCACACTAAGCATCTGGATACAAACTGTGCCACTTTCCTCTTCATGCCATACCACCACACACTCTCTCGCATATCCCGATACATCTTGTTGGCATCTGGATGTATGGAATACTGAGAGCGATGCGCTTCCTGCAACACCTCCTCTCGCAACTCCCCACTAGGCACACACAATCTAACTCCATGCCTCAAAGATCCATCCTCTACAATAGTGAAATCATCCTCCAATCCTGCTCTCACCTGAGCTCTGATACTCCTCAAAGATACATCATCATACTGTGCTGCCTTGATCCTGTCCATCAAATCTGAGTGTATCTGCAGTCCCCACATCTGTATAGCACCACCAGGAACAATCACCTCAATGCCCAAGCTCTCCAAGTCCTCCAACAAATATCGATCCTGCGTCAAGAACATAGCTACCAGATACCTGCTCAAAGCATCGGCAACTACATTGGCTTTCCCAGGATGATATTGCAAAGAGATATCAAAATCCTTCATCAGTTCCAACCACCGATGCTGCCTCATGTTCAACTCCTTCTGTGTGAAAACGTACTTCAAGCTTTTGTGGTCTGTGAAGATCTCCATACGCTCTCCGTACAAATAATGTTTCCACAACTTCAGGGCGAATATGACAGCTGCCAACTCCAAATCATGGGTAGGATAGTTCTTTTTATGAGGATGCAATTGCTTGGATGCATAGGCAATCACTTTCCCATGCTGCTGAAGAACACAACCCAAACCCTTCCCCGATGCATCACTATAAATAGTGAAACCTCCGGACCCTGATGGCAACGTCAAAATAGGAGCAGACGTCAACCTCTTCTTCAACTCCTCAAAAGCAACCTGGCAATCCTCCATCCAAACAAACTCCACATCCTTCCTCGTGAGTCTGGTCATCGGCTCGGCAATCCTCAAAAAATCTTGTACAAACTTCCTGTAATAGCCTGCCAATCCCAAGAAACTCCTGATCTCTGCTACCGAACTCGGAGTCTTCCAAGATTCCACTGCTGAAATCTTCTTCGGATCCACTGAAATACCATCACCAGTCACAACATGCCCCAAGAATTCCACCTTGTCCAGGAAAAACTCACACTTGGACAACTTTCCATAAAGCTTCTCCTTTCTTAGCACATCCAACACAATCCTCAAATGCTCCTCATGTTCCTCCGGTGTCCTCGAGTATATGAGTATGTCGTCGATGAACACCACCACGAACTTGTCAAGGTACTGGTGGAACACCTTGTTCATCAAGTTCATAAATACCGCTGGTGCATTAGTCAAACCAAACGGCATCACCATAAACTCGAACTGACCATACCGAGTTCTAAAAGCAGTCTTCGGTATGTCCTCCGGCTTCTCCTTCACCTGATGGTAGCCTGATCTCAAATCTATCTTAGAAAATACCTTGGCTCCACTCAACTGATCAAACAGATCATCAATCCGTGGCAAAGGATACTTATTCTTGATAGTGAGATTATTTAAAGCCCTGTAATCAATGCACATGCGCACCGATCCATCCTTCTTCGGTAAAAACAATACCGGGGCTCCCCATGGTGAAGAACTCGATCTGATAAACCCCTTATCCTGTAATTCATCCACCTGCTTCTTCAACTCGACCAGCTCGCTGTTGTTTACTGTATAGACATGCTGCGAAATTGGTTCTGCACCTGGCACCAAGTCTATAAAAAATTTAACATCTCGATCTGGCAGCAATCCTGGCAATTCCTCAGGAAACACATCCAAGAACTCTGCTATCAATGGATGCGGCAACTCCTTGTCTTCCACCATAGCTCCACAAATAATGCCTTCGCCCTGCTCTGCAGCTCCTCTAGCAAACTCGAACTCTGGCTCTCCTGGCGGACCAAACAAAACTCTACCTCCTCTACAATCTATGCTAGCACGGTGCCTACTCAACCAATCCATCCCGAGTACAATATCGTAGCTCGAAAGTGGCATTACAAGTAGACACGCACTCAACTCCCGGCCTCCCAGAGTAACTCTCCGGTCCTTGCAAATATCATTAACCAGGATAATGCCTCCCCCAGTCATGATCTTACAAGTCCTAAGCAAAGACTCAGCTACCAAACCATGCTTCAGAGCAAAAGAAACAGATACAAAACTATGGGAAGCACCACTATTAAACAAAGCTAAAGCTGGAATGGAATCAAGAAGAATAGAACCCGCGATGACATCTCCGGTGGGTTCCTCCTCTTCGACGGTCATAGCAAACGCTTGTCCCTGTCGAGCACCTTCCTGCTGTTGATGCTGGACAAAACGCTGTTGCTGTGTCAGAAGCGGTCCCCTCGGCTGTGCTGCAAGTGGTCTCGTCTGTGTCCTTGGAGCTGGAGCTGCTCCTTGAACTGTACGACGAGGACACTCCCTCGATTGATGCCCTTCAGTACCACAATATAAACAAACTCCTAGCCTCCTCCTGCAAACTTCCCAGATGTGGCCGGGCTTCTTGCAGAAGTTGCATGGAGCTTGCTGTAACTGTCTCTGCTGCTGAGGTGCCTGGTGAAAAGGTGCTCTAGCTGGAGTCTGGTTCTGCTGTGGCTGCTGGAAAGGTCTGGACTGGAAATGAGGACGTTTGGCAGATACTGCACTGTCGTTGGCCCCCAGAAAAGAATTACGGTCTCTCTTGGTTTTCAAACCCAACACCCGCTCAACCTTGCGTGCCTCCGCAAGTATCTCCGAGTATGTCTCATAAAAAGACGGAATGAGAATCAATATGGCACAAGATGTAAGACATCAAGGAAAGGACAGTTTAAGGGATCAAGTATCAATATCAAAGGAGAATAGTTGAATCAAAAGAATTTTCCTAGATGTGATTGAGTATCTCAGCCTATATCCTATATCCTATCGCAGGCTCGCAGTAGTACAACTAAGTTGTCGCACTACCACGACATCACATACTTTGTGAAGCTAGACCTGCATGGGCCACCACCAAAAACGTGTCACGACCCGCACCCGGTATAAGGGTACTAGTCGGAAACAACGCCCAGCCTACGCCGCAGAATCGGCGGTAGAACGCTGTCTAGATAGTCTATCTAACAATATAATGAACCACCAATAATGATAGTATACTCAATCACAGAACTAAGATAAAAATGAGCACGAATAAGATAAAGAATAGAATAGTCACCATACAACTCATGAGTTTAAAATAATACATCAATGAGTCTGAAGAGTAACAAAATAAGCTGGAGACAAATCCAGTACAAAAGAATACTACCATACTACAAAGCTACAACTCCAGGGTCAACTGTCTCAGTTGGGATAAGTCCCTCTTGAGCCAGGGTCTCAGAATCTAAACCCACAACATCATGGGGTCCATAATAGGTAGGGTACTCCTCAGTGTCATCTGGAAAAATATATCCAGTCAGGAAAGGAGCAGAGTACATCTCTAACAGCAGTTCTAATTAATGATAAAAACTATGTAACAGTAAATAGCTATGGATAAACAAGATGCACAATAGACATGAGAGATATATAGACAATAAGGAAATACTGGAAATAATTACAATAAGGAACAATATGCCAATGAAACAATAATACTAATGACTAAGTGTGTGAGTACTAGCTTAACATGTGATCGGCTTGGGCAAGATGCAATGCGGCCTGGCTAATCATACGTGCGATGCATGATCAACACTATTCGCTTACCAGTACTTTATTCAATAGAGATTTGATCACATATCTATACTAATACTCCCCACCCCCGACTGGTATAATAGATCCAACCACGGTATGCTATGTTACTAGATTTCCCAAGAAGATAGCTAGTCTCCCCGAGAATCGGTGTCTGTACATGTACAAGATAACCAATGAAACAATACTTGCACCATATACACCATATACCAAGGAATAACATCTCATGACGAGATCCGGATATACCAATCCGTGTAACCATAGTGTCAAAAGAACATGGATATCTATACTAGATACAGTGAACATAGAGGATATCATAAATGAGAAACTATCAGAGAATGTACTCGCATGAAGTCCAAAGAACAGTCTCACAGATGTCTGACTCGGTGCCTTGAAGACCTAGATATGGAATACCACATTAATACAAGGTCCCGGAAAGAGAACAAGTCAAACTAGTCAACTTCTAGGTCAATAAATCAATTCTAAGTTAAAAGTCAACTATGGTCAACTCTAAAGTCAACTAAAGTCAAACATGGTCAAACCAAGGTCAACCTCACAAGACATCTATATAAATAATATAGAATAGAAAATACAACAATTAGGAATCAAGGTTTGATCCCCATTGGTACCCCCACAAAGTATACTAATAATATACACTCTAATATAATGTATATACAAACCAATATTTATACAAATAAAATAATATATTACTACTAGTATTATACCTCACAAAAGCACATATATATATACATATATATATATATATATATATACAATAATAATATATAATATATAAATTAATTCTGCCAAATCGTCACTGAAAACAGTGAGCTAAAAATATAATTTAATTAAAACAGGCTTATAGTGACAGTCTTGACTGTCACTGAAAAACCGTCGCAGAAAAGCTGAATAATAATCCTACAGCCGACTGGATTGCTGACAGTTTAAAACTGTCGCAGAAAACTGTCACAAAACGCCGTGTAATCCCGCCCGCTGCTATTAATGACAGGACTGTCATTAATAGCTACAGCGGCTGCTGTAACAGAACAGAATAATGACAGTTTTCAACTGTCATTAAAACCACTGTCACCAAACAGAAAATATATATATATATATATATATATATATATATATATATATATATATATATATATATATATATATATATTGTATATATATATATACAATATATAAATCAAAATACATATATATATATATAAAACAATTTAATAACTATATACTTATATATATATACACATAACTTACACAATTAAATACCAACATATGCACATATTGATGTACGTATTTTACATGGCTAGAAGCACACATAAAAATACATTCATTAATATACAAAAATTATATAATAATTATAAATAATATAATTACTCATTTAAACACATAAATATATTTTATAAAAACCTTTATGTATAAATTATTTTATTACATAAGTACATATATAATTGCATGTAAGAAAGCTACATATATATATTCATACATCATATTAGAATACATAAAAAATATAGATCTAAGCTACAACAAATACTATAATAAATACACTAAAAATAGATATATAACATCTATATATATTTACTAATTATAAATGAAGAATTAAAGCATAAATAATTAGATCTACACATAAACACACAAAATTGGAGAGTATCACACCGTATCCCACTAGATCTAGGATACGCATGTGACACGAGTCCAACACACAACCAAATGCACCCCGAAGGACACAAACAAGTCACAAATAATATTTATAAATAAATTAAAGTGTCAAAAGTAGATCTATGTGTCCGTGTCAAAATACGACATGTACAAAGCCCCGTGTCGGAGGAAAACCCCCAAAATGACACGTATCACCAAATAGTTGGGATACGAACCACATGTACCCAAATATGGACATGACACAAGCCCCAAACACATAAGTACATGCCCAATTGATCTATAGGATCAATTGACATACACAACAAAATGTAAATTCGGAATTCCAACAAAATTGACACAAAAAGCACCATAACTTTCTCCATGGGTCTCCTATGAACACAAAACAAAGTCCTATGGATAGTACATACATATAGGTTGATTTTACATGATTAAATCTCAGATTTAAAAGCTATTTTAATGGGAAAAACTGAATTATACCTATTGGGAGATGGATTCCCAATAAAACCTCCAATTGAGATGAACTTGCTTCCAAATTGTAGATCCTTGCTCCTCTTTGTAGATCCTTGCTTCCTTCTTCTAGATCCTTGCTTCTCAACTTTCTAATGGTGAATTGGGAAGAATTTGGAATAAATTTGGTGGGGAATTGGAATAGAAATGGAAGGAATTTGGGAGTAGGAAATTCTAGATCTAGATTTGGAAATGAGAATGAGAGGAGAGAGAAATTCCCCCCCTCTAATATAGGCCGGCCTTACCCCTTCCCCAAGCAATTATAAAATGTCCAATGTACCCCTTGGGGCCTCTCATGAAAAAATAATTAAGGAAGGAAGCTTCTAGTCTAATGACTTAATTAATTTAATCCATCTCCTTAACAATGGGCTTTCTAAATGGGCCAAGTCTAACTAATTAATTTATGTTGGTCCATGGGTCCAAACTAAACTAGTTGGGTCCACTAATATAAGTCCAAAATAATTAAATAACATCTAACAACAATTAAATAATACAACAAATAATTATGCACAATATTTATTTAAATAGGAAAAGACTAAAATATCCTTTCCTAAAAAATGTGGTAGTGACACCAAGTTTAGTGGATGTTGCCATTGGAGTTCCGATGGGCTTTGCATTGTCCATGTCAAACTTTTTGAGCAAATCCTTCGTATACTTAGCTTGATGAAAAAAAGTTCCTTGTGAATCTTGCTTGATTTGCAATCCTAGGAAGAAAGTCAGTTCTCCCATCATGCTCATCTTAAATTCACTCTGCATACACTTAGCAAACTCGTTACATAACATCTTATTAGTAGATCCAAATATGATATCATCAACATATATTTGCACTAATAACAAAGAATTAGCAGAAGTTTTTATAAAAAGGGTAGTAGCAAATTTTTTTTTTGAAAAATCGTTTTTACGTAGAAAGAAGCTAAGACGTTCATACCAAGCACGAGGGGCTTATTTGAGTCCGTATAGAGCCTTTCGTAACTTGAATACGTGGTCAGGGTGTTTAAAATCTTTAAAATCAGGGGGTTGTTTAACAAAAACATCTTCTTTGATAACACCATTTAAAAAAGTACTTTTAACATCCATTAGAAAAAGTTCGAAGTTATAAAAACTAGCAAAAGTGAAAAGTATTCAGATAGATTCAAGTCTAGCAATAGGAGCATAAGTCTCATCATAGTCGATACCTTCCTCTTGGTTGTATCCTTGAGCGTGTAACTGAACCATCATCATTTAATTTATTTCGGAAAACCCATTTAGTACTAATGATCGGATAATTATTAGGTTTAGGAACAAGTTCCCAAATATTATTGCGTTCAAATTGGTTGAGTTCCTCTTGCATAGCAAAAATCTAAAATTCATCAGCAAAAGCTTCATCAGCATTTCTAGGTTCTACTTGAGAAATAAAAGCAACATTTGCAATGATATCTCTATTTGAGGAACGTGTACTTACACCTTTCGATATATCACCTATTACCAAGTTCTCAGGATGATCTGTGGAGAACTTTAGTCTCCTTGGCAGACTTTCCGGATGACATGTACTGTTTGTATCTTCTGATGTCTTGTTGGTTGCGGGTTGACTACTTTCATCGTTGCTTTCGTTTAGTGCTTGAGTGCTGTGTTCATCAAATATAACATTGATTGATTCTTCAATAGTCAATGAGGTTTTGTTGATTACTCTAAATCCTTTACTTTTGGCGGCATAACCTAGAAAAATACCTTCACCAACCTTGGAGTCAATTTTTTCTAGATTATCTTTAGTATTAAGAATAAAATATTTGCAGCCAAACACTTTAAAATAACTAATTATGGGGATTTTACCAAACCAAAGTTCATAGGAGATTTTCTTCGATATAGGTCGAATAAGCACCCTATTCAAAATATGGCATGAAGTACTTATAGCTTCAGACTAAAAGTATTTCAGAAGGTTATACTGATTTAACATGACTCTAGCCATATCGCTAAGAGTTCTATTTTTTCACTCAACGACACCATTTTGTTGTGGAGTTCTAGGACAAAAAAATTCATGAGAAAAACTATTTTTGTTGCAAAATCTTTTGAAATCTCTATTTTCGAATTCGCCTCCATGATCACTTCGGATACGAGTAATCATGAAACCTTTTTCGTTTTGAATATTTTTGTAAAAAGTGACAAATTCAAAAAATGCTTTATTTTTATTTACAAGAAAATAAATCCATGTGTATCTAGAAAAACCATCAATAATAACATAAGCATAAAGCTTACCGCCAAGACTAGCGACTCTACTGGGTCCAAACAAGTCCATATACAAGAGTTGGAGAGGTCTAGAGGTACTTACAGAGTTGATTGATTTAAAAGAAGATTTAGTAGCTTTATTCTTTTCACAGTCAACACATACCATATCTTTCTTGAAAGTAATCTCTGGTAAGCCTCTTATGAGTTTCTTTGTAGATAGTCTTGCAATAGTGTCCATGTTTGTGTATCCTAGATGCATATGCTATAGCCAACTGTCATCTTTGTTGGCGCATAGACATTTGCATGTATTGTCAGTATCTTTTGCAATATATATATATATATATATATATATATATATATATATATATATATATATATATATATATATATATATATATATATATATATATATATATTGTCTTTCCTGATCCCTTCAAAGATAACCTTACCAGTGGATCTTTCATAAATAGAATATTTATTTTTAACGAAGTTAATACCATAACCATAGTCAGCTAGATGACTGATGCTGAGTAGATTGTGTTTTAATTCCGTTACTAGACAGATGTCTTTTATGACAGGATAGGAAGGAACACCTATATTACCATTACTAATAATGTATGCTCTGATGTTATTGCCGAAAGAGACATAACCTTCTTTTTTTATCGATAACGTTGCAAATAGGTTAGCATCACCAGTCATATGTCGTGAGCAACCACTATCGAGAATCCACTTGTTTCTAGCATGAGAGGGTTGGTCCACCTACAAAATGAGTTGTAGATGTAATCCTTGGTACCCATTTTCTTGAGGGTCCTGCTGTGTTAGTTTTTGGTACCCATGCATAAACATTCATATCTACTAATTTCTTTGTTCTACAAAATCTAAATATATGTCCTTTCTTACCACAATAGTGACATATAGTTGTGTGATTGATGCTTGGTGCAGCATGATAGATATGATTGTGTGAAGTAGTTTTTTGTGGTCTATGTGGATAGAATGCATGATTGTGTTTGATATTTTTTTGTAATCTTCGTGGATATCTATAATAGAATGCATGATTGTGTTTGATTCTATGTGCATGATGATTGCATGAACTGTTATGCATGTAGGTAGGAGTATAATTATGAGTGTTCTTTTTGTCTTGCTACATGTCTCGTGTTAGGTTGGGTGGAGGTTTGTTTGACCTGTTTATCCAATCAAATCTCTAACTTTTTAGAGGTAGCATATACTTCATCATATTTAGCAGTGAGAGCATCTATTCTACATGTAGCAATGGAATACTTCTTCTTTTCAGATTCGAGTTCTTTCTTAAGTTTAGCGTTCTCCTGAGAGCTCTTGTCAAGACTGGCAAGTGCCTCGTGGAGGTTAAGCTTAAGTCTAGAATTCTCGTCTGAATCGTTTGAGGTATCCTTTACTTCACTTAGTAGAGATGTTAGTCTCTCTATTTCAGTTTGACAATCTTGAACATATTTCTTAGCATGCTTGTACTTATTTCTAAGTTTTCTAAAATCATCAAGCAGATCACTAAAAGCATTACCTAGTTCATCAAAAGTAAAATTATCATAAGAGTCATTATTAGTTACCTGATCAGCTAACGCCATGAAGCATAGGTTTGCTGCTTCTCGAGGATTCTCTTTTTCGAATTCACTAGCTTTACTTTCGTGCCAAATACTAGTGTTTGCATATTTTCATGATAATGTTCTTCTGGATGAGTAATTGTGGCAATTTTTTTCTTAGGGTTGGACAATCTTTCTTTATATGCCCTATCTTCTTACAATTGTAGCATATAGGCTCTTCATCACTGTTGTCAGTTGGCTCATTCTTCTTTGATTTCTCAATCTTTAGAAATTTCCTGAAGTTTCTTGTGGTCAGGGTGACTTCCTCATCTTGAGACTCATTATCGTCGGAGTGATAGTTGGTGACCTTTTTTGATGTACCTTAAGAGCGATCGTCTTCTCCTTGAGAGTGGGTTCTTCAAATTCCTTGAGATCCAGCTCGTGAGTCATCAGCTTCCTATGAGCGTCTCGAGGATCATCATGGTAAGACCATTTCCTTCTATGATTGCAGTGGCCTTGGGATTTCAATTCATGGTGAGTCCCCTGAGTACCTTACGAATCTTCTCGTGATTGCTGTACTCCTTGCCGAGTGATAATAGAGGGTTGACGATGTCGAGGAATCTCGTGAACATTTGAGTGATCGTCTCATTTTTCTTCATCTTGAATGCTTCATACTCTTATGTTAGACGACTTATTTTTGATTCCTTCACTTGGGATGTTCCTTCATGAGTGAACTCAAGAAGTTTCCATACTTCGTACGAAATTTCGCAAGTGGAGACCCTATTAAATTCAATTCTGTCTACAGCACAAAATAGAGCGTTAATAGCTTTAGCATCAAGACTAGCTTATTTTTTTTCGGTATTTATGTACTTATCATGAGGCTTCTCTACAAAGTTACCATCTATGACTATTCTAGGTAGCTTCTTGTATCCTTCTACTACTACAGTCTAAAGGTCAAAATCAAGTGACTTTAGGTAGAAGCTCATACGTGTCTTCTAGTATATGTAGTTAGTACCGTTAAATAGGGGTAGCCTATTTGTGGATTGGCCTTCACCATTGTTGGTGTGGATAGATCTAACAGTTGACATAAGTCTCTTAGGATGTTAAGCCAAATATCAAGAGAACTAGCTCTGATACCAATTGAAGGACCGTGAGACAACTCTAGAGGGGGGTGAATAGAGTGCAGCAGAATAATCTACCCAATTTTAGATTAACGGAATAAAGGCAGTTGCTAACTAATAGTGTATATAGAGACAGTAAAGTAAAGCAGTAAATTAGAGATAGAAAGCAAACGCAAACACCAAGATATATAATGGTTTTTCTTTGAGAGGACTAGTCCAGTCCCGAGAACTCAAGCTCGAAGTTTCTCCACTATAATCACCAATAGTGAATCACAAGATTTGATCCAAGGCTTGCCACTTTTTTACACCATGAGGTTTGATCCAAAGTTTCACAACTTCACAGCTTAGAGAGAGATAGTAACTGATCGAACAAAGTTCTTTACAACTCAGAAGACTTCTAGACCGATATCGCACTTAGCACTAGGAAGGATAGGGAGTTGCTCTTTGAGATGGGGAAGTTAAGGCTTAGAGGTTTGCTCATAATAGGATAAAAGACTTAAGAATAGTTGAGTGAGTAAGAATGAGAATTCCAATCCTATTTATAGGTTGTAGGCAAACAGAATTGGGCCAAAATTCGGTCAGGATTTAATTCAAATTTCTAACCGTTGGGCCAAGAAATCAGGAGCTATTGAATTGGTTGATTTCATACCAAAAGGGTAACCAAGTTTGGCACGAGTTCGTCCCGAGTTCGGTCTCCTAGTATGGTAGACTTTGTAAATGAATATGGCCTAATTTGGTGGATAGGTTCTTTGATTTATTTAAGTGGACTAGGTATCTGGTTTATAGGTTCTTGGTTTTGCCAGTGCGACTCAGTGTACATCAGTCATATTCTCAAATAAATAAAAGATTATATTTGAATAGACGTAATACATACGACATACAATAGCAGTATTGAGGCTTCAGATGCGACATATCAATGTATGGTGTAGTTAACTACCAATTAGGTGATAGCCATGCGGACCAAACGACCGAAGGCAGTTTTGGCCGCAGATGGATCTGACATCATGCTCTGACAACGAGATTATATCTGACACAGAATCCTGACAGAGAAGGATTTTCTAAACGTCTTAAAAGATGTAAAATCACTAAAAGACAAAAGTCTCAGGAAGTGTGCAGCGCTACGTGTATAACACATCAAAAGACTCTCATGCGGCTCTGGTCCATGTGTCCCAGACTCCATACATCCCATGCAGCTCTGGCCCATGCGTCCCAGACTCTATGCGTCCCATGCGGCTCTGGCCCATGCGTCCCGAACTCCATGCGTCCCATGCGGCTCTGGCCCATGCGTTCCAGACTCCATGCGTCCTATGCGTCTCTGGCCCCATGCGTCCCAGACTCCATGTGTCCCATGCATCCCAAGCGTCTCTGGTCTATGTGTCCCAGACTCCATGCATCCCATGCGGCTCTAACCCATGCGTCCCATACCCCATGCGGTCTCTGCGATTCTTAGCTTCGTATGCCCCCGATTCCCAAACAAATAAAATTGTGCTGTTGCAACAAGGTGATCCTCTCCAACCCAGTGGTAGGCCACATGTCCAATTGACCAAGTCGTGCCCACAAATGACGAGAAACCATCCAGATATTTAGCAATAATTTTTTTAACAAATGTCCACATGACAGCTGAAACCCGAATTTTTATGTACAGTTGTAAATCCTTTCTTTTAGGGGAAGACACGTGGCAACTCCCAATGTCTATACGGCCTGAAATCTATGTGGCCACAAAACAACTATAAATAACAGGGTACTACCCCTATACAACCCCCCGGCCGACTATCTGCGAATCTACACTTGAGCAAGAGAGAAGAGCTTCCGCATTGGATCATCCACGGAGTAAAGAGAGTTGTTACACTCCTAACCCTCCATCGTCACCCCCAGAATACAAAATTTGTACTTAGATTGTCTGTTTAGGACTCCTCTCTGTACTCTCTTTAGTTTGTTTAATTAAATCAAGTTTTTTTAAACTTTTGTATTTAATGGCAAACACGATGGTGACTCTGCTGGGGACCTCCTTCTCCTTTGTTGAGAAGTCAGTGATGAATCCGATGCGTCCAAGCTCGGATCAATGCAAAATATGCTGGTGGTTCACTTCGACCAACAAGCGTTCGAGGACATGCTATTGGAAGGAAGTGTCAGTCCTTTCCTAAGGCTAGCCAGGCCCAAGGAGACCCACAGGCAGTGGGTAGCGAAGGCCGCTGCGCCTTAACCAACTGCGAAGGGGGCGGTTCCAACCGCTCACCCTGTTGCTGATACCCAGGTGCACACCCAAGACGTCCACGTCCATGCAACCTCCTTGCCTGACGTGGAAACTACTCAGCTCCCAGACTTTGTTAAAGGAAAATATTGAGATGCCAGATGTTCTGGTGCTGAAGCAGGTTCTACACGGCCAAGAAGGAGGCCGCATAAGACTGGCAGACGGCCTCATATGGCGTCATCTCAAAGCTGCAGAAAGACGTCCCCATACAGCCCAGACAACAACAAATTTTTTGTCTTCGATTGTATCTCATGCGACCCAGATTCTATGCAGCCCAATGAGAACGACGAAGACCCAAACTAGGACTTTACGTACTATGCTCCCGCGGGTGCTAAGTCAAAGAGGTCCAGGATAGTGCAAGCTGGCCAAGCTCAAACAACTGTCCAGTCAGCCGACTATAAGAGGGTACCTCTAATTGTTACGTGGGCCCTGATGGAAAATTATATAAGACTGCCCCATGCGTCCAGCCCCCAACGACAAATAGACAGGGTCAGTCTCAAAAGTCTTCCGCCGACGATCTGAGACAAGATCTTGTATGAACCTCGAATCCGGGAGCCAATACAACACCTACACACCCGTGCGCTCGGTCTACCCATGCCCACAAAAGTGGTGCAAAGGTGGAACAACCCTCCTTCGACTTGTGCAACGTAATCAATCACAAGCATAAAACAAAGGAAACAACTACGGCCGATAAAATATCCTCTCCAAGCATCATTATGATAAAATTATCATCAACTGCTGCTGCAACAGAGTGGCAGGACCTACAAGCAGGTAGTCAGCCTCCCAATGACTGCACCAGAAGACACTAGCCCGGCAATAACCCGGTGGTCAGGTGCAACTGCCAGAGGGGGAGGAGTTGCTCTTCGTCGCATGTTACTCGGCTCGAAAGGTCCCCTCCACCAAAGAAGGAAAGAAGTCCAGCACCTCTAGTCCGTCACTCTCGACCAGCGAGTTGAGAATAAGACTACTAGAAGGACCGACAGCAGGACACATGGAAGGCATTTTCCAGGGCACTTGCTCGAGGAAGAAGATGTCAGCCGCTGGGGGTAGTTATTCCTCAGAACCCCTAGGGGTTCCCCAAGCTAGGGGTAGTAAACCCCTGAACCTATACTGTAAACCCCCTTAATTATTATTTCAAATAGACTAGTTAGGGTTGGTAGGATTTTATTATAGCGTCAAAATATTTGAGGTTTAGAATTTGTGTTACAGTTGTCTGGTTCTTTATTTAAACCCTTGGTACACCCTACCGTTATTGCAATATTCGGAGCCCAACATTAGCCCATAATTTCCAACTAATTATTGCACCCTTGACTTGACACGCCAACTTAGACGCTGAACTTTTCCGTCACTCATAATCACAATCCCTTGTGCTCTAATTTAAATTGCACAACTTTCCGTATCCGAAACCCGTTCTTTAATCCTGTGTCGCGTACCTTTGTTGTTGCCATCCATTTTGAGACATAAACTCAACCCATTTAGCCGGACCAATTAAAGGGTCCAAGACTGACACCAAGCCTACACCTTTCATGACCTTTGTGTCACTCCAAATTGAGACCCCATGTGCCCCCATTTAATTGAAGAGCACATGATATTTTATTTTAATTAAATTAGGAATACCAACTTTGACTAATTCCAACTTAACCTCAATTTAATTCAATACCTCATTCATTAAGCCCATGCAAAACACACAATACCCCCTCACCCTACAAAACACCAAACACCACTTCCCACACAAAATCCCCATTATTTTACATGTTTGTGCAAATATCCAAAAGTTAAGGGGCTTATTTGCAAATATGGTAATAGGTGTCATCACCTCATTGGTCCAAGCCAATGAAGAAACCCTCTCCCTCAACCATTGACCAGTCATATCATCCCCACTCCCCCCTTTGGATGCACATTTCCTTCATGTTGAATCTGAGCCATCCATTCAAAATTGGAACTCATCCTCACCACACACTCACCACACACTTTCCTATTTAATACCTCTTCACACCCTTCTTCCCAAAGCCGGCCCTAATCCCTAGGGACATTGAAAACCACCCTCATCTCTCTCTCCTCCCTCTTCCTACTTTACTTCACAGCCAACCCCTCCCTTTCTCTTCTTCTTCTTCTTCTTCTTCTTCTTCTTCTTCTTCTTCTTCTTCTTCATTTCTCCTTCCAACCCGAGTCAGCAGCTCCACCCGACCGACCTACCCTACTCCGGCCAGCCGAGCAACCCCTCATCCATGCCACAGTCTCCTCCAGCAACCACTACTACTCGACCGGCCTCCATAACCGACAACCTGAAGCAGGATGCCGTCCCCACCATGGATCTGGTGCCAACGTCGGGATCTCCATCGGTGTAACTGTGTTGCACTCAACCGCCTCTTCCTATCTCGACCGACGACGAGCACCCCTTGGCACTGTTGCGTTGTGGCAGCTCCTCCCTCGCCGCTTGCTAGTGCAACCCAAACCTCTACCGCCACATTGAACCTTTGGCCCTGTGAGTGCCGGAGTACCCCCACAGTAAAGACCCAACATTGTGCCGCCACCTCACCACAGATGGTGGTCACTTCGGCATCCGGAGGTCCCTCGGCACCAACCAGAGTGTCGCCGTGCCCCGTGCCTCACCGAGTCCCTGTGGTCTTTCGAAACCTCCCTTGGTCGCGCGAACATTAAGCTTTTCGTCATCGAGCTCATCCCAATGAGCATTTCATTGCCACGTCGAGCTTGCCCAGAGGTTCATTCTAACACGAGCAGTAGCCGTATCGAATCCACAATCATCTCCAACCTCCTCCGGCCATCCACGGCTGCTACTGCCATATCCATCCAGCCTCGCAACACCACAGTCATCTCCACCTTACTCGTCGACCACAGCTCCTCCATCACTTCCTCCACCCGCTGCACCTCGAACCACCACCTCTACGAGACTCCACTACCTCGGCCATTGACCCACTGCACTCGTCGACCAGTTACCTCCATCCGAGTGCCACCCATCTCCACCTTGCTGTCGACCTCACTCTGTCCAGCAACCACCCCGGCGTGCCACCACACGCCGCCACCGAGGCAAACTCACCCCATTCCCTTTTGTAGTGTAATATTGTTATGTTTAGTCTAGTATTATTATTTTGTTATATATAACTAAGTTAGTTAGGGTTTATGTTATGCATTGAGTTTAAGGTTGAGAATGCTATATTTTGAGAGTAGGGTTTATGAATGCTAGGTATGAGATTTTAGGGTGTTGTTCATTTTATTATATGCATATTGATTATTGTGATTATTGTTGATGAACAATTTTAATTATTATGAAATAATGTTGTGATATTAAAACATTAATTATTTTTGAGGAGCAGGTTAATTGTTGTGAAATGGTGTTCATATATTATTAAGTTGTTCATTGGTTGAGGACTTGATAACTAATAAATAAATTGATAGAGGAATATATGTGTTTATGTGAAAGGGTATCTGAATAATAGAATAATAATTTTATAAATTGAGGGTTTAATAATTAATAATTAATTTATTTGAGGATGATATATGTCAACATGCATGATAATGTCTGTGAATACCAGGAGGAACCTGAGGATTGATCATGGCTCAAAATACTGATTAAACACTATGATAAATATAGTAGGATTGAGGATTTGTCTGATGATATTATACTGTGATTGATCGTATTATATGTAACGTACCTTTAGTCAACCATGGTCAACCCTCTAGCTTAAAGTCTGTATGACTTATAACTAAGATTGAAACATATGTTAGACGTGTGTCACCTCTTATTTTAGCCTCGTGATAGTTTATTGATGGAGCTTGTATCTCGTCTCTAGGTACTACGGGACCCGCAAACTTGGACGTTGTACCAGAGCCCCATCTTCAGCATCCGGATCCAGGCAAGTGTACCTTGCCACCCTGTAATTCAGTTACCAGATATTTATTTATTATATGCATTATGCACATTTTGGATTAGAACCGTTACTTCACGTCCGGGTCATAATCGGGTGCAAACATTCGTCGGTAACGTCTAGTAATGATTGATAGACGTTCGAACACCTTGATGTACATATTTGGTTACTTCATAACCCTAGGACACATTCAGACACTGTCATCGTGCCAGATTTTCTGTATCCTAATACTGACAGCATGGCTGGAATCTAGGACGACCTTAGGGTCACATTTGTTGATAGTTACTTCTGTATGACGAGACTGCTAGATAGATGTTCAGGTTCAGCGCACACTCGTTGACCGCTTGGGAAAGAAAAGATAGTTACTAGATGTTTGGGCTCCTCTGCATGTGCTATATATATATATATGTCCTATTTATGTAGTGTTCCTGTATCCGGAGTAGTAGTATCACCCGTGTGACTCTGTGCTTGGAGCTACGGTATGCCCCTTGTGTCTCTGTGTTCGGAGCTACGATTTTATTTTGGACAGCCCATGCGTCGAACATTATTGTGCTAGATTACACCGTCGTTGCACTTGTTCTTTCTGTTATACTTTGGCATGCTGTATTTTTGTACCTTGTTATGTCCCTCTGAGGACCTGGTCCCCTGCCAGTTTTGCAGCATAGACGATTATGGAGCCTTTGGAGTTGCTGATGGAGTTGCTTGTCTTGCAGATATTGATACTAGGTATTCATATTATTTCTACCAGAGTTTTGTTTACTTTATTCATATTGTATATTCATCTGCTGTTGTAGCCTAGTTTTCATAGACTCATATTTCTTCTCGAGTCTATTCGAGTTTGT
This sequence comes from Iris macrosiphon, assembly GCA_036927795.1. Taxonomy (NCBI): domain Eukaryota; kingdom Viridiplantae; phylum Streptophyta; class Magnoliopsida; order Asparagales; family Iridaceae; genus Iris; species Iris macrosiphon. Next base: position 175,251,630 of record JAYESA010000001.1, read on the forward strand.
GTGTTTACTGGGCGGCCGACTGTAGCACATGTAGCTCATTCTTATGTATTTCTGTTCATTGTGGATTGAGACATAGATGTTTATATTTACTGGATTAGTTAGATAGTGACCCTTATTATACAACTTATACGTATTCGAGTCAGACCAGAGTCTGGTCGAATACGTAGCTGGCATGTTGCATATTCCTGGTCCTACGTATTTTGGGACTAGGGCGTGACATATTTTTGTCGTGGCCGATGCAGGTCTAAGAGCATATCATTTTGGTTACGTTACTGAACCAAATGAGCCTACAATTTAGGAGTTATTGTTAAATAGGATCTCAATCCAGAATTAATTTTTAAAACTTCCTTTGTATTAATTATCGGCCTTGGACTTCCAAATTGTATTAATTCATTTTCCTCAATATCGTTATCATTGTTTCTTATCTCCTTTTTATTTTGAAAAGACGAATATGTGTGCCTGATGGTCTCCTCCAGAAGAAGATCGTAGTCCAGACGACAGAAGACATAACTTGTGTAATATTCTTTGAGTAGATTGTTACCCTCAGTAGGGTCGATTGATAGGTTCTATTTAGATTCTAGAACTAGTGTAGATTGTTAGCAAGAGAATTGGACCTAGTAGTACGTTTCTAGAACTGATAGAACCCTACCCGTACGTGAGATAGTAGTCATTTGGGAAGTACTGGGAGCTAGAAAGATTGTTGATCCAAACCTTCTAGAATAATTTATGGAAATGCATAGTCAGATGCTAGAAATTAGTTGCAGTATATGATAGTGATACCAGAAACGATATTATGAACTGGAAAAGATAAAATTTTAGGCTCTCATCTGGAAGATGATGATCTGATACCAAGAATTCTAGCATGTGCTTGGGTGATACCATTATGATAAATTTTACTATGTGACTCAGAGCAATAAATAACGAAAAGAAAAAATTTGAGGAATACAATGGTAGGGAGAAATTTGAGGAGAAGAGTAATTATACATTAGGGAAGGAATTTTTTTTATGGAGGTTTAGTGTTGTAAATAGAACAGAAGAATTCATTATGAGGTTAAGTCTAGACTGTGACAATGTCCTAGGCATGAGTTGGTTGAGCCACTACCACGCGACGCTAGATTTTCGACGTAGTTGCACTATATTTAGACCACCAGATTATATCAGAGCTTGATGATGTGTTTCCAGAGGATCTTCCAGGCCTGCCACCTGACAGAGAGATAGAGTTCACTACAGAGTTGACTCCCGGAGCCGAGCCAGTTACTTCCCCCATCTACAGACTGTAGTGCCCCGCTCTGCGTCGGCACTATGTACAAGTGATATCGCCTTGCTTGCTCGAACGGAAGTCTTCTCGGAGAGTTCCCGACCGATTGATCAATGTGAGTGGGCAGAACTGCATTCTCTGATTCTTGCACGACTTAATAATGAATCTGAGTTTTTGAATGCTTGTAGCTTAAGAAGATTGTTCATAAGAAGATTGATAGAACCGACTCAGCATGCTTATTAAGAGAACTCACATAGCTTGTCATTGAAATGAATCTGCTTGCTTGCCTAACTAGAGAAATGGGAATGCTTGTCTGAAATAAGATAGAACCATTGCTATGCTAATATGATATAAGAAATATTGCATACTTAGTTACACCGACACAGCTATCAAATGAACCTTTGCCATGCTAAGAAGATAAGTAAATGAATTGCTTGAGTAAGTCCCTTTGTAATATGCTAAGAAAGAGATAGACATTGCATGATAGATATAAAATCAATCATGCTTGCCATTATATATTTCGCTTGTCTGTTTGCTATATCGAACTGCTATAAGTAAAAATGTGTGAATGCAGTGACTAATAGTGCACCCAGAGGATACAGCCTGCAAGGGTCTAGTGGGGTGTGCTATTAGATATGTGAGAGATGTGCTTTGTTAGACAAGATGTATTTTGCTAGACCGTATATATTTTGCTTGATCATTGTTTTGCTTGTATAATGTGTTCATGTCATTGTATTGGTCTCAGACTAACTTGTGCACAAGGTCTTGTCTCTCGAACGGTTCCTGGGGCACTTAAAACCGCTCGGTCCGAAAGAGATTTTTGAATCATCCTGAGGGTACGGCTCGCAAGGGCCTAGTGGGGTGGTATATGTCTATTATGTTGTGCGGAACCCATGATGTCACAGCTGCTAGTACTCGGGTGTGTTGGTGAAGAGCTGAACCATGAGTCACAGCTGCCGACACCCATGCGTGCTAGTGAAGAGTTGAACCTTGGGCAACCGCTGCTAATCATGGGGCTATCCATGGACCATCATATAAGTTAGGGCGTATGCTAGGATAGCCTTCTTGCATACCTAACACCTGATGCCTAGATTGATTCTTGAGTTATGAATATGCAAATTGTGGCTAACTTGTGTGTCTGCTGCAGGGATAACAGTTCAGCAAAGGGTAAGATACATAAGAGTGTACGCTTATAGCTTGCTCATTCTTTTCATTTGCATCGTAGAGTTTATCTAATAGTGCTTCATGCATTCGCATCGGTCGGACAATGAATATTAGTGCAGAGCTGAACCTTGGTCCCGACTGCTATTATATTAGTGAAGAACAACCATGGTCACAGCTGCTAATAGAATCAGAATGTGAGTCATTGGTTAGCTGGATTACCGCTACCGATCCTGAGTTTCTCGGGGGCCGAAATCATATAGATAGTTTTTCTTGCGTGCTTGAAAATATGATAGTCCACTAAATGCTTGTTTTGCTTTGAAGTGATTAGTCCACTATAAAAGTTTGCCCCAAAGAGTTAGATTTTGATGCACAATACATGTTGCGCACTGCACGATAGAACACTGTCCCGATCGTATGCTTATTGTTTGAATATGTTAAACTGTTTCCAAATATGTTTTCAAAAGATGTAATCTGACTATAGTCCTGAGCTGCATGAAATGAACTTAGGTAAAAGTAGCAAGATCATTAGTAATGTAATATTTTGCCACATACTTACTTAGTGTGGGTTTCAGGGGGTGTAGCTTCTGTTGAGTTATTTATACTCACCAGTACTTATAAAAGTGCTGACCCACCAACAGTTTGCTTATTCTCAGGTGCTTGTTTGTCCGAGGAAGCGATAGCCGTGCCTCATCCCAAGGAACCGAAAATCTGGAGTCGATGCCTTGAGCCGTATCGAGTTTGTGCTGCTTTTATATAGAGGGACATAACGTATGGAACTGTGTCATTGTAATCGAGAGAAGAGTGCTTGAGCGATCTGTAACCTTGGCCATGCGCCGCTTATAACACTTTCGATTATCAATAAAGAGCCTGTTTTCATGTGACATTATTTTCTTTACTTTTCTGCAATATATATGTGTGCCACTACTTCAATATTGAATAGCTTACTTACCCTTGTTCAAATCTTTGGTCTTGTGCAAGCGCACTTTAGGCTTGCACGGAATCACGCCCATGCGAGGACGATCGGTTCCGTAGGGACCAAAGCGAGGACGAACGGCCCTGCAGGACCGAGGCGTGACATAGTGGTATCAGAGCGACTCGATTCTTTGCCCATTCCGTTGCCTTCGACTCTGAGTTATGATTATGCTACAATGAACGTTCCATACAATAAGTCCATAAATATTCTCAAAGATGCACGCAAAAGTTTTCTGGATTTGATTTGTTGCTTGAGAGTTGTGCCTTTGTGCTTATGATTTGCTTGTGTTTTGATTTAGGATGGTGAGGGATGAGGACTATCGCTGCTTTGTGTTTTGTGAGTTTCTTCTTGAGTTTCGAGGATGAAACTCATTGTTGGTGGGTAAGTATATAGTGCCCAAGTGTTTGTTAGAATGCCAATTTGGTCATTCTAGACTTAATTCTCAGTTTTTCACTTAATGCATATGTATATATATAGTCATGGTATGATAGCCATGTATATATAAATATACATGTTTATATGTAAGTATTTATATGTATTATGTTTTAGGCATGGAGCAGTATGTATGGAAGGGAGTGGACATTGCTGAAGGACCGTGAGGCAACTCTAGAGGGGGGTGAATAGAGTGCAGCAGAATAATCTACCCAATTTAAGATTATTGGAATGAAGGCAGTTGCTAACTAACAGTGTATATAGAGACAGTAAAGTAAAGTAGTAAAGTAGAGAGAGAAAGCAAACACAAACACCAAGATGTATAATTGTTTTCCTCTGAGAGGACTAGTCTAGTCCCGAGAACTCAATCTCGGAGTTTTATCCACTATAATCACCAATAGTGAATCACAAGCTTTGATCCGAAGGCTTGCCACTTCTTACACCACGAGGTTTGATCTGAAGTCTCACAACTTCACAGTTTAGAGAGAGAGAGAGTAACTGATGGAATAAATCTCTTTACAACTCTGAAGACTTCTAGACCGAGATTGCACTTGACACTAGAAAGGCTAGGGAGTTGTTCTTTGAGATAAAAAAGTTAAGGCTTTATAGGTTTGCTTACAATAGGATAGAAGGCTTAAGAATGGTTGAGTGAGTAAGAATAAAGAATTCTAATCCTATTTATAGGGTGTAGGCAAACAAAATTCGGTCAGAATTCAGATAGGGTTTAATTCAAATTTCCAACCGTTGGGCTAAGAATTCATGAGCTATTGAACTGGTCGATTTTATACCAAAAGGATAATCGAGTTCGGTCCGAGTTTGGCATAATTTTGGCCCGAGTTCGATCTTTTAGTATGGTAGACTTTGTAAATGAATGTGGCCTGATTTGGTGGATAGGTTCTTTGGTTCATTTGAGTAGACTAGGTATCTGGGTATAGGTATTTAGGATTTTCCAGTGCAACTCAACTTACATCAGTCCTAGACTCAAATAAATAAAATATTATATTTGAATAGACGTAATACAAACGACATATAAAAGTAGTGTTGAGGCTTCAGATCGCGACATATCAATGCATGGTTTAGTTAACTATCAAAATCATGGTTGTATCGACCCGTTCCGTTCAAACGGACAACCGATTCAAATGGCACAAGTACAACAACCCGACCCGCTTTGCTCAGTGAGATGACTTGTTTGAGACAAAGGATTTCCAGACTTGGCCCTTCAGGAGTTCAGACTTAGACTTTCAAAGGATCGCTCGGAGTATCGCTCGACCGAGGCGAATCATCGCTAAGGTGGGTGGCTACGATGAACTTGTCTTTGCTTAGGCAGCACACTTAAAATATGGACGATACATGCAAGTCGCTAGGTGAATCACCCACTGCATGCTAATAAAGAATACAACGCACTTAGCTAAGAAAATAATCACATATTGTATTGTTTGTGTTAGAATATGGAAATAAAACTTGGCTTATAATCAGACCCTCGCATGCTACCTTTGCTTCGTGCAAGTAGACCCCGTTATGCCTCGAGTAGATCATTATGGACCCTTCGTAATGCACGATTTCACTTGTTTACATTGTACGACGTATATTTTACGTCGCTCAATATGTCCCTGTACGGCTTCACTCCTCGCACTACCCTTAGACCCGTGCTAATGTAAATGCTTATGTTTCAAATATAAATGCATGCTTGCCTGCTTACATTATAACTTATACTCGTTGTCTCGGTTCAATGGTTGTCACATAAATTTATGCCACAACCCTGGTAACACTACCTTGTTTTGTATTTCATCTAAGTTCCCCGGAAGACTATCGAATAGTCGTTCCGTGCAAGTATGAATCTGAAAGTATTCGGGAGCGTTAGGTCGTCAAGGCAGTTCCCGAACCAGAGAATTTCTACCATGTCAATAATCCAAGTATCACAGCTCGTGGAGCAATATCCGTCCCATACTAAATTAAATGGCTCGGGGAGTCGATACATATATTGTGAACAATCTTGCCTTAAACTTAAACCTGTACCTCACAAGATCTTGACTCAAACTTGTACCTGATATATCATGACTTGTTCCTGTACCTGACCAGAGGCTCGGAAGATTAGAGACTTGCATGGTCACCGACAACTTGGTGCACAAGGGAGATCTTTGAATCTCGTTCTGCGGACGGTCTCCGGGGCACCGGGGGCGATCCGACCAGTCAAAATCTCCTAACTTTAGTCGTCTGCATCGGGCGGGATGTGTGCAATGCCCCATGTACCTCTTGTACACCATTCTGCTATGAAACTACACCATCCTCTATGACATCGTGCCAGTGACCTCCTATTCATATAGATAAGTCATCCTTGCTTAGCGATAACCCACGTGTGAGTCATTGCATCGCATTTAGTAATCTAAAACACCTGAACGATCATTAGTATAACACACTTGTACATATTGAACACTTGAACATCCATTGCAACACACCTAACTAATCCGTATAACTCGTGCTCCTGAAACAGTACCTCGCACATGATATTTGTGTTTGCTTATGCTATCGCCCCTGGATTTCATTATATATGCTCATGCTTGGTTTAAATTGGTTTTCCTTAGACAGGGAAGGAAGAATGGTAAGTTAGTAAGTCTCGCCGTGTTACTCTTATATCGTACGGCGCACTGCCACACGAGTTAGGCTTTTTATTATGCCATAAAACTGATCCTAAGGAAAGATTAGAAAGATAACTTAATAAATGGTGCATGGAACCTATATAACGTGTTTGAATTATCGAGCGGGCGACCAGTGCATTCATGTACTGATAACCCACCAGATTGCTTGCAGGGTAAGGGATAATCTCGTTTGGTGCGGAAGCCCCCTTCTTGCGTGCTAAGGCATGGAGTTTGCTCTGAAGCCTTGGAGCGTTACATCCGGAACTGAAGCACATATACAAGACATAATATTGGAACATTGCCTATGTATCATTCTATAAACGTAGACACTTTGTACGCTTTTATTGTTCAGAGAGAGAGGGCTTGAGCGACTTATAATCTCGGCCTAGAGCTGCTTGTAATACTTGTTCAATATCAATAAAGAGCTTGTTTTACTTCTATACTTGTGTTATTCAATGCTTCCGCTATTGACGACTCTGTGAACTTGTTACCAATATCCTGTAAGTTTCTTATTCCGCTGCACTCGGACAATCTGTACGACTCTGTGGCTTAGACATCTTAACGCATGTTCGGATCATGGCCTTGCACGGACGCAGATTAAGATCGTATGACATCACGTCCAGATGGAAAAGATCATCCGACGGGAGAGCTGGCGCGATGATTCTGCCTAGCAGGGACATCTGGTTACCTGCGGGAGATCGGGACATGACATATTGGTATCAGAGCTTGGCTTTACGCCTTTGAACTTCTTATCGATTTTCTCAGTTTTGAAAGCTCGTTCGTGGGTTATGTGCATACACTCTTTCTCTCTCTCGTTGACCCGATGGGATATTCTATACAATAAGTCTAAATACTTTCAAAAGTTGTATGTGATTGATATGATTGCTTATATTGGATAGTTATGTGATGACCCATGTCCCAACCTGTGTTAGACTTTGTGGGAATAGACTCGTGCCATAATTTATAAGTTATGGCTATACCCGGAGCTCAGGGCGCACTATTAGTCTCTCATCTTATCAATAACAAGCATAACATAACGTGACAATACAAGATTTTTATTCCATCTATCTTTACACAATAACAAGGAAACATGTAACCGATCTTCTATTTAACAAGCATAACGATAGTTCTTCTTTTATCTTTATCTCTATGTGGACAGGCCGCCATCTCTCTGATACCGTTCAAATATTTCATATAGTTCTATCTATGCAGAAACGATAAGGTAACATGCAAGCAATCTCTTTCTCTTCTTATTAGCATGGCAAGGTTCTTCTATTGACAAGCAAACAAGTTCTAGTTAAGCATGCAGAGACATATCATTCACGTAAAGGAAATAATAATCTTCTTAACTACATGCATTATAAAACGAAGATTCATTATTAAGGCGTACAAGAATCAGAGAATGAAGTTCTGTCCACTCACCAAGATTGGCGTCTTCTGGTTCAACAAGGATCTCTTCAGGAAGGTTTTCTTTTTGAGTTAGCAAACTGATATCTCTTGTACATAGTGCCAACGCAGAGTAGGGCACTATATACTTACCCACCGAGAAAAAGTTTTGTCCTCGAAACTCAAGGAGAAACTTTCGATATCCAGAGCAGCGATAGTCCTCATCCCCTACCATCCTCAATTGAAAAACTCTAGCAAAACAGTAATCATCAATCATAACTCTCAAGCAATAAAATAATACAAAAAACTTTTATGCACATCTTTGAGAATATTTATGGACTTATTGTATGGAACGCTTAACTCAGCAACGATATCAATGGGCAAAGAATCTTCATCTACGAACGACAGTAAAAAGGACGTAAGGCCATAAGATCGAGTTGCTCTGATACCACTATGTCACGTCACGATCTTCCATGATCCTGATCGCCCCCGCCGGGCATGAATCACCGCTCCAGCGCTCCCGTGGGATGGTCGTTCTCCTCGGGAGGTGATACCGTGAGAGCTTGGAGTTGTGCTCGCACAAGGCAACAACGTCAGTTGTCTTGGTTATCATCAAACTGATCGAGTTTGCAGCGGAGGAGCAGTGTTACAAACAATATCTATACGAAGCAAGTCTTAAGGCATGAGGTTATCTGAATACAATGACATTGTTCCATACATTATGTTTCTCTATACAAAAGTAGCACAAAATATATTAATACGGATCAAGGCATCGACTCTAAATTTTTGGGTCCTGGGGATGAGGCTCGGCTATTGCTTCTTCGGACGATCCAGTACGTACAGACAAGCAAACTGGTAGGGATCAACACTTTGGGAAAAGTACTGGTGAGTATAAAATCAACGAACAGAAGCAACACCCTATAAAATTAAAACTAAGTAAGCATGTGATAAAATATTACATTACTAGTTATCTTTCTAGTTTTACCTAAGTTCGTTACATGCAGTACAAGAGAAAAGTCATATTACTTTTTTTGAAAACATCTTTGAAATCAAATTTTATGTTCAAATACAACTAAGCATACAAGGCAAGCAGTTCAAGCACGATGTACCAAATTTTATACTATCAGGGTATGCGCAGCGTTCTTATGAGCTATACTCAAAGGCTCTAAGAACAATGCAGCATCTAGTGGACTATCCTTTTATACTACAAGGCGATAATCATAATCAAGCAAGCATGAAAGTTTAGGTGCGTTGCAAGACAATAAGCAAAATTAACATATCACTTATTTAGTGATTCTTATCCATTGCCGAATGGTTATCCCTGCAGCAGACATACAGGTTAGCAACAATTTACATAAATACATATGTTTTATTTTCTTTCCCACTATGTATCAAATATTTAGGTATGTAAGAAGGCTAGCCTAGCATGCGCCCTAACTACCTAAAATACAGCTATCTTCATGAACAAGCTAACTTCTCTAACTCAAACTCTTCCTAACAGAAGCACCGTCTCTCATCTAATAGCCACACCCTCAGGGCACACTATTAGTCTCACCCCGTCAGTAGCCTCTATCCACCATTCTAGTAGCCACACCCCGAGATCTGGGCGCACTATTAGTCTCCAAACTAGTCATTTGCCTCCACCCACCATTCTAATAGCCACACCCCGAGTTCAGGGTGCACTATTAGTCTTCCATCTTCTCGATTACAAGCATAACACAATATGACAATACAAGCTTTTTATTCCATCTATCTTTACACAATAACAAGAAAACATGTAACCGATCTTCTATTTAATAAGCATAATAATTTTTCTTCTTTTATCTTTATCTCTATGCGGACAGGCCGCCATCTCTCTAATATCGTTCAAGCATTTCATATAGTTCTATCTATGCAAAAAAGAAAAGATAACATGCAAGTAATCTCTTTCTCTTCTTATTAGCATGGCAAGGTTCTTCTATAGACAAGCAAACAAGTTCTAGTTAAGCATGCAGAGACATATCATTCATGCAAAGAAAATAATAATTTTTTTTAGCAACAGGCATTATAAAACTTATATTCATTATTAAGGCGTACAAGAATCAGAGAATGAATTTCTGCTCACTCACCTAGATCAGTCGTCTTCTGGTTCAACAAGAGCTCTTTAGGAATATTTTTTTTTAGTCAGCAAACTGATATCTCTTGTACATAGTGCCAACGCGGAGCGAGACACTACATATCTAGTCCCACAACCCCGATCTAAGTCTAATTAGATCTAATTGGTCTCATGACAAAAATTTAATGTGTCAATCTCGGAATTTCTCCTAATTGTGCACAAAAACCTATGTAGAAGTCATATTTGGTGTCAATTAGGCCTAGAACTTTTTTTTATGGGTAGCCCTAAGCCATGAAAGGGTTCCAAATGGTCAAATGCATGAATTATTGTCTAAATTGAAAAAGAATTCAGATATATACCTATTGGGAGATAAATTTCTAATAAATTGCTCAAATTGACACGATTCGGACACAAGCTCCTTGCTAATTCCTCATTCTCCAAGTGCTTCTTGCAATCCAAGATCCAATGCTCATTGATTAATAAAAAATGTGAGGGAATGAGAGTGAATTAAGGGGTTTGGTGGAGGGATGAGTCAATTTGGGGAAGAACATAATTGGGGATCTAAAGGAATGAAGAATGAAGTGGAGAGAGAGTGTTTCCCCCTCTTATAGGTGGCCGGCCCCTTGCCCCTCTCCCAAGAAACTATACAAAGTCCAAAATATCCCCTCTAGTTGTCATGTAGGTAATTAATTAGGAGGACCATATTAGAAAGCATCTAATCCTAATAAAAGTTTAATTAAATCACCTAATTAATGAAGAGGGTTGAGTATATGGTCCTAGTCCAAAATGTTGGGTTCAATATGTAATGATAAGTCTAATTAGGCCCACTAGAGTCAAGTCCAATAATAGGCTAGTCCACTAACCATAAATAAATAATACAATATCTAATATATAATACTAACACAATATATATATATATATATATATATATATATATATATATATATATATATATATATATATATATATATATAATATGAATAGAAAAATACCCCTATCTAGAAATGTGGTAGTGACAGGAGCTAAGTCCCGAAGGGACTTAGCGACTCGGACTTGGAAACCGCCTGATTTTTCAACATTTTCAAAACTGGATTTTTTACAATTTACTGGAATTTTCTGTTATTTTTCTGTAATTTAAAAACAGGGTTTTAATTATTAAATGATTTTTAAATGATAATAAACAATATTAAAATATTATGAAAATAATATTTTTGGGTGTAAAATAAAAAACTGGACTTAGGACAATTTTTCTGAAATTTATTGGGCCCCGGACCTATTTTTAAAACACCTAAATATAATTAATTAATTGTTTAATGATATTAATATTATTATTATTATTGTTATTATTATTATTATTATTATTAATATTTAACCCTTAACCCAGCCCACTGGGCCGGCCCACCGGGCCCAGCCCCAAACCCGGCCCAGTCCCTAGCGGGTCGGGTCGGATCTGCCAGACCCGCACCCGCCCGACCCGCTGACCCTTTCTCTCCCCACGAAGCCCGCTTCCCGCGCCGCTTCCGCCGGCCGCGTCGCCCGCCGCTCCGCCCGGCCGACGACCCGCGCCCCGCGGCCACGACGCCCTCGTCCCCCGCCCCGCTCGGCCATCTCCTCCCCCTCCGCCTCCAGCTCCACCGCATCCCTCACCGACGCCGCCACCGCTCCGCCTCGCTGACGACGAGCCGCCGTGCCGCCACGCCTGCGCCGCCTCCTCCTTCTTCCCCAGCTCCGGCCTCCCCCACCGCGAGCAGCAGCAGCCATCGACAGCAGCGCCGGTCCCCTCCGCCTCCGCCTGGCCGCAGAGCCGCCGTCCCCGCCGCCGGCTGAATCCCTAAACCTAACCCTAATTTTATTTCCTGTATCCGACACGTGTCGGACATGATTCAGACCCCGGGTTTTTCAGCCCAGTTCAGGTGCGTGTATTTTCTTGTTCGTAGCTCGGATTTCGATTTCGTAAATTGCGTTGCGAAGCCTGTATGACCCTCTCGGTGCCCGGATAAACCGTTCGGGGCATCGCGTCCTGTGGTGATCGCACACCGCGATCCAAAAAAAGGAAAAACCAGACCCTGTTTCACCCCGGAACCGAGTACGCCCCGCCAAACGGGACGACTTGGTCGCGGACGGTCTTTACAGATTCATGCGCGTCGTCGATACGGACGTGTGGGATTTCGCGAAAGCTGATTCGGGTGTGCGTGCACACCGGGATCAACGCGTATCCGCGGACATCGCCCCGTATTTGACTTTTCTGCAATTCACCCTAACTTTGTGTATACACGTCGGATTGAAATGAAACTTGTGCCATCAGACTCGTAGCGATACGCTGGTCCTGTGACCCAAGTTTGGTTCAATTCTGAGAACGTTGATAAAATCGCGTGTAGTGGGCCCCACAGGCCCCGTTCGACGGGCGATTTTGTGATCGGCTCATCGGAATCCAATTCCGGAAGTTCCGTTGGGTTCGTATCATCGTTTCTGACCTGTTGACACTAAGTTTGGTGAATTTGGAGATCTTTGACCCTGACACATTTTTCGGTGCAAAGTGGGCCCACATGTGGATCCCGTTTTGACCCAAAATTGTCATTTTTGCCCTTGTCTCCAAATTGGACTCAAGGACAGGCGTTTCTAGCTGATTGATATTTTCTGGATCTGATGGTGATGTTTATTTCAGTAACCGAAGTACCGCCTGCAAATCCAACTGAAGTCAGAGCCGAAATCAGAGCCAAACATCAGGCAAGTGTACCTCGCCAATACTTGCAGCTTGCTACCTATTTCCTTGACCTATTTTTACATCAGTGGGCAAGTGTACCTTGCCAAACCCTGCAGCTTGCTATTTATTTTCTTGTCTTAATTTAGCATCAGTGGGCAAGTAAAGCTTGCCAATTCTCAGTAGTTCCTGTTATAATATTTTACTTGAGTTCTTGTAGTTTCATATGTAAATTTGTTTTAACTGCTTAACCTAGGAAACGTGTGACGTACTTAGTGTCCGATCATAGTCGGGTGCCAACACCGTACGCGGTGTTGGGTACGTCATTAGAGATGGACATTCGATACCCTTACTCTTGGTACTTGTCCTATCAAGTACAACAGAACCCAGGACACTTGACACTATTCATGAGACAGAGTCTTCCTGAGACATTCATGGTGATTCTGTATAGGATACAGGACTTGACATTGACATCTGTTCCTGGATACTTTATGACTTGTTGCATTAGCTATGATCCCGCTTGACATGGACATGAGACGTTATGGTCATGATATGCGTGATTACATTGGGTGGGGAGAGTTACACAGGCTACAGGTTGATTTTATATTATGCCGGCGTCGTAGTCTCCCATTGAGCTAGACAACTACATGATATCACTGCTACCAGCTCCCCGACACAGAGCTTGTAGCAGCTTCAGCCTGAGTTCTAGTGATGCTCTCAACTTGCATTTATCACCTAGCTGGTTACGTAGTTTACCCTGCTGTTTTATTTAATTTCTGCACTGTTTATATTTTGGCTTATATTATTTGTACCTTGTTATGTCCCCTGAGGACCTGGAATGGACTATGTCCCCAGGTATAGCCGAAGAGAACCATCCAGAGATACACCGTACAGGAGCACTTCCAGGAGCTGTACCAGGACCTGAGGACGAGCCAGTACCAGAGGACTTCTCCTGAGCAGTGACTGTATATAGTCAGTTATTTCTGTTCTATTTCCAGTTCCTTTATTTCCTGTCTATTTGCTTTGGATGTATCAGACTGATTCTCGAATTGTTTCCCGAGACACTTATTTGATATTGCTTATTTATTTTTATTGCATTATTCCTGGCATTAATCTGTGTTTGTTCTGTGGATGAGATTAGAAATACTTGAGACTTGTAACATCTTACTGTTAGACTACAGCTTAAGCATGCCCTGATGGATCCATTAAATTGGGTTGTCCATCGGTGCGTGCTGCTGACCATTGCCACGTGTCCAGTCCCTCGGCATTTTTGGGACTGGGGCGTGACATGGTTTTTGTGGTGGCCCATGCATGTCTACGACTAAATTGTTCGGTTTCAACTTAGGGACCGAACAGGCCTGCAATAAGAATAGGATAAGTTTTTATGATCTCATCCACTTGCTTGAATCGTTTTTGATATCTGTATTAATTAATTGTTTAATGATATTAATATTAATATTATTATTATTATTATTATTAATACTTAACCCTTAACCCAGCCCACTGGGCCCGGCCTACCGGGCCCAGCCCCAAACCCGGCCCAGCCCCTAGCGGGTCGGGTCGGATCTGCCAGACCCGCACCCGTCCGACCCGTTGACCCTTTCTCCCCCCACGAAGCCCGCTTCCCGCGCCGCTTCCGCCGGCAGCGTCGCCCGCCGCTCCGCCCGGCCGACGCCCCGCGCCCCGCGGCCACGACGCCCTCATCCCCCGCCCCACTCGGCCATCTCCTCCCCCTCCGCCTCCAGCTCTACCGCATCCCTCACCGACGCCGCCACCGCTCTGCCTCGCTGACGACGAGCCGCCGTGCCGCCACGCCTGCGCCGCCTCCTCCTTCTTCCCCAGCTCCGGCCTCCCCCACCGCGAGCAGCAGCAGCCATCGACAGCAGCGTCGGTCCCCTCCGCCTTCGCCTGGCCGCAGAGCCGCCGTCCCCGCCGCCGGCTGAATCCCTAAACCTAACCCTAATTTTATTTCCTGTATCCGACACGTGTCGGACACGATTCAGACCCCGGGTTTTTCAGCCCAGTTCAGGTACGTGTATTTTCTTGCTCGTAGCTCAGATTTCGATTCCGTAAATTGCGTTGCGAAACCTGTATGACCCTCTCGATGTCCGGATATACCGTTCGGGGCATCGCGTCCTGTGGTGATCGCACACCGTGATCCAAAAACAGGAAAAACCAGACCCTGTTTTACCTCGGAACCGAGTACGCCCCGCCAAACGGGACGACTTGGTCGCGGGCGGTCTTCACAGATTCGTGCGCATCGTCGATACGGACGTGTGGGATTTCGCGAAAGCTGATTCGGGTGTGCGTGCACACCGGGATCAACGCGTATCCGCGGACATCGCCCCGTATCCGACTTTTCTGTAATTCACCCTAACTTTGTGTATACACGTCGGATTGAAACGAAACTTGCGCCATCGGACTCGTAGCGATACGTTGGTCCTGTGACCCAAATTTGGTTCGATTCTGAGAACGTTGACGAAATCGCGTGTCGTGGGCCCCACAGGCCCCGCTCGACGGGCAATTTTGTGATCGGCTCATCAGAATCCAATTCTGGAAGTTTCGTTGGGTTCGTATCATCGTTCCTGACCTGTTGACACTAAGTTTGGTGAATTTGGAGATCTTTGACCCTGACACGTTTTTCGGTGCAAAGCGGGCCCACATGTGTACCCCGTTTTGACCCGAAATTATCGTTTTTGCCCTTGTCTCCAAATTGGACTCAAGGACAGACATTTCTAGCTGATTGATATTTTCTGGATCTGATGGTGATGTTTATTTCAGCAACCGGAGTACCGCTTGCAAATCCAACTGAAGTCAGAGCCGAAATCAGAGCCGGAACCACAGTCAAGTGTACCTCGCCAAAACTTGCAGTCTTGATAAATATTCCTTGGCTTATTTATACATCAGCAGGCAAGTGTATCTTGCCAAACCCTGCAGTCTGCTATTTATTTCCTTGGCTTAATTAATCATCACAAGGCAAGAAAAGCTTGTCAATTCTCAGTAGTTCCTGTGATAATATTTGCTGGATTTCTTGTGTAAATACATATAAACTTGTTTTAACTGCTTAACCTAGGACCGTGTGACGTACTTAGTGTCCGATTATCAGTCGAGTGCCAACCCCGTACGCGGTGTTGGGTACGTCACCTAGAGATGGACATTTCGGACCCTTTACTTTCTCGTACTTGTCTTATCAAGTACATTATAACCCAGGACACTTGACACTATTCATGGACAGGATCTTCTTGAGATATTCGTGATGATTCTGTATAGGATACAGGACTTGACATTGACATATGTTCCTAGATACTATATGACTTGTTGCATTAGATATGATCTTACGTGACATGGACATGGGGCCACATGGACATGAGACGTATGATTACATTGGGTCGGGAGAAACACACAGGCTACAGGTTGATTTTATATCATTCCGGCGTCTCAGTCTTCCGCTGAGCTAGACGACCACATGATATCACTGCTACCGGCTCCCCGACACCGAGCTTGTAGTGGTTTCAGCCTGAGTTCTAGTGCTGCTCTCATCTTGCATATCACTTAGCTGGTTATTTAGTGTTTCCCTATTATACCATTTATTGCTGGAGAGACACACAGGCTACAGGTTGACTATATTATGCCGGCGTCTCAGTCTCTCTCCAAGCTAGACAACTACATGATATCGCTGCTACCGGCTCCCCTACACAGAGCTTGTAGTAGTCTCAGCCTGAGTACTGGTGATGTTCTTACCTGTATTTCACATAGATGGTTACATATTTATCCTGTTTATTTCATTGACTATTTCACTGCATTAGTATGGCTTGTATTTTCTGTACCTTGCTGTCCCCTGAGGACCTGGATCCGGATTATGTCCCCAGGTATAGCCGAAGAGATCCATCCAGAGATATACCGTACAGGAGCACTTCCAGGAGCTGTACTAGGACCTGAGGACGAGATCGCACCAGAGGACTTCTCCTGAGCATTGGCTGTATATAGTCAGTTATTTCAGTTTCTATTTCCAGTTCCTTTATTTCCTGTCTATTTGCTTGATGTATCAGACTTGTTCTCGGATTATTCACCGAAACACTTTTATTGAGATTGTTAGTTTATATTAATTACATTTATTTTGGTATTTAATCTGTGATTATCTGTTATGGATGAGATTAGAATAACCTGTGACTTGTAACAATTGTCCTAATTCCTGTTAGACTACAGCTTAAGCATGCCCTGATGGATCCATTAAATTGGGTTGTCCATCGGTGCGTGCTGCTGGCCATTGCCACGTGTCTAGTCCCTCGGCATTTTGGGACTGGGGCGTGACATGGTTTTTGTGGTGGCCCATG
Organism: Iris macrosiphon; assembly: GCA_036927795.1. Lineage (NCBI taxonomy): Eukaryota > Viridiplantae > Streptophyta > Magnoliopsida > Asparagales > Iridaceae > Iris > Iris macrosiphon. The sequence continues at coordinate 175,268,609 of JAYESA010000001.1, forward strand.
CAGGTCAACGACTAAATTGTTCGGTTTCAACTTAGGGACCGAACATGCCTGCAGTAAGATAGGATAAGTTTTTAGGATCTCATCCACTTGCTTGAAACGTTCTTGATATCCATATCGAATCGACTTAATTCTTGACTTGCATCCTGCCTTGATTCCTGTGCGCCTCTTATTGTTTATTTTGGTTACAGGTTTATGGATTCACGAGCAAACGACGAGACTCCCATAACATCACCACGAGATGCTGTGGTAACCAACGAAGATGAAGTAACACTAGTGGATGGAGGACAATCAGCTCAATAACATACCTCGAGAGTCCAGCACGATGCTATTCCACCAACGACGCCATTTACTCCACCAATGCCCGTAATTCCACCAGGGCAGGCCATGGACGGGCAGCAGGTGTTTTAAATGATCTATGCAATAATGCAAGCTCAACAAGAGACTTTGAGTCGCAGCCTAGCACTTGTACTGGAGCAGGCGAATCTACCAGCACGAAGGCCAACGACGGGCTCTATTTCTGATTTCCGCCAGCTGAAGCCCCGTACCTTCTCAGGCAAAGAGGAGCCCACAAAAGTTCATGAGTGGCTCACCAACACTCAACATCAATTAGAAGCAGCCGAGCTTCCAAGAGAACGTTGGATGACTGCCGTCAGAATGCAGTTGACGGACAATGCACATCACTGGTGGCTATCTGAGGAGGCACGGCTCGGACCAGACCGAGTCAATTGGGAAGAGTTCTCTAGACTCTTCCAGGAGATGTACATTCCAGCTATCGCTCGATCAGAACTTCGGGACAAGTTCAATCACCTCACTCAGGATGCTAAGACGGTGGAAGAGTACAACGCTGAGTTCATTCGTCTAAGTCGCTTCGCCCCAACATTGATCCCGACGGAAGAAGAGAATGTTGAGAAATTCTTCGACGGACTAAACATTGAGCTACAGAAACTAATTGGATCCGTTGCACCTACTTCGTATTCGGACGTCCTTGCTGCAGTACGACGCATGGAGCGCATCATCAGGAGAGAGACCAGTCTGAAACGGCCATCCACGTCAGTACCAGCCAGAGCACAACAAGAAGAAGTTGCAAAAAGATTTCACATACACCAACCACCAGAAGCATCTCCACAGGCAATACCTGTTTGTCCATATTGTCACCGGCGAGGTCATATAGAGAACAAGTGCAGACGAAAAATGAGATTATGTTTGGCTTGCGGATCCAGTCAGCATTTACTGAGGGAATGCCCTGAGCGTCGAGAAGGAGCACCAAAGGGTAAACAACAAGCGTTACCAGAACCGAGGCCAGCCCATCCAGCATTGGGAGTACCGCAAACGGAAGTTCAAGAAGTCCTACCACCACCTCCAGGAGGGTATCAGCCGAGGCCACCTTTGATACCCCAGGCACTACTCTTCCAGCAGGCTCAGCAGCAGAAGAATCGACTGCAAGGACGCGAACAAGCTTTCACGATGACCGTGGAGGACGCGCAGACTCGTGGAGTAGCTGATGCGCGTAAGTGATTCGTAGTTATCCGTTTCTAGTCTTGTTTTAGCTCGTGCCCATTGGTTCGTGACCTCAGCCCCAACCTAGTAATTTGCAACTTGTTAATAATAACCTGATTTTCATAAAAGTTGTAATTTTCTTGCTTTAACTAGATTCTCTCTGGAAAGTGCATAACTTTCATTCTTAGGGAAACAGTATTCCCTAAGTATCTTGGAATGTGTTTTCGAACAGCGCTTGCGACCGCGTCATCTCTGTTGACCGGTTATTCTTTGATTGCGAGGACGCAATCCTCTTAAGGGGGGTAGATTGTAAACCTCCTGATTTTTTAATATTTTCAAAACTGGATTTTTTATAATTTACTGAAATTTTTTGGGATTTTTCTGTAATTTAAAAACAGGGTTTTAATTATTAAATGATTTTTAAATGATAATAAACAATATTAAAATATTATGAAAATAATATTTTTGGGTGTAAAATGAAAAACTGGACTTAGGACAATTTTTCTGGAATTTATTGGGCCCCGGACCTATTTTTAAAACACCTAAATATAATTAATTAATTAATTAATTGTTTAATGATATTAATATTATTATTATTATTGTTATTATTATTAATATTAATATTTAACCCTTAACCCAGCCCACTGGGCCCAGCCCCAAACCCGGCCCAGCCCCTAGCGGGTCGGGTCGGATTTGCCAGACCCGCACCCGCCCGACCCGCTGACCCTTTCTCCCCCCACGAAGCCCGCTTCCCGCGCCGCTTCCGCCGGCCGCGTCGCCCGCAGCTCCGCCCGGCCGACGCCCCGCGCCCCGCGGCCACGACGCCCTCGTTCCCCGCCCCGCTCGGCCATCTCCTCCCCCTCCGTCTCCAGCTCCACCGCATCCCTCACCGACGCCGCCACCGCTCCGGCTCGCTGACGACGAGCCGCCGTGCCGCCACGCCTGCGCCGCCTCCTCCTTCTTCCCCAGCTCCGGCCTCCCCCACCGCGAGCAGCAGCAGCCATCGACAGCAGCACCGGTCCCCTCCGCCTCCGCCTGGCCGCAGAGCCGCCGTCCCCGCCGCCGGCTGAATCCCTAAACCTAACCCTAATTTTATTTCCTGTATCCGACACGTGTCGGACACGATTCAGACCCCGGGTTTTTCAGCCCAGTTCAGGTGCGTGTATTTTCTTGCTCGTAGCTCGGATTTCGATTCCGTAAATTGCGTTGCGAAGCCTGTATGACCCTCTCGGTGCCCGGAAAAACCGTTCGGGGCATCGCGTCCTGTGGTGATCGCACACCGCGATCCAAAAACAGGAAAAATCAGACCCTGTTTCACCCCGGAACCGAGTATGCCCCGCCAAACGGGACGACTTGGTCACGGGCGGTCTTCACAGATTCGTGCGCATCATCGATACGGACGTGTGGGATTTTGCGGAAGCTGATTCGGGTGTGCGTGCACACCGGGATCAACGCGTATCCGCGGACATCGTCCCGTATTTGACTTTTCTGCAATTTACCCTAACTTTGTGTATACACGTCGGATTGAAACGAAACTTATGCCATCGGACTCGTAGCGATACGCTGATCCTGTGACCCAAGTTTGGTTCGATTCTGAGAACGTTGACGAAATCGCGTGTCGTGGGCCCCACAGGCCCCGCTCGACGGGCGATTTTTTGATCGGCTCATCGGAATCCAATTCCGGAAGTTCCGTTGGGTTCGTATCATCGTTCCTGACCTGTTGACACTAAGTTTGGTGAATTTGGAGATCTTTGACCCTGACACATTTTTCGGTGCAAAGCGGGCCCACATGTGGACCCCGTTTTGACCCGAAATTGCCGTTTTTGTCCTTGTCTCCAAATTGGACTCAAGGACAGGCATTTCTAGCTGATTGATATTTTCTGGATCTGATGGTGATGTTTATTTCAGCAACCGGAGTACCACCTGCAAATCCAACTGAAGTCAGAGCCGAAATCAGAGCCGGAACCACAGTCAAGTGTACCTCGCCAAAACTTGCAGTCTTGATAAATATTCCTTGGCTTATTTATACATCAGCAGGCAAGTGTACCTTGCCAAACCCTACAGTCTGCTATTTATTTCCTTGGCTTAATTAATCATCACAAGGCAAGAAAAGCTTGTCAATTCTCAGTAGTTCCTGTGATAATATTTGTTGGATTTCTTGTGTAAATACATATAAACTTGTTTTAACTGCTTAACCTAGGACCGTGTGACGTACTTAGTGTTCGATTATCAGTCGGGTGCCAACCCCGTACGCGGTGTTGGGTACGTCACCTAGAGATGGATATTTCGGACCCTTTACTTTCTCGTACTTGTCTTATCAAGTACATTATAACAAAGGACACTTGACACTATTCATGGACAGGATCTTCCTGAGATATTCGTGGTGATTCTGTATAGGATACAGGACTTGACATTGACATATGTTCCTAGATACTATATGACTTGTTGCATTAGATATGATCTTACGTGACATGGACATGGGGCCACATGGACATGAGACGTATGATTACATTGGGTGGGGAGAGACACGCAGGCTACAGGTTGATTTTATATCATTCCGGCGTCTCAGTCTCTCTCCGAGCTAGACAACTACATGATATCGCTGCTACCGGCTCCCCTACACAGAGCTTGTAGTAGTCTCAGCCTGAGTACTGGTGATGTTCTCACCTGTATTTCACATAGATGGTTACATATTTACCCTGTTTATTTCATTGACTATTTCACTGCATTAGTATGGCTTGTATTTTCTGTACCTTGCTGTCCCCTGAGGACCTGGATCCGGATTATGTCTCCAGGTATAGCCGAAGAGATCCATCCAGAGATATACCGTACATGAGCACTTCCAGGAGCTGTACCAGGACCTGAGGACGAGATCGCACCAGAGGACTTCTCCTGAGCATTGGCTGTATATAGTCAGTTATTTCTGTTTCTATTTCCAGTTCCTTTATTTCCTGTCTATTTGCTTGATGTATCAGACTTGTTCTCGGATTGTTCACCGAAACACTTTTATTGAGATTGTTAGTTTATATTAATTGCATTTATTCTGGTATTTAATCTGTGATTATCTGTTGTGGATGAGATTAGAATAACCTGTGACTTGTAACAATTGTCCTAATTTCTGTTAGACTACAGCTTAAGCATGCCCTGATGGATCTATTAAATTGGGTTGTCCATCGGTGCGTGCTGCTGGCCATTGCCACGTGTCCAGTCCCTCGGCATTTTGGGACTGGGGCGTGACAGGACTCAAGGGCGCAAAGTGGCACTTTGTTTGCGCATTTTGCACTTAGCACATCAACATCGTCGCATGAAGCTCGAGCGCTCATTTTATGCGAGAGTTGCATGTACGATTTTTTGCTCGGGAGCATGCTTCGAGGCGCTATGCTTCCAGGCGCTATGCTACCAAAAGCTATGCGTCCAAGCACTTTGCGGCCTGGAGCTATGCGGCCAGGGGCTATGCGGCCAGGCGCTATGCGGCCAGGGGCTATGCGGCCTGGAGCGATGCGGCCAGCGAGCTTGTACTACCGAGTAGCATGTTGACGGGACAAGGTCAGCTGTTGGTGGCGCATGCGGCCCATGGTTATACGTCCTATGCAGCACGAGGGTGTCTGTGCACAGTGGCTGCTGCTTTCGGCGCTTGGCGGCGTATGACGGCGATGTCCTGTGCAGCGTGACTGGCGGCTCCGGCTACGCATGCGGCTCCGGCTACGGATGCGGCATATACGGCCTTGAGTTTTCTCAGGCCGCATAGGTGTTGTTATCCTCTATATATATAGGAGCTTCTCTTTCTTTCACACAGAAGAAAAACAGAGAGCACCAGTGCGATATGCGGCCACAATGAGCACCCTTCCACAAAGTGTTTCCGAGTGATCCGAAGGTGACCAAGAGCGTTCCAGAAGTTCTCGTGTGAACTTGCTGGATCCTAGAGTCAGTTCGTTGTATAGCACAAATCTTGCCTTGAGCTCCGGTGGTTTTGATCACCCCAGTAAGGAGTTTCCTTCTTTGTATTTCTTTTCTTGTTCCGGTTTTTTCTCGTTGTAGCGTCTGCGAACGTAAAGAGAAGAACGGTTTTCTGATTCTTGTTGTATTTATATTTTTTTTGGGTCGTCAATTTGTAACATGTTCGTGGTTTAGTGCTACTGTGGAGTTGTGTGTCATCGTAGTTACGCTCTCGAGTGACTCACAGTACATCATTTTTTGTAGAAGATGAACTTTTGAGTGAGTCTCTACTTTGTGAACTTTCTCTACTTTGATTTTGTTTCGGGACTAACATTAACACCACACCTGTTACTTTCATATTTCACGAGTAACTTGTAAAAGTAAAAAATACTTACTTGCTTGCATAATTGTAGAACAAGGATACAATGCCCATAGGGTTTGAAAATGTGTGAAGTACTCCACGAGAGACGCCATCTGAGTCGGTCCACAATCGACCTGATCATACTGTAAGCAAGTCGATGTAGGAAAAGATTGTAAAGATTATGTACAAAATAAGGAAGGAGATATTCCTGACCTGATAATGTTTTGTCAAAAACCTACAAATTGACCAAACATTTGGATTTTACTAATGAAAACGACACTAACCATCTTAATGGAGGTGAGCATGCTCATCATGATGGATGGATGGATGGATGGATGAGTTTTCAAGGATAAGTTTGTATGCACTATTTATTCTGGAGGAGTGTAAAGTTGCTGTAAAATGAGTGACCACCACATATGTCTTCTCTTATCATAAACTGAGTCCAACCTCTGTAAACTGCAGCACTGCATGCGTATGCATCTTTGAATTTTTATGCTTCTACTTTTAAATCAATATTTTCCTTGTCATATCGATTGGAATAAATAATTCATCACAAGGTGTGAGCGGACTCAATAATACACTTTATAGATAAGATCAATTAACATTTCGAAGTGGATTGATGGCTAGTTGTCTTAATTATACTGAAGCATCAGAAATTTTAAGACATTGACTGTAGGTAATTTGTTGAGTTTGATTAATGGTTGCTGTCAAACTCCAATTGGAGGCTGGAGTGGTTTAACTTGTGTTTCTATGCTTGGAATTTAGAAGAATTATAGATGTGATGTTGATTCTATCAGTAGTTAAGGCCATCTCCAATAGTAATTTCTAAAATTGGATTTCTATTCTACTTGACATTGTACTTTAAATTTTTTTTTATTCTACTTGGTAGAGTTTTTATATAGAAATTACACCAAAAAAAAAAAAAAAAATTACTCTCCAATGATTTTTCATTTCTATCATATACAGTGTTTTAAAAACCGGATCGGACCGGCCGGTTCAACCGGTTAACCCGTAAACTGGTAGATTTTTCGGTCCGGGTCAGTATTGACCCACTGTTTTTTCAAAATCTATTAAAAATGTATAATTTTGTAAAATCAGTATCTAGAAGGGATTGAACTTGGACCACTTAGATTAACCCAGTGGTTGAACCGGTTTGACCCAACCCAGTACTTTGTCCGGATCGATCTCTGGTCCAATTTTTAAAACCCTAATCCTATGTGTCACAAAATAAAATGATCAATTTAAAGATGGTGGGCCCAATATTAATTGCTTTGAGAGATGAAGAATTTTCTATGAGAGTTTCTAGCTACATGTAGAAACCCTCATAAAAATTCTCCATCATACATCAATGTCACGTATGATAGAAATAGATATAGAAAATAGTTAGAAGAGATTTTTTCTAAAATAAAATTTCTATCATAGAAATAGGGGATATAGAAACCCCCATTGAAGATGGCCTTATAATATTGTTAATGGTTCCGATGTTTATTGGTCGCAGATATGTGTAAAAGAATGGACAAAATAAATAACATTTTTTTAGAAAAAATATTCAAGATTAGAAGAAAATGTCACTTAAAGGAAATTAAGACTCTTCCTCTGTTGCTCAAACTAACAACCTCCTGGAGAAATATGCCTCACACTAACTAGTTGATCTGAAGGCCCATGACAATATATATATATATATATATATATATATATATATATATATATATATATATATATAAGCCACACAGCCGTCCGGGGGGAGGGGGAGTGTTCGAACCCACGACCTATCCGTGGGCGTTCTCCCGCACTACTACTAGGCTACTGCCTTAGGGTCTCTCTCTCTATATATATTTTTTTCTATTCGTAAATGTCCTCCGCACTACCACTTAGGCTAGTGCCTTATGGGGGGTATATATATATATATATATATATATATATATATATATATATATATATATATAATAACTTTCTTATATAGAACTAATAAGTATATATATATATATATATATATATATATATATATATATATATATAATAACTTTCTTATATAGAGCTAATAAGTACATAAACAGAAAGGAAGATGACTAGTGGAGCATGATATGGAAACTCTAGCTTTGGTTGGTTGATTGTTGAGTGTATAAACCGAAAATAAGGCCATGGGCAAGTGGCTCTTAATGTTTAGAGGGGAGTCATTTTTCATTGTGGTCAAGACTCTCAGTCTTTAGTGGTTTCTTAAGGTTCTCAAAGGCTTTGTTTTTGTTAAAAGCAATAGTGGTTGGAAAAAGATAGACTAGCTTAGAAACAGTGATAGTCGAGGATATGAGAGGTTGTTGCAATGTAATGCTTCGGTATCTATCAAAGTTCTTCATATGTATATAGTGAGTATTGACAGGTATAATAACTTTCAATTCAAATACTGACCACCAAACTTATTTTTCTGAACATATATAAAGGAATTAAGAAAGCCCAATAGTCCAATCTAATACTGGTAGGTAACCCTACTTCCTCTCGTGATATATCAACCAATGCCTATACGCATAACATACTCTTAAATGTATACACTTGATCAAGATGGTTTCAGTTTGCACTTCATATATGTAGGTTGTTGGATGTCAATTGCATTCGTTCTTGGCTTGTCATTGTTGAACAAGCTAGAACAGTTATCATTGTGTATATGGTTTACTTTGATGTTCCACAAAGGTTTCTTTCCATTCCTTTCTCTTCTCGGCATTGGTTGAAAAATATATTAAACACCACTTTGAGATGTGCACACATCTTGGAATTTTTTTAAAAAAACTTTTTGTGGGATTATTTTGGTGCATGCCATTTGGGTTTGCCCAACTCTCATACCAAGTAGAACCTTGCAACAAACTTTATGTACTAAAATTTCATCTATTGATATTTATTTATAGTTAGTCCCTACAACTAATAGAAGTTAAAAGTGCATATATACTTTGTTATCCAAGGTAGACATCATTGCATGATTTTAATTAATGATGTCCGATGGCACTGATATCATGTGCGTTATTAGTGATGTGTAAAGCTCTGCTCCTTCTCATCTGGTTGATGGGTGAAAGCTACTAATTTGACCAAAGTGTTGTTTTAAGTATATAGTAACTAAGATTAGCAAGTTAGAAGTTTAAGTGTTTATATATATATATATATATATATATATATATATTTGTCTGGACCCGTGGCTATAAGAGCCACCCAGCCGGTCCGGACCCGTGGCTATAATAGCCACCCAGCCAGTCCGGAGGTGGGATTCGATCCCGAGACCTCTCCCACCGGGTGTCCCCCACCTTACCACTAGGCTAAGGCTTCGGGACACACACACACACACACACACACACACACACACACACATATATATATATATATATATATATATATATATATATATATATATATATATATAGGGTGTGCTTGTTTTTAGAGTTTAATTCCTGTACTCTCTTTTAAGTTGTATCGTGTGCTACTTATTATCATTCAATAAAACCTGCAAGTTTCCTCTCCTTCCAAACTTTAAATTGAATTGTTGGTATCAAAGCCAAATGATCGACTAAGATAATTCTACTTCCTCAAGATTATGATATAATAATTATCATGTAATTTTTTTTCATGATTCTTTTATACTAGTGGTAATTATAATGGTTAAATTGTTGTCTCAATGGACTTAGGGTAGTCTTTCATTTTCTCTCTGGGAGATGTGTCTATGTCTAGTTGTATTGGCTTAGGTCTGAGGACTCAAGTCGCGTAGGCATGTTGTGCCGGGATGGTCGTATTTGCCTTAAATTGTTGACAGCCATGTGCTAGAATTTTACTATCTACCAGAGAAAAATAAAATATTTTGCTCCTACTTATTTGGTCAGTCAGTTTAGACAATGGTTTCTATGTTAATTATTTTTAGTATCTTTGATATCCTGATAATATTAAGTTACTGATGTACTATGGTCATAGTTTTTGAGTGAAGTAGAACTCTTGAATTTTTGATGAATTCATTAGCAATTGGTTCCAATAAGAAAGCTCTTAATAAGAGCAAGGCTATTAAGAATGCTCAAAATGTTGAGCTTCCCTCTGAATTAGAGGCGTTAAACAAATGGACTATTCCTAAAGTTCAACCAAAAGAGATATACTAGATTGGTACATTTGACTTTAATTCTTCCATTGCAATTAAAATAATGGAAAGAACTGTTCAAATCATTGATACTGAACAGTCACTAAAATTACTTAGTGAAGATGACATAGGTCACTATCGTGAGAAATATAATTATGTTCATATTGGACTAATTCAGGTTGCTTTTAAACCATTTACTTTACAAGGTCTAAATGTGTCTATTATGACATCTCTCAGAGATGGAAGATGTCTAGACTAGAGTCAATCCCTTATGGGAGTTACGCAAACTAGCATTTGCCATGGACCGGTCTATTTCAATGTTTATCCTAATTTGACTTTATCTTTAACTGATAGAAATCTTCTCGAATCAGTTAACTTATATCTCAAAACCAATGGTTATAATTTCTTACCAGGTTCTGAGACTATAGCAATAATGTATAGAATTCATTACAAGGTAATGACTTCTTGTGCTCCTAAAGCAAAGCATATCACTAAGCCTGGGAAAACTACTTTGATTGAAACTAATTTGTTGACATCAAAGATAGCTAATAATAGGATAATTAAGTGGGATGAAATAAACTCCCCTAATGAATGGATCTTGAATTTAGTTGTACCTCCAAGAGCAATCATGGATCCAAAAATAGATCAGATTATTCAAACTCACGATGGTGAGGTGGAAGTAAGATTTACTCCACAAGACAAAACTAGACTTTCGATATCTAGTTCTAGAAGATCATCTTCCTCCATAGAAAGATCTTCTATACTATCCTCTTATATTGCTTCTTCTTCTACCAAAGACAAAGAAGAAAATGAGGTTAAAAAATAACTTTCAACAAAGATGCAATTGCACATCAAAAATATTATACTGATGATTCCAATCTTTCTGAGTCAGATTTTAAGGGTGACTTTGTTTTTTTCATTTCCGAGGATTTATCTAAAAATTCAGATATCAAAAACATACTAGATCAGATATATATGATGATAGTGAATTTAGAAAATTCTATGAGAAAACCTATTCTAAAGATGAAATAAAGAAACACAAGGATGATTACTATAATCATCTTAGTACCACAGGTACGATTGAACAATTTAGAAATTGGTTTATAGAATTTTTTGTTTCTTCTGAATTAACACAAATCAATGTGTTAGAAGATAAAGTTTGGATCCTTAATACCGGATCTATTAGTACCAAGATTAAATCTTCATATCCTCCGATTGAATCAATAAGATTCGCAATCAAAAATATGGCTAAACAAATTGAAGCTACTTCTTTTCTCAAAGTAGTTGAGAGTAAAGAAGAAATAATACTAAAATTTTAAAAGTTAGTAAAACAAAATAACTTTACTAATATATTTATCCAAATCATGGCTAAACAAATAACTCAAATTGAATCAGTTTTGGAAACTTTATTACATAATATTAGTGTAATAAAGAAGTTAGATCTTTCTGATATACCGTCGTTAAAGAAACAACAAATATATCCTTAAAACCTCCTTCTAATGTTGAAGGATACAAAGTTAGAGCTCCTGAAGTCACTAAGGAAGATATTACTGAGATGATTGCTCAGTTTAGGAAGACAAATTTGCATACTATTAATGCTAAAGAGCAGCAATTTAAAGATCTTATAGCTCATGCTAGAAAAATATTTAGTGAAGAACCTAAATTACACGTTCTTGGAAAACAAAGCTATAACTTTCACACTATCTCTGAAATACTAGAAGAAGATATTCAGTCAGAATCTTCATATCATCAAATTGAAGATGGGGAGGAAGATATCAATCCAATATCGATTGAAAAGACAGAAAGATCTTTTAGGAATCATGATGATAGTCATAAAAAGATCGAGGGTACCAATTATGGTAATAACCAGAGTATGATACAGCCCGTCAAGTATAATAAACCAAACTTGACAAAATACTACTATAAAAGGCCGACTCCTGTCGATGTCTTATTTGAGAAAAATGATTCAATAATTCAGAATCATTATAGTGGTGGAGATATCTATGAATGTAACATAGATGGTGCTTCTGATAAGCAAATTCATGACCAATTATAACGTATGATGATGTATTCTAATATAGCTAAAGTTAATGGCAATTCTGATAAAGATATTGCAGGCTTTATCACTTGTGGTTTCTCTGGCACTCTTAGAGGCTGGTGTAATAACTGTTTAACAGTAACATAAAGAACAAAAATATTAAATTCCATTAAAAATGAAATAATGAACAGAAACAAGATGTTGTTTATACTCTCATTATTACAATATTAGAACATTTTAAAGGCGGAATAACCGATCATGGAGAGAGAGTTAGAACTCTTCTTCAGAACGTAAGATGTCCAATATTAACTCACTTTAGATAGTATAACGATACTTATCTAAGTAGAGTAATGCTATTAGGAGATGCAAATGATGCTCATTGAAAATCAAAATTTATCGATGGCCTTCCTAATCTCTTTGCAGAGAAAATTAGACAAGGATTAAGGAACCAAAACAATGGAACAATTCCTTATGCTCAATATAATTATGGAAATCTTATCAATAAGTGCATTGAAGAAGGTTTAGCTTTATGTAATGACCTAAAGCTAAAAAATCAAATAAAATCACAAAAATTAATTGAGAGAAAGCAATTAGGAGAATTTTGCGAACAGTTTGCAATTGATACTTCTAAGCAGCCTTCTAATTCAAAGGGTAAAGAAAATGATTATAAGGATTTCAAAGATAATAAAAAAATCTTATAAGCGCAAGAATTATTCTTCCATAAAATATGATAAGAGACATGAATCAACCGTCTCTAGAAACAAAAATTATTCTAGGAAGCCATCTTCCTCAAAGAATAAATTAGTTAAATATTACAAATGTGGTAAATTAGGCCACTATGCTAGCAAATGCTACACAAAGAAAAAGCTAAACGAGATCGAAGATGAAGGGTTAAGAAAGACTCTTTATAAATTAATGATCAATTCCGACTATGAGGAAAGCTCATCTGATGATGAAATTAGTTCCTCTGAAATTTGTGGCACAGATTGTCAATGTAATGAATGTGTTACAAACAATGATATTAACTACTATAAGTCTATAGTAGAAATGAATGGTTTATCTTTAAATGTGTTAACTCTAAAAGATTAACATGAGATAATAGAGTCTCTGATTACTGATAACATTGATAATAAGATCAAAGCTAAAATTATAGATCTTCTTGAAAAAGATGATTCTAATAATATCCAGAAGCATAATGAAGACGCTTATAATATATCCGAAGTAATATCTAGATATCAAAATAGATAGACAAGACCTGATACTATACATGATCTTCAGTCTGAGGTTAAAAATCTAAAGGTCGAAGTTAAACTCCTACATTCTCAGGATGTATTGATCCAAAGACGTCTAGAGCTTCTCGAAAATGCTAATAAAGCAAGAAATGAAGCAATTATATTCGAACAAGGAGAATCTTCTAATAAAGGAGAAAATGAGGATGATAAACTCTCAACTGTTCAAATGGAATAAAAGGCAAGAAGAGATAATCTTTTACAAAAAATAGATTTATTTATTACCCATAAATAGTATATCAAAATAGATCTACTCATTAATAATGAGTACTATATTACCAATTTAATTATACCAGTTGATATTGGTGCAGATCTAAATTATGTTAAAGAAGGCATTGTTCCTATCAAGTATTGTGAACGAACTTCTCAGACACACTTAGTGCTGCTAATAATAAAGCACTAACCACTCCTTACAAAATAACCGATGTAAACATTTCTAAAAGCAATATTTGCATTCCTTTACATTTAATTATGGTACAAAAAATATCCCAGCATGTTATCCTAGGAACTCCATTTCTTGAAAGACTCATGCCTATTTAAGAAATAAATAGGGAAGGAATTAGAACCAACTATAAGGAAAAAAGAATAACTTGTGAAAGCCAAATTTTACTCTAAATTTGACCTCAAATCGGGTTATTGGCAGATACAGATTGACGAGAAGGATAGGTATAAGACTGCTTTTACCGTTCCTTTTGGACATTATGAATGGAATGTCCTACCATTTGGTTTAAAGAATGCCCCTTCTGAACATCATGAATGAAATATTCATTCAGCATTATAGTTTCATATTATCATATATTGATGATATATTATTCTTCTCTAATACAATTGAAGAGCACTTCAAGCATTTGAAAATATTCAAACATTTGGTAATAAAAAATGGTTTGGTTATTTCTGCTCCTAAAATAAAACTATTTCAACAGGAAATAAGATTTCTAGGACACGAAATTGTGAATAACACAATTATCCCAATTGATAGAATTATAGAATTTGCTTCTAAATTTTCTGATATGATAACTGATAATAAATAGTTACAAAGATTCTTAGGTGCATTAAATTATGTATCCAATTTTTATCAAAATATATCTAAGGACACACAAATCTTGTATCAAAGATTGAGAAAGTATTCTGCTCCTTGGAGTAATGCTCACACAAAAGCAGTTCAAATTATTAAACAAAGAGTTAAAAAACTACCTTGCTTACAGTTAGCCAATGTTGAGTGGTTTAAAATAGTACAAATAGATGCCAGTAATATCGGTTATGGTGGCATATTGAAGCAGAGAAATCCTGACAATAAAAATGAAGCTCTTGTCAGATTTTATTCTGAAAAATGGAATAGTGCTTAGCTTAACTATTCAACAATTAAAAAAGAAATTCTTTCTATTATTCAATGTGTCCATAAATTTTAAGATGATTTTTTGTATCAAAAGTTCTTGCTACGTATAGACTGTAGCTCTGCTAAAATAGTTTTAGAAAAGAATGTTAAAAACCTAGCATCTAAATAAATATTTGCTCGATGGCAAACATAGTTAGCTATATTTGATTTTGATATAGAATTTATTAAAGGTAAAGATAATTCTCTTTCCGACTTTCTTACTCGTGAATTTTTGCAGAATAATAAATAAAAAGAAAGGAAAATAGCCATGGGTACCGGTACCCGTCAATCTTCGCAAAAATACTCCCCATCCCAAGAAAAATATTGTTCTTGGTAGCATATCATATTCCTCTAATAAGGGAGAAAAATAGGATAATATCCTCGATGATGTAGTTTCATACAAACAGGCGATTGAGACTGAAGAAATCTTTACTCAGAAAAATTGTTCTGAAGTTTTCTCCAATTAGAAAAATATGATATTCCGTTGATGAATGGTCCATGGAAACTTAAGGATAATTATTTGGAAACTTCTATGTTTCCTACCAAAGATAAACATCAAACTATTTTTGAGGCCATCCTCATATCCACTAAATCTGTGAAAATTCAGCACTTCTACCAGAGAGCCAATGATCTCAAGAGTGAAGTATCATACAGCAAATTGATCATCTAAAATATTATGACTCACCAATCTTTGGGGGAATTACATCCTAACCGACCTAAAGTTCTGGTGAACAAAGATAATTTTTTTTCATATCATATAATTATTGGGACTATATTGATGCCTTCTATAAGATTTTTTATTTCAATAATATTTGGCAGAAACATTCTTGGTTCATCTGAATATGCCCTGATATCTTGAGACAGGAGATTCCTGCTAAGTTCAATAACTGGTGGATACAAATGGGTGCCACACTTGAAATCCTTCCCTCATCTATTCAGAAGGTTTTCTCAGATTAGATTCAATCTTCCCCTTACTGTCAAAAGCCTGACACTCTTTTTGAAGGAGAAAGTATCTTGTACTTCTTTATCCAGTATAAAATTTCATATATTTCAAATGGATAATTAAAGGCGAATATGATTCAAATAATTTTTCAGTCTTGGTTAGGAAATTCCTAATTAAGTGGTGGAATATGATTGATGAGAATGACAAACTAACATCAATCAAAAAATCTATTAAGGATAATGAGATCCTTCTTGACTCTTAGATTAAGAGAGAAACTATTGAAGAAATTCCACTTAAGAAATTAAAGGACTCCCTAGGAAGAAGAAATCATCAAATGACTGAGGACAACCTTAAAAAGAAATGTTTTCAATATATGCGTACTCAATTTGAGTCCATATTTGATCTTGATGATTGTTCTATGATTTCTGGTGGTTCAAAAATGTCGGACAACAGAATTAATGAATCCACTCAGGATGATGATGAGCTGGACCTGGCAAACTTCTACAGGAACCTTCAGAAAGATGCTGAAGACAATGAAGACAAAGACATGATTGATGAACAGCTCCAATAAGTTTTGTCTACTACGTGGACGGTGGATAATTAAAAACTTTTAAAAGTGAATTAATTTTACTTTTCGAAAAGGTAAAGTCTTCCTCCACTACCTAAAGGAGAATAATGACGATGCTCTGCCATTATTGACAGTGACAACCACTATAAAGCACTTTACCTACAGCTGGATCATTACTTGCAGATGGTAGTCATCTAGTTGAGTCGAGATGTTGACATTGTATTATAAATAGGGTCTCATCCCTCTTATGTAGTGTGTGTGTGTGTGTGTGTTAAAGATTCCTGGTCTGAAGGCCTACAAACTCGGCCTGAAGATCACACTCCCAGCCCGAAGGCCCATACATGCACCGCATCGTACCTGCACTCAACCTGCATTCCGGCTGCCCCTATATTAATTTTCCCACAGGAAATTAAAATATGCTTTTTTCGTTGCTCGAACCTACAACCTCTGGGTGGATATGCCTCACTCTAACGGCCACTTGAGCTAGAGGTCATTGGCAAGTTTATATATATATATATATATATATATATATATATATATATATATATATATATATATATATATATATATATATATTGGGATACATGAACTTAAGCAGTCCTGCATGTTCCCGAAATAGCAACTGTTGGATTATCTTTTTTGACTGGAATGACGCATCACAATATCATGTAATAATCCTTTATGGTATCAGATTCATCAATGACCTCATATAGACATGTTGCATGCTTGAATATGTTTATTACATGGGCGGTAAGTATTCATCTATATTGTATGTAGGGACATGCACATCGATAGTGTTAAGAAATTACTGATAAGTGATATGATTACATGTTTTTTGTTTCACTTTATGCTATTGATATGAACTAACACTCAATCATAGTTCTAAATAGCAAGATCGCTTAATAAAATTGCATGCTTCATATGATTACAGTGTTGGTTTAGGCGCCTGAGTTAGTCCACCCCTTCATTTCCTAGTGTACTGATCTCCAACTTCACAAGTGACAGGAACAACAAGGGTGCACAAAGTGAGTTGATGTCTTGGAAAAGAGACTGCAAGCTCTTACTATTTTGAAGCTAGTTCATTTTGAAGGCATTTTGGTTTTAATGTATAAATAGGCATAATATATATGGGACGACAAATATTATTTCATGGTAGCTTGTTAGTCTTTTTGTTATTTCATGAAAGTAGTCGAGATAATATTTTGAATGTATTCAAATCTTATATTCTGACACAAGTTATTAATGAAAAGTTATTTTATTCTTATATTGTGTCTTCAACTTTATGCTGCAAATGTGATTTCAACCGCTGTTCAAAAAATTTTGTCACTCGTGCACGTTCTTGCCTTGTACAAGTATAATTTAGGCTTGTATGGAATCACAAACAGTGGCGACTTAGTAAATTGACGGAATTGGAGCGTGACAATGTGCACATTCATGACTTATACAAGTACAACTTAGAATTGTAGAACATCATGTCCAACTGTGACTTATCGATTATAGTGCCCCCCTTGCGGAGCACCGTGAGCTTGTGGCTAGTTTGACCCAGTCAAAACTAGGTATTTGTGTTGGCCCATCTGGTCTCAGTCAACCTGATTTTGATAATTAACCTAAAACTATAAGTCGATACATGAAAATGCATTACAACAAGAAAAATGTACCTTCAACAATCATTTCGCGGAACTGGTTACTTCGGTGTTCGTCTGGTTCTATTTTTTTTTTTTTACTTGAGTCTAGGACATATATGAGTCAAAAAAATAAGCCTACCTAAACCAGAAATAACTCTGAACTCGTACTAAACCAAATACCCTACTCAAACACAAGCCCAATGAGCCAAACTGACCAGGACCATTCTGGAATTTTGTCAACCGACCTCGGTCCGAGTTCTGCCCGAATTCTGCCCGAACTCGGTCACCCAAAACCAACTCCTGAATCAGAGTGCTAGACATATTCTCAAGGCTCCAACGTTTAAATTTTTGAACGTTAGGACACCGAGTTTTGCCCGAACTCTGATCCAGAGAAACTTGTAAATAGAGAAGAGTTTTCCATTTCTAATCATTCATTCACTCTTCATCTTCTCTATTCTATAAAGAGATATTTACTTTCTCCATCTCTAAGATAACTCATATTCTTATAAGTGCCAATGCAGTTTCGATTAGAAGTGTTTGAGTTGTACAAGCTTGGCTATTCAAAAGCTATTTTCTCAAGGCGCCTGAAATTCTTTGAGCTCTTCGGATCAAAGTTCGTGTTTGTACGAAGTCGCAAGCCCTTTGGATCAAAGCTTGTGTTTTCACTGCTAGTGAATTTAATACCGAGCAAGAGTTCTCGGGGCTAGATTAGTCCTCCACGAGGAAAATCAGTATAAATCTCGGTGTTTGCATTTTTTATCTATACTCATTTACTGTTCACATATATTGCTACATTATTTGCTAATTGGTAACTGCATTTACTTGGTCTTAACTTTTAATTGGGTTTATCTTCCGCTATATTCTATTCACCCCCCTCTAGAGTTGCCTAACGATCCTTCAATTTAAAAAATATCTTTCCATCGAATCGATCGGGACAAATGCATGGAGAGCCTTTCCTATTCATGGATTGAATTTTGTTGGAATAAGTCCAAAATACAGTAGATTATGTCTTAGCGAATGAACTCTTTATAAGTCTCTTTCCATCTTTTTCACTGTTTTTTTTTTCGTGAACGTTTTGTCGCTTGGTTTTGATGAATGCGTTTTTGCCATTATTTATGATAGATATTTTGTTGTTCTCTTTCGTCGATTTCTGCATTCATTCTTGAGAATTTTGAGAGAATAAAGATAGAAGAAGTGTACTTATCCAATATTGGTGATATTGCAGGAGGATGCATAACTGAGGCTCGATCATGCGAAGTGTTTCTCCTTCTCTCAACAATCCTCTAATCAGTGAGTGGTTCTGGTCCTTCTTGCCCTAATAAAAGAATTATCTTGTTTTCTTGCAACATTCTTAGATCGATGATGCCTTAGTTAAAGTAAAAGATAAAAATAAGCCACATGTATGATATTATTATAATTTTTGAGACACTAGAATGGTAAACTATATATTAAGGTACTTTTGCACAAGAATGATATAGTATAAGCTTCATATGGAAAGTAGTATGGAAATGATTAGTACTAAAGAATATTCAGAAATCTTTGGGACCTATGGGTCACCAAGTGTGTTAATTCGGAATGGAAATTGAGAATACGAGCGTTGACTCAAGGAATATGATGTACAAGTAGAGAGTTTTGTTTATATTTACTTTCAATATTTGTTACCATGCAAACTATGTTTTATAGTTAAGTTTCATATGTATTTACATGGTCATGGACAATTTGCAAGGTTTGGTGTAAATTTTCTTGAATAGTTGTTCGGGGCACAAGGTGCGTATTGGCATATGAGTCAGTTATTCGGACATGCTAATAGACATGAGGTATTTTGGGACCTTCATTGAAGCTAGCTACCTTCTTTGAAAGGGAGCATCACAATACCATGTAAAAGTCCTTCATGGTGCTGATATCACCAATGATCGTCATATAGACATGCTGCATTTTTATAGGGGCGATAATTGTTATTCCTTGTTTTATGTAGGGACGAACAATCGGTTATGGGTAATCATGATATGGTTATGTTCATGTTTATATTTCTATTCTTATTATTGCACTGTTAATAGATCCTAGTCCAAAATAGAAAGATCATCTTAATAAGCGTATGCTTTACATATTTAATGTATCGGTTTAGGTGAGCCGGGTTAGTACCTTTTACCAGTGCATTCTCCAATGTACTAATCCCCTCCTCTATAAGTTTTGGAAACAACATGGGCATACAAGGGAGATAACAAGCTTGCACGATCTCTTCTTATTCAAAATATTTTGAAGTTGTTTCTTTTGAAACATTTTGAGCTTATTGAATAAAGGGGCATAATGTATGGAACAAAGATATTGTTTCATGATAGTCTATTAGTTTTTTTTCAATAATGTAAGCCGAGATGACATATCTTGTATTGAGTAATGTACTCTGCTGCATGAATTCAATAAAATAGTTATTTATTTTATTCCTATACTGTGTCAATTTTATGTTATGTTGTTAAAATTTTATTTTCAAATACTTATTTTATGTGCACATACATGCGTTATATAAGTACAATTTATACTTGTACGACATCACGTCTAATGACGACTTATTAATTCGGTAGAACCGGGATATGACATCGATTCTACAGAATCGGGGTGTGTCACCAAGCTCTGGTACCAACTAACTCAGGAATTCGTTTGGGTATCGACGATCCAATTATGGCGATGTCTGGGATCTCATTACGTATGTAACGATTTGTCATTAATCAAATGGTTCTGAAGTTGAGAAGCCCACTACTGATGACGACGAATTCATTAACTTGGACGACCAAGCCAAAGATATAATAAGAAAACAAATCCAGTTCCTACCAAAGGAAAAAAATTATGATAAACTAATTCTTCAATAACTTTGATTAGAAGAGAGGACCCAAGGGACCATATTTATAGGTTAGAGAGAGTACAAAATATAGAAGTCTAAAGATTTAGAAACTATTAAAAAGTACTTAAATAAATTATATTACTAAATATAGAAGCTCCTAGGAATTACTAAATAAATACTATATAATAGGAGCTATTATTGACCAACTTAACACTTTCTCCAATATGATTGCACCGGTCAACTTTAGACCTTTCGTAAGATTTACACTTTTAGAAAAAGAAACAATAGATTTTTTTATCAATTAAATTCTCATATTTTGGGTACTTTGATCAAATTTCCTCATCCATCTATTAGTCGTTACAATTTGAACAATATAGTCAATTTTGACTGAAAAATGCTTGAAGTTCCCAAAATACACATGCACATGAGCATTAAAGATTGTAACGATCTTATAATCCATCTGAATATAGATTTAAACTACTCCCTATTTTACCATTCTTTCTATTTTCTCTCCCATGGTCCATTTTGTTTCATATTTGTATATTATTAGTTTATTTTCTTTTCTGCGTAAATAATCCAAATAAGTCTTGTTGACGATAAATTGGTTATTCGTTGACGTCACCATTTGAACCAAATTAAAAACTATAGTCTTTTTTTAACCTATTCGATTATTATATTTGCAAAAACCGGGAATCTTGCTATAGTTTTTTTGCACTTTACCCAGCTGTGGCGGACCAAGTTGAATCCCGTGGAACAAAAACAAATTAGGCAAATTTTATTCTGGCCCTCTCGAATGCCTACAAATCATTCCGAATGCCTACAACCAATCCCAGTCCGAAGACCTATATATACAATTACAACCCGAAGGTTCCATCCCAGCCCGAAGGCTACATCACATCCGGAAGGCCACATTCCGGCCCGAATGCCTCACACCGCACCTGCACCGTACCTGGACCGCTCTGCACCGCACCCACACCACCACCACACTTAATTAATTTTTTCTAAAGGGAATTAAAGTGCGCCTCTGTTGCTCGAACTAGCAACCTCCGGGGGAGGAGGGATGCCTCCCTCTTAAGCACTAGGCTAAGAGCTCATTGGCACAAATTATATATATATATATATATATATATATATATATATATATACATGGGAGGGATCAAATCCACCCCCTTTTTTGTTAACTCCAAGCATCCTCTAGATGACTTAAAATCCATCCAACGGTGTTAACATGGAAGATGTTTAGAATGGACAAAAAATTGGATGGATCACGATCCCAACCCTATATATATATATATATATATATATTAGTTAGCAATTTTATTTTCATACACCATATCGATTAGTACTAAACTCCACCAGGATGGACCATGGAAGTTACTTATTTAGAGAATGATGTGATGCACAGTGACTTGATAATTATTTGGACAAATGACATCCATCCAATATATATATATATATATATATATATATATATATATATAAATTCTTATACCTATAACTATTCTCAAACTTCTTAATGATCAACACCTGTTATGTTTCTTTCAAACATCATCTGACTCTAGGGTGACCGGAGTGAAGTTGAGAGAGAAAGACACCATTGAGAAGAAATACTGTTAGCTAGGAAATTGAGGGAATATTGTTAGTGAAAGTTTATTTTTTTTGGGTTTGGTTGATAAATGTTGTCAGGGTAGTTATGAGGATATATAGGTGGACCTATATATATGCACCAGTGGTCAAACGCAGCAAGCTTTTGTTGATGCAGTGCAATTAAACACAACACATATAACACTAGTACTATCCCTCTTTGTCGTGTAAAACTAACAAAAAGGACCTCCCATCCAAACCCTAACCCAATACCTTACATATTCCCCTCCTCACCTACTTATTTGATCTCCATCTTCACATAAGAAGGCAGAGAATGTGCCTGTGGACAATTGGACTTATCTATCGATCATAGATATGGAGGAAATGGAAGCCACTGCAGGACCCAATCACGAAGCGAAGCCGTGCCCCCGAGGTCACTGGAGGCCAGTCGAAGATGAGAAGCTCAGGCAGCTCGTCGAGCAATACGGTCCCCACAACTGGAACTCGATCGCTGAGAAGCTCCATGGAAGATCAGGTTAACATCAGAAAGCAATACGATCTAGTTTCTAATTAATACACAATTTTCTTATGAGTAGCTTTATCCCTATATAGTTCTTATATTTGCAGGAAAGAGCTGTAGATTGAGGTGGTTCAACCAACTAGACCCCAGAATTAACAGGAGGCCCTTCACAGACGAAGAGGAAGAGAGACTCCTCACAGCTCACCGCATCCACGGGAACAAGTGGGCCCTCATCGCCCGGGTCTTCCCTGGCAGGACCGACAATGCGGTCAAGAACCACTGGCATGTCATCATGGCCCGACGCCGGAGGGAGCGATCTAGGAGGCTCTCCGGCAATATAAGCAGCACTGGTGGTCACCAAGAGAGGCATAATAGCAACATAAATCACTTCCAATTCACCAATGGCGGGCTATTTGAGTTCCGAAACTGTATGAAGGCACACTCGAGCTTGTCGCGCAATTATCGTCACACCTATCGTATGCCAAACTATAAGGCACCTCCTCATTCAGTCGGCTTCTCCTCGTTTTTTGGTGATGGTTGCGGATTAGTGAGACGTGGGGATAATTCCAGCGCTACGACTAGTAGTGATCAGCAAGAACATGGGAACGAGTCCTTGAAAAAGAACGATGTTCCGTTCATCGACTTCTTGGGTGTTGGGATCTCCTCTTGAGTAATCACCAAATTCATTTCTGGATTATTTAGGACAATAAATACTTACACTCAGGCATCAAAGAATTTCTATGGCATCGATCGCAGCTTAAGTATGATGATCGTTCGATCTCGGAGTAGCTACGCATGTATTTGATGTCAGGATATATAGACGTGATTGTTTGTACTGCATAGTCAATAAACCAAAATTATGAAATTTTCACTATATGTAATTTGGTGCAAGGGAAATGTTTATATAATCAATATTTCATTTCATCTTTGAACATACTTTTCATTTTGGTGGTGACGAGAATACTACTACTTGTGTAGTTTTACTTTTTTTGGAAAGGTAACTACTGCGATATTACACCTCGACCCAGAGGCGGTCCTGGGGTAAGTCGGACAAGCCATCGGACTTGGACAATCCCTCTGGTTAGGACAATCTCCCAGATTTCTAAGTTTCTACCTCTCCGTCAATAGAGCCTCTGCGGTCCACCCCAACTCCTCTTTGCTAGTTGAACTAGCAATCCACCATGTTCATATTTTGAGTTCCCACTGGTGAGTAACTCAAGGAGAGGAACCAAATTTAACTCCGAGCTCCATGACGTCATTAGAACCGAAGATTTCAACGCCGCTGCCAACCCCACTAGTTTTTTTTTTTTTTTTTTTTTTTTTTGAGTCAAGGACAAGAGGCAACCAAATTTAACTTCGACTAGGACAATCGAACTCTCAGGGCCCGCCCTGCCATGACCTAGTAAGAAAAATAATATAGCTAGATTTAAGGTAGATTAGCCGATGACCGAAAGATGCATATACACAGTTAGGAGATTTCTTTCCCACCTTCTAGATTACCTTGCTTCAAACTTAAATGTAGAAATAGGTTATTGTGATGGGCGTTTCTACAAGGGAGATTAATGTTCAAGTGTGTGGCTGAAATATATACAAGTTGTCACCATTATTTCTTTTCTATTCAGGTGAATGCATCTGTCCTACGTACATTCAGACCATAACATCAGCAGATGTTATATAGCAGTCAACACATAACGTAATGGTGTAGAAGAATTCAAACTCAATAGTTGGCCTTTCTTTTTTTTTCCCTTTTATTTTGATTCTGTTGGTTAATTCAAATCAAGAGTCTGTTTGGTTCACTACAATATAATAGTAATAGAATTCGATTTCATTAGAATTACGATTATATTGCAGTGAACCAAACGGACTCCAAATCTTATGCAAATAATAAATTTCAAATGAGTCGGGTCTTAGATCTTGTGAGACGGAAATGATGATAAAGTACTGGATTTTCTCAAAGACAGTATTGGATTTTTTAGGCGGTTATGTTGGAATGGTTTCTCCAATGAAAGGCGATACCGTTGTTCTTGTTCGAAGAAGCTCGGAAAGTGTCGATTGATCAACGTGGGCTCGAAGACAAGATGGGACCCGAAACTGACTAGAATTTCGGGGATGGCCACTCGAAATATTGAGTTTTGCTGAGAGCACAGTGTACAGGCCTTATGCAAGCAGCCCAAGTTCGAGTCAGATTTTGTCGTTCCAAACCAGATTGGAATAAGATCCAAGGATTTCCGTTCGGATCCTTTGTAAAAGAGTAGAATTACTGAGAAAGATATTGAATTTTGTTTGAACCATTGATGGATGAAGATGGAAAAAAGAAAACTAATAATAATATAAATAGTTATAGAGTAAAATGGTATATTTATTGGGGATAGAGGGACTTGAACCCTCGTGATTCTAAAGTCGACTTATTTTCTTTTTACTATAAATTCTATTGTTGTCGGTATTGACATGTCGAATGAGACTCTTTCTCTCTCTCTCTCTCTCTCTCTCTCTTTATTCTCTTCTGATTAATTCGATTTTAAACAACTATCAAACTCTTGAATGAATGATTTAATCAATGATAGACTATTCTTCTACTTCGATTAGAATATATCCACAATAGCTCTAAATTTTGCATTGTTGGTGTTTTTCACTTGGCTTTGGGAGTTTTAGTCCCATATTTGAAAACCACCAATGTGTATATCTCAATATATAGCTATGCTTAGTATTGGTATATGCACATAGGGTGGAGGCCCATGGGGGTTGACTTTTCCTAGAGGAATTATGTGTGAACTCCATTATGACAATCTTTGTTTTGTCACCACCTTTGGAAAGTTTTTCTTAGGAGCTTAAGCCCCGCAAGGGCTTAGCGACTCAGCCTGGAATTGGGTTCGTGCTCAAGGGTGCAAAGTGGCACTTTGTTGGCGCACTTAGCACGCCAGCATCGTCGCATGGCGCTCATGCGCTCTTTTCTTGTGCGGGTTGCATGCACGGTTGCTAGCTCGGGCTCATGCTTCATGGAGAATGCAGCCTGGCACTTTGCATCCAGGCGCTATGCGGCCAGGTGCGCATGCGGATCGGTGCGTATGCGGCTCGGTGCCCATGCGACCAGGAGCGCATGAGGCCTGGTGCGCATGCGGCTCGATACGCATGCATCTCGGTATGTATGCTGCCTGTGCCCATGCGGCCAGGGCCTTGCGGCATGGTCGACAAGAGGTAAGGTGCTATGTGGAGAGTCTGACGTAGAGCATGTTTTGTGGCGCATGCGACTTGGCGCTTTTCATCCAGGCGCTATGCGACCAGGTAAGCATGCGGCCCGGTGCACATGCGGCTCGGTGCATATGCGGCTCGGTGCCCATGCGGCCAGGAGCGCATGCTGTCTGGTGCACATGCGGCATGTGTCCATACGGCTCGGTACCCATGCGACCTGGTGCACATGCGGCTCGGTACGCATGCGGCTCGGTGCCTATGCGGCCTGTGTCCATGCAGCCTGTGCTCATGCGGCCAGGGCCTTGTAGCCTAGTCGACATGAGGCTATCTATATGAGGAGAGTCTGACGTGGAGTGGGCAAGGTCTGCTTTCGGCATTTGGCGGCATTGTCTATCTCGTGCACAACGTGTCAGGCGGCGCGAGCGGCTATTTTCGGTGTTTGGCGGCGTTGTTTGCCTTGTGCAGTGCAGCGTGACTTGCAGCTCCGATGGTTCTGATACCCGAATTTGGGGGATCTGGACGGTCAGCACGTATGGGACCTGGAGTTTTCTCATGCCGCATAGGTGTTATTTTTCTCTATACATAGAGGACCTCCTCTTTTATTTGAGGAGAGAGAATACAGATGGAAAATCGAGAACACCAGATCATATGCGGCCCAGAGTGTCTCCCTCTCACATGGTATTTCTGAGTGTTTTCGAATATGACTTTGAGCGTTCTAGAAGTTCTTTTATGAACTTGCTGGTTCCTGGGGGGGCAGATCGTCGGCGAATCTTGCTTTGAGCAACGGTGGTTTTGACCACCCAGCAAGGAGCTTCCCTTTAGTTTTTTTTCTTTATTTCGTTCTTTCTCATTGTAGCGTCTGCGAACATAAAGAGAATAACATTTTTCTTGTTGCTTGTTGTAATATTTATTTTCTTCGGAGCCAGTTTGTAACTTGTTCTTGGTTCATGCTTTGTTAAAATAAAAAAATATCAGATGAGGAACTCTTATGTGAATCTCTGATCTCGATGATAACTTGGATTCCAGTAGAGAGCGAACCTTCGGGTCTCGCTAGAAGATCTACTATGGCCCGTCTTCTACCATCTTTGATCTACTTCGGGACTAACAATCTCAAAGCAAGATCCAAAGAAAGATGTAGAACGTCCGATCAAATCTTCTCGGCAATAAGTTTTCACAAACTTGAGAAGATTGATGGGATACACTTCGAACATTTGGATGAGGGAATGAGTCATTTGTCAAATATTGAACGTGAGTTATCAGAACCTACCATTTTCCAGGATAGAGGAATTAAGGTTTAAAGGACACGCATTCCAATTGGAAGGAAGATTACAAGTTGACCAAGGATTGCATTGTATACGTAGAACGAGACTTACCACATGACAGTTCTTGGTAGTTGGCAAGACTTGGCCGCATAGCAGTCTCTTACCGCATGAAGACTCTTGCTGCATAAAAGACTTCTGCCGCATGGCAGACTCTTGGCGCATTGAAGGTCCTGCCGCATGACAGAGTTGGCCGCATAATATCTTGGACGCATGCATGACGCATGGAGGCCTATGCGCATGTAGGACGCATGGAGGCTTATGCGCATGTAGGATGCATGGAGGCTTATGCGCATGCAGGACGCATGGAGGCTTATGCGCATGGCATGACTTGGTGTATGGTGGGATTTGTGCACGAAATTCACTGCTCTGGACAGGACTTGACGTATGGATGGAATTAGAGCTTGAAAGCAAAACCAATTCAAACCAATATAGCAAGGTATAACTAAAACTTGGTTCCTTTGATTACTTAACTTGGTTGCTATGATTGCGCAGGTTGAGTTATCTAGCGTGGTTACTGACTAGTGGGAAGACACTAGTGCTTTCGGCCATGCATGCTCTGTGAAAGATCAATTCACCACTTCTGATGTAACTCTGGTTGAATGTCAGATCCATATGAATATTGTACGATTGTGGAGGGTTTTCGGAGGACCATATCAGCCAGAGTTGTTGGTACTTCTTAGAAGAATATGTAGTCTAGGAAGGAGTTATATTTTAAGAGACAATATTTAAACCAGAAATCAAAAAACAGTCATCTAGAAGAGTCAGGAGGTCAAAAGACCCAAGATGATCTATCACCTATCATATGGAGGTCATGACACTTACCTATGATGAGGCGATAAAGACCAGAGACTTAGTCTGCTAAGAGGAGGCAGTCCAAGGAGAGATTGACCCTATATCAATACTTGAATATTGATCAATCTGCCTGAAGGAGCTAAACCTATCAGATGCTTATATATCTTCAGTAGAAGAAAATAAAAGCAAACAGAACAGTTGAGTTCAATACTAGACTTGTAGCCTAGGGGTTTTTCTCAGATACAGGGGACTGAGTTTTGTGGCACCTCGTTGAAGTGTCATATATCAGGATGATAATTGTTGTAGCTGTTATTCATAGTTGATTGTTTATCAGATAGAGAAAGACAGTCATGAGAGATTCAAGGACAACAGTTAGAATTATTGTCATTCAGGTTTGAAGTCAGTCTGCGGGTTGGTGATATCTCAAAACGGCCAAAAGTAAATTCCAGGATGTGGCAGCAGAAGTTTGACAAGTCATCCAGTCAAAGTTGTCACAGGATCAGTGAGAGAGACTAGTATGTGTACACAAAGTTCGTTGATAAGAAAAGAGTTATATTTTGTATCTAAATGGACGACTTGCTAAATTTCAGTTGTGGATATAGAAGTGTTACTAGAACAAAGATTTTATTTTGTCTAGACTTAGGACATGGGATTGCGGAGGTCATCCTAAGGATATAAGTCAATCCGGATGCCAGGTGGGCTTGCTCAGGCACAAGCTCTCTGCAGAAGATAATTGGTCACATGCTTTAGGTATCAGGGTCGATACTCCTCAGGTGTAACATAAAGATGAAGAAGCCCAATCCAAAGGAAATTATCAGACAGTTGGTGTACTCGAGCATCATCAGGTGCATAATTCAAGTTGTGAGTACCACCAGACCTGATATAGCTCTCGCTGTAGGGATGCTGAGTCAGTTCACGAGCAGTATGTATATTGTTGAATATTGGAAGCTGTGAAGAGAGTCGTCAAAATTCTCAAGTGGACTCAATGGTATATCCTGTACTACAACGGCTATCCAGATATGATGGAAAGTTTCAGTGATGCCAGTTGGTGTTTAGGACAGAAGAGTAAAAGATCCACAGGAGGACGTGACTTCTCCAGGAGTTGTGTTGCTAGATCATGGAAGTCAAAGAAGCAGTCTTTACTCTCAGAGTTCTATGCACTATCAGCTGCAGCATATTAAGCAGAAACCCTCTGGAAGCTCTCATATGATCTTTCTATGGTTAGTATACAGATTCAGGTGATATCGACATACTGTAAAAACCAGGAAGCTGCAGCAGTAGCATTTATTCATCTCTTAAAAGGTCTGAAGAGGATTGTGTGGATAAAATACAGAACACTGAATGAACGCAACCAGTGTGGATCATTTACAGTGGTTAATGTTTGGAGCCAGGTAATTCTGGTAGATCCGTACATAACAGGCCAACACAGAAAACTGAATGAGTACAGCTAGCATGGATTATTACAGTGGTTAAAGATCGTAGTCAGGTAAATCTGACAGATCCGTTCATGATTGACCTCAAGCGCCAGTTGATTGTAAGAACCATAAAGGAGCATAGTACTCCATTCTACCATGGGGTGACACCACCATGAGGTACCTCGACAGGATAAAGCCTTTGCTTCGGGCCTTATCACAGCGACAGTAGCACCGCATATAGTCAGAGTCAAGCACTATAAAGGAGCGTAGTACTCCATGTTACTATGGGGTGACACCACTATGAGGTACCTCGACAAGGTAAAGCCTCGGTTGTAGGCCATGTCACAGTGGTAGTAACACTGCACATAGTCAATGACACAGCATATATGGGCTTGGAGGACCTCTGGTATTGCGTCTCTGCTATCCTACTATTTAGTTTTATGCTATTGGTTCAAAGATAAATCTACCAGGCATCTAGCTATTAGTTCAAGGAAGGACTATTGACCAGGAGAATATCAAGTATAGTGGGTAGTCCTCAGGGACATTGTAGAATACGTATCCGGAACCACTGTGGTCTACTATTTATTCTTCATCAGAACATTTTATGTGGGAGGATGGCTTTGACATCTTAATGAGTTCTCAGACAGAGTGAATATACGGCATGTGTTGCAGGAAGTATGAGTAGTTTCAGCACTACAAGGCACTTGTATCCCATGCTACAGTGGCGTGACACCACACGAGGGAGTGAACCTCGGCTTTGGGCCATATCACAGCAGCGATAGCACCGCACATAGGCAAGTAGCCTAATACTGAAAAGAAATAGAGAGTGGTAGTACAACACTACAAAGAGACCTGTGACCTCATGCTACAATGGGTGACACCTCATGAGGGAGTGAACCTCGACTTTGAGCCATATCACAGTAGTGTAGCACCACACGAAAGTGCAAGGCTTCATACTGGGAAGTAGTACAACACTACTAAGAGGCCTGTGACCTCATGCTATAGTGGGTGAAACCACATGAGGGAGTGAACCTCAGCTTTAAGCCATGTCACATAGGCGTAGCACCACACAGGAGCGCAAGGCTCCATGTTGTGTGTAGTAATGGCACTACTAAGAGACATGTGTCCTCATGCTATATTGGTATGACACCACAAGAGGGGGATCCTCGACCTTGGGTGGCCATGTCATGCAGTGTAGCACCTCATAGAAGCGCAATAGTTCATGTCGGATAATAAACTCTCTAGAGTGGAAGAACTTACCTAAGTGTATGGATAGAGATATAGGCCGTCTCTTGAGGGAAAGCTTGTAGACGCCCAAGATACATACACTGAGACTAGGTCAGCACAAGGCCTTTAACGTGCGGCCGAATGGCACAACTGAGGTTATTGTGTGAGTGAAAAGAATAGCAGCTATGGTACAGAATTCAAGGCCTAGTCCATTCTGTATCGTATTATTATTTTACCCATGCGGTAAGATTCAAGTTGTCGACAACATCTATCCTAATGCATGATGGCAGTCACTGTGAGGTACATTCAACCATATATTGTGATATATGTGGGAGATTGTTGGTATTTTTTACTTGGCTTTGGGAGTTTTAGTCCCACATTAGAAAACCACCAATGTGTATATCTCAATATATAGCTATGCTTAGTATTGGTATATGCACATGGAGTGGAGGCCCATGTGGGTTGACTTTTCCTAGAGGGATTAAGTGTGAACTCCATTATGACAATCTTTGTTTTGTTACCACCTTTGAGAATTTTTTTCTTAGAAGCTAAGCCCCGCAGGGGCTTAGCCACTCGAACTGGGACTTGGACTCAGGCTCGGGGTCAGACTCGGACTCAGGCTCGGGCTCAGACTCGGACTTGGGCTCGTGCTCAAGGGCGCAAAGTGGGGCTTAGTTGACATAATTTGCACTTATCACGTCAGCATCATCGCATGGCGCTGATGCACACTTTTCTTGTGCGAGTTGTCACGCCCCGATTTCTTGTAGGTAATCGGTCGTCCCCCTAGGCACGAATCACTACGCCAAAGCTCCCGCAGGACGATATTTCCCATTTGGATATGATGTTGCACGAGCTCAAGCTGTGCCCATACAAGGCCATGATCTGAGCAGAAGGTAAAATGACTAAGCCAATAGCGGAAGCATTGCATAACACATGTATAGAAGTAAAATAAGCTCTTTATTGATATTGAATAATTATTACAAGCGATGTCAGGCCGAGATTATAAGTCGCTCAAGTCCCTCTCTCTCTCTAAAACTATAAAAGTGTACTAAGTGGCTATATTTGTGGAATGATACATAGGCAATATTCGAATATTATGTCTTGTATATATGCTTCAGTTTCGGACGTAACGCTCTAAGGCTCCAGAGTGAACTCTACGCCTTAGCACGCACAAAGGAGGTTTCACACCGAACGAGGTTCTCCCGCACCCTGCAGGCAATCTGGTGGATTATCAGTACATGAATGCACTGGTGGGGAGGCTTCTCGCCCGTTCAACAAATCCAAACATGTTATATAGGTTTCTTGCACCATCTATTAAGTTATCTTTCTAGTCTTGCCTTAGGATCAGTTTTATGGCATAATAAAAAGCCTAACTTGTGTGGCAGTGCACCGTACGATATAAAGGAACACGACGAGACTTACCAACTTACCATTCTTCCTTTCCTGTCCAAGGCAACCAAGTTAAATCTAGCACGGGTATATATAATGAAATTTAGGGGCAATAGCATAAGCAAACACAAGTATCATGTGCAAGGTGCTATTTCAGATGCACGAGTTACATGGATTATTCAAGTATGTTACAGAAGATGTTCAAGTGTTCAGTTATGTTCATATGTCTTTTAGTTATATTTGTTCAGATGTTTCAGATTCCAGATATGATGCAATGAATCGCACGCGGATTGCCGCCAAGCGAGAATAACATATCTATATGAAGAGGAGTCGTTGGCATAGCCATAAAGGATAAGTTATAGTCATGAACGAGGATGTGTACAACGTAAAGTACATTAGGTGCTATACGCCATCTCGTCCAGTATATGAGACTATCAATATTAGAACGAGAATGGCACAGCGTGAGGTGCATATGCCATCCTACTTGTACATAAAAAAGATTGTTGCATGAGTTCCATCCGGATCGGCCCCGGTGCCCCGGAGACCGTCCGTGGAACAAGATTTCAAGAATCTCCCTTGTTACCAAGTTTTTCGCGACATGCAAGTCTTGGGTCTTCCAGATTCACAACATGACATGATAATTCTTGATTCTTATTATGAACGAGTATTGCTCCACGAACTGTGATTCTTGCTTTACTTGACATGATTCTCGTTCAGAGTTAAACTTGACTCGATGCATTTTCCTGATTCGGGAAATGTCTTGACGACCTAACGGTCCCGTATACTTGCAGGTTCATATTGCACAGAAGGACTATTTTATAGTCTTTTGGCTAACTAGATGCATGTACAATATGGATAGTGTTACTTGATTGTGGTATAAATTCATGTGGCAAGCATGTAAGAAGACAAGCATACATTTATATGAAACATAAGCATAAGAAAATATATTTTATAGTCTATCTTAGAACATAAGCCTTTACGTTTAGCACGAGTCTAAGGGGTAGCGTGGGGAGTGAAGCCGTACAGGGACATATCGAGCGACATAATTCATAAGACGTGCAGTGTATACAAGTGAAGCAGTGCATTACGGAGGGTCCATAATGATCTACTCGAGGCATAGCGGGGTCTACTTGCACGAAGCAAAGTTAGCATGCTAGGGTCCATATAAGCCAAGTTTTATTTTCATGTTCTAACACAAGCAATATAAGATAGAATTATTCCCTTAGCTAGGTGCGTTGTATTCTTTATTAGCATGCGAGGGATGATTCACCTAGCGACTAGCATGTATCGTCTATATTTTAAGTGTATTGGCTAAGCAAAGACAAGTCCATCGTAGCCACCCACCTTAGCGATGATTTGCCTCGGCCGAGCGATACTTCGAGTGAGCCTTTGAAAGTCTAAGTCTGAACTCCTGAAGGGCCAAGTATGGAATCCTTTTCTTGAAACGAGTCTTCTCGCTGAGCAAAGTGGGTCGAGTTATTTTACTTGCGCTATTTGAATTGACTGTCCGCTACAACGGAATGGGTCGTTATATTATACACCACTCAGAAAAAGTCTCGTCCTCAAGACTTCCTGAGCATAAACCGTGCTATCGTACTATCGAATCTATCTCAAACATAATGATTCGTATCACTAGATCCATTCGAACATAACTTCCTACTCGTTCCTTATACCGCATCGCGTGTATGCTGGGTCTGTCTTATTGAATGACTCTATCATTCAATCCAAGCTCCGACTCGGTCTCTATTACGTCTTAGCATGGAACATATATCGCTTAACACGGGGTACATTATGATCTATCTTCAATGATGATCTAAGACTGAGACAAACTTATCCAAGTTGTTATACTCGTTTATACGAATCTAACATATTCACTTGTACTAACATTCGAGATCAGCATATTGCGAGTCTGGATCGTGCACATATTCAAAGCATCCCTCAAACATATACATGTCAACCAACTTAGCGATAGCGAAGTCTTTGCACTCGTGTTCAACATATCATTGAGTCTTGGATCGTGCACACATTCAAGGTATCCCTCAAACATATGCATTCAACCAAACTTAGCGATAGTAAAATCAGACAAGCTACTTGCGAAAATCTCAAGGGTTCTCGTATTACAAATCACGATGATACCTCCAACAGGGTCAATCAAAATCCAAGTAATTTCTATTCAAACCAAGCATTTTACTACCGTTAAGCATGATCTATCTGATTTAATTGACTAGCGTCCATCCGTTCGGGTCAAACATAGCATACGTTTTCTGTTCCAAGTCTAACTCTAAGTCTTGCATCCCCAGTTCTATGGCTTGCTTAGGCAATACTCTAAAGTCGGTTACACAAGTTCTTTCACTCGGCACAGGATCGTCTGCCTAATTACTAGGTCATCTTACAAGGTTATAGGTACAAGTTCAAGAACACGATTCATCGTGCAAATTCGTCGCACGATGCTCGCCCCAATTCCTAAGGTTAAACCATTATTCTTTTGCACAAGATATTCTATCCAAGCTTGTTTCACTCAGATTGCTAAACATCGAGCACAGATCATCCTACACACATTAATATGTTCGTTTGTATAGGATTTGAGTCCGATGAGTCAAATCTATGATATATCCAAGTTGCATGACAAGCCTAGTAATTCACATAGTCTATCTCCTTAAACATGTTTAGATAGAATCCATATATCCATTTCTAAGTCTATACCATCAAGCCATGATTCAATTCTAAATCTTTGATCTTAATCATAAACTCTAAGTCATCCAACAAGATTCATGTATCTATTCACGAAACCATCAAGTGTGTCTTACTCCAGATTCTAGACTAACTCATCCTTGAAATACTTCTGATTCACTTGTATTCCCAAATTTGTCTTATCGTGTCGAACCACAAGTCAAGATGATCCATCAGTTGTCACGCTCCGGTCTCTCGTAAGTTCGATCATCCTTGTTGGACGTGAGATCACCACCCCAACGCTTCTGCTTAATAATCGTCATAATCTGGGCATGACACATGTCCGAGCATAGAGTTACGCTCGCACAAGACAAGAAAGTCGAACGTTATGGTTATCATCGAAATAATCGAGAAACTTTATCATTTTACTTTGCTCCAGCCAAGTTATATATTTTTATCCACCAAGTCATGTTCGTTCATACTGTGATTATAATTCTTCTAGC
The DNA here is from genome assembly GCA_036927795.1 of Iris macrosiphon. Lineage (NCBI taxonomy): Eukaryota > Viridiplantae > Streptophyta > Magnoliopsida > Asparagales > Iridaceae > Iris > Iris macrosiphon. The sequence goes on from JAYESA010000001.1 coordinate 175,303,790, forward strand.
AAAATCATCCAACTTCAATGTTACCGTTTGATAAATCCATATTCTACTACTGACATTCCTCAAACAACTCAGTTCAATACTCAAGCCAAAGTCTATCCACTTTATTACGTTCCTCTCTTTGAGTTCGTTTGAATAATCATCGAGCATGTTCCCGTGAGTTCGATCATCCCCGTCGGACGTAAAATCACCATGCCAGCGCTCCCGTACGATAATCTTTCTCGCTGAGACTCATTCTCCAGAGTTATCTTTTAAACTTTATTCAAGATCGTTCTTCCAAACTCCAGATCAAATCCGTTATCGCTTACCTCTTTCATTGAACCATAATATTCATTCTCGGGCTAACTTCTATTCGAGTGATATTCTACTCAAGTTCAATCCATTTGATTCAATTTGAAATTGCTAGCACGATCCATCAAGTTTCCACCAAGTTTTCTTTACTAAGATATCGATTTTATTTTCTTGAATCCCTATTCGATATAAGACTTATCATTTTGTTCAAGACATTCTTAATCATTCAAACCAACTATTGCATGAGATCTCTGAATTCGTTTGAACATTTTTAAAATGATCCACTCAGGAATCCAGTCACCCAATTAAATCTCCAATCGAGTTCGCATCACTCACTAACATATTCACCAAGTCGTTCCTTAGAACTCCTGCACGATACATATGCATCGCCTAATAAATCTTAGTCTCATATATATATATATATATATATATATATATATATATATATATATATATATATATATATATATATATATATATATATATATGTATATCCATTTGATAGTCATCCAAGTAAACCATATTTGATTTGTATCTACCGACACAAAATACCGTCCGAGCTATTTTTCCAAAATCCAAGCACGATTCTCTATATTCGCCTTAGCGATAAACTAATAACGTTTCTATCGGTTGCCATTCTAAGTCTGATTTATCCTTATCAGAACGATATTCCAATCTCGTTTGCAAACTAGCTCGCACCAAAGGGCCTTAGCGCAAGATACTCACACAACTTAGCCGAAAGACTGTTTGCATAGATAATCGTCCGAACGATATTCTATTTTGCATACAAACCAACTGGATAATCACGTATAGGTATTTGGGTTCACATATAACTTGTATATTATAGCATAATTCTATTCCCACAAAGTCTAACACAGGTCGGAACAAGGGGTCTTTGTATAACTATCCAGTATAAGCAATCATATCAATCACATACAACTTCTGAAATTATTTAGACTCATTGTATGGATCATTCTATTGGGACATTGAGAGAGTGCATATATACATAACCCATGAATGAGATTTCAAAACAGAGAAAATTAATACGAAGTCCAAAGGCGTAAATCCATGCTCTGATACCAATATGTCATGTCCCGATCTTCCGCAGGTAATCGGTCGTCCCCGCTATGCGGGAATCACCGCGTCAGTGCTTCTGCGGGACAATTTTTTCCATCTAGATTTGTTGCCGCATTATCTCAAGTTGCGCCCGTACACGGCCATGATCCGAGCATACGGTAAAATGACTAAGCCACAAAGTCGCACAGATAGTCCAAATGTCACAGAATAGAAACGAACAGGCGATTGGTAACAAGTTCACAGAGTCGTCAATTACGGAAGCATTACATAACATAAGTATAGAAGTAAAATAAGCTCTTTATTGATATTGAACAAGTATTACAAGTGGCACTAGGCCGAGATTACAAGTCGCCCAAGTCCCTCTCTCTGAAATGATAAAAGTGTGCCAAGTGGCTACATTTGTAGAATGATACATAGGCGATATTCCAATATTATGTCTTATATATGTGCTTCAGTTCCGGACGCAACGCTCCAAGGCTCCAGAGCAAACTCCACACCTTAGCATGGGGGTTTTCGTACCGAACGAGATTCTCCCGCACCCTGCAAGCAATCTGGTGGATTATCAGTACATGAATGCACTGGTAGGGAGGCTTCTCGCACGCTCGATAAATCTAAACACATTATATAGGTTTCGTGCACCATCTATTAAGTTATCTTTCTAGTCTTGCCTTAGGATCAGTTTTATTCATATGGTAGTGCACCGTGCGATATAAAGGAACATGACGAGACTTACCAACTTACCATTCTTCCTTCCATGTCCAAGGCAACCAAGTTAAATCAATCACAGGTATATATAATGAAATCCAGGGGCAATAGCATAAGCAAACACAAGTGTCATGTGCGAGGTGCTATTTCAGGTGCATGAGTTACATGAATTGTTCATGTGTATTACAGAAGATGTTCAAGTGTTCAGTTATGTATATTTGTCTTTTACTCATATTCGTTCAGGTGTTTTAGATTCCAAATACGATACAATAAATCACACGCGGATTGCCGCTAAGTGAGGATGACTTATCTACATAAACAGAAGTCGTTGGCATAGCCATAAAGGATGAGTTATAGTCATAAATGAGGATGGTGTGCAACGTAAAGTACATAAGGCACTGTGGTGCCCCGTTCCCTCTATTCGGGGAGCGCGACTAAGAAATAAAAGAGGGTATCGTTCGATCGGGATAGATTGAATTAAGAACTCATCCTCGTTATGGATTTGTCACTTCGGAATTGATTCCCATATTCAGTGGACCGTGCCCCCGGGATTGACTTAGCGGCAGAGTCAGGAGGGACCTCTCCGCTGCATCTTTTGTTGCCTAGTTTTCGCTGTCGTTTGTTGCTTTCGTGCCTTGAGTTAGTTTTCGGATTTGCTTGAGTTTTCTTTAACGGTTTCAATGGATTTTATTATTTTTGTTCGTTGAACTATACTTCAATTCCGACAATGAAAAGAGTGGAAGAGGTATTGATCAGCCGTTCGTGGCAATGCAGGTGAACCAGTAGTAGGCAACGCTCGAGCTGACTCCTGAAGCACATCTTTCCTTCTTCCTTCCAACAAACTAAGTGAGTGGCTTATATTCGATTCAGTTGGCCCTTCTTCCAGTCTTCATACCAAAAATCTTGTATTCTTGCTTGCCCGAGCAAACGATACCAAGTAGTAACTAAAAGATGTCAATATAAGAAAAAATAGACTTGGATAATCTATGCTTGTCAATCAAACTTGTGGACGGTTACTATATTGCATGCTAGTTCCTTAGAATGTTCTATATATATGCTTCAATTTTAGTTAGATGTATACTTCTTCTATAATTATGCTATGTATATAAGAACACATTTGCTATATGATACATTGATCAGTAAGACTATGCAAAACCGTTTATGCTATGGAACTTACTTGAATCCCCTTAGAACTGCATAAAATGATTTGAAACTAAAATGATGCCTTTTGATCATGGACAACTTGTGCACAAGGTTTTATGGTATCCGCGGACGGTCGTCGGGGCACTGGGACCGATCCGATCCGGGCAGAATGATTCGTATAGTCGTTTGTCACAGACGGAATGCTATGTAGCGAGGCTCGCCACCTGCGTTGTATATCATTCTTGTCTCGAGACTATAATCCGTCCCTTGTGGCATTATGCCAGTGATCCTTTTGTATATTTAAACCTATTGCAAGCTAACTTGTGTCTTCGTGGCAGGGAAGGCATGGTAGGTATTGTGCAGGTGGTTCAAACGGACAGGTAAATATCACCGAACGGTGGCAGATTATTTCATTGATTTCTATATCTATTGCTTGCTGTAAAATAAACTAAGGCAAGATAGAAAGACCACAAATAATATGCATACTTTATATAAATAACGTGTTGATTGGTATAGTTGGGTTAGCTTGCCTTCACTAGTACGTTTCAATGTACTGACCCTCGTTGAAATAGGTTTCCCGCGCTAAGGAGAATCGAACGAGGAGCAGAAGTCAATCCCCCAATCCAGTCCAGGTGTAGGCACGCCTTAATTCGTGCCAACTTTTGAAATATCCTGAAGCAAGGAGCTAGCTACACAAACCACAATGCAGCTTCGTGGAAAGGCCATCATTCCACTAGGAGGTCTTACATTTTGAAGTTTGGTAGGTATATAATGTACAGGACTGCTATCTCATTTTGTGTCAACATTTTTGTAAGCCCGAGAGGCAACCTTATGACTTAGTTCAAGAGTTTGTAATAGATGTTCATATTATCAATAAAAGAGAACTTTTCTATGCTGCAAATCTGTGTTTTAATTTATCTACGTACTCTGAATATGTGCTCGCTATGCGAGAATAAAATACTTAGCCTTTTGCGGTGCACAACCTAGGCCCGCACGACGGTCACGCCGGGGGACGACTATCGATTTTACGGAATCGGGGTGTGACATGTTGGTATCAGAGCATAGCTTCAAAGTTCCTTTGACCCTTCGTATGGAAAAAGTTTCTTTAACGATAAATCCCTGTGCGAACTCTTGAACTAGTTAGGCCAAAATAAGATACGTTCATACAATAAGTCCATAATACCTTATGATCTTGATATAATTTACCTTTTTAAAAAGGAATGGCTCAAGCGCAATCCTCAGTGCAAGCACCGGGCGAGACACAAGCCCAAGAGAGCAGTTTCGGCACTTCATGAAGCTCTCGGAGTCAGCGAGCCATGTCTTGAGTTGATCCTCTTCAGCAAATGATGCGGATGTTGGAAGCCAGCCAACAAAAGGATGAAGCTCGTTATGAACGGGCTGAGAAATGAGCGGATGAGAGATTACTCAAGTTTTAAGACAATATAGAGGCACGATTCTCAGTCCAACAGAAGCAGGTAGATACCCTGTAACAGATCGTGCAGACTTTGGCCTCCAACCATTTCGCAGCAACAGCGATAACCCTGGTGGAGTAGCCAGTGCTTGAAGTTGAGATGCCTCAAACACCAAGGACGAGGGAAGTGACTGCCTTCGACTTTGGCGACTTCAAAAAAGTCTGCAATACGGCATTCAAGGGGACTGAGGATCCGATAGTGGCTCTAGATTGGTTGGCCGAACTTGAGGATCATTTCTTACTAGTGGAGGTACCAGAAGAAAAGCGCGTCGCATGTGCTCAATTGCAGCTTCGCCTCAATGCGCACGATTGGTGGGACGTGCATCGACGATCTCTTCCAGTTGAGAATGGAGGGGAGGCGATAGCATGGGCCACTTTCTGTGGCATGTTTGAGGAGGATTTTATACCCCCACCTGTGCGACGATAGAAGGAAAACAAGTTTGTGCAACTACATCAGGGCAGCATGACAGTTAAACAGTATTCTGTTGAGTTCAACATGCTCGCTAAGTTTGCTAGCTCGTATCTACCCGATGCAGCGAGTCGTGCCAGATAATTTGAGGGAGGTCTACGTCCTGCCATTCATGCGCACGTAGTCGTTCCACAATACCAGATAATGAAGGAAGTTCTCAACCATGCCCTTTCCCTCGAACCACAGTATCCTCATGTTGCTGCCGGCACTGTGCATACCTCCAATCACAAGCGCCCTAGCAACGAGAAAGGAAATAACGCTGCAAAGCGCTCAAATAACGGTGGTCGACACAAGGGAAATACAGGGGTGCATTGTGAACATTGTAACAAACCAGGGCATACCATCGTCAATTGTTACTTAAAGAATGGGTCGTGGTACAACTGTGGCAAAAAGGGGCACTTGATTCAAAATTGTCCGCTCCCTCCCGAGCTTCCACCTCAGCAACCAAATCAGACTGCTGCATCCCAGACCAATCGAGCTGCACCTCAGCAAGAGCGTCGCCAAGATCAAGGCAGGGTCTATACAATGACACGAGAAGAAGCTTTGGCCTCAGACACCATCGTGTTATGTACTTTGTTTTTCAATAACATACATGCTCGTGTGCTATTTAATTCTGGTGCTACGCATAGTTTTATTTCCACAAATTTTGCCGTGAAGAATAATGTAAAAATGACTCTGTTGTATCTAGACTTAAGTGTTAGCACCCCCTCTGGAACAAAAATACATGTCCGTTCAGTATGCCAAGGTGGTTACATCTGTATTGGAGGAAGGAAGCTATCGCTTGATGTTTTAGTTCTAGATGTTCGGGACTACGATATTATTTTGGGAATGGATTGGCTAGGCGCGTGCTCGGCAACTATAGAATGTGCAGAAAAGTGAGTCATCTTTCGCCTGCCTGGAGAAGCCGAATTCTGCTATACTAGTAGTCCAGCAACTGATGCGACCAGGGCCTGCATGGTGATTTCTGCAATATCTGCTCGGCGAATGCTACACTCAGGTTGCGAGGGACTCCTAGCGTCGGTTCGGTACACACGGCAGGACTACGTAAACGTCGAGTCTTCTTTCGTTGAGGCAGAGTTCTCCGATGTGTTTCTGAGCGAACTACCCGGCATGCCACCAGACCGAGAGATTGAATTCACCATGGACACCTTCCCGAATACACAGCCAATCTCTAAACCTCCGTACAGAATGGCCCCTACTGAATTAAAAGAGTTAAAGTGCCAACTATAAGAGTTATTGGATCGTGGGTTCATCCGTCCGAGCATGTTTCCTTGGGGCGCGCCTGTGCTCTTCGTGAAAAAGAAAGACGGGACGCTACGCCTCTGTATTGATTATCAGGAGCTAAACAAAGTCACTATCAGAAACAAGTATCCTCTGCCACGGATAGATGAATTGTTTAATCAGCTGCAGGGGGTAACGGTGTTTTTAAAAGTTGATCTTCGCTCGGGATACCACCAGCTAAAGATTAAGCCAGAAGATATGCCAAAGACTGCCTTCTGAACCCGATACGGACATTATGAATTTTTTGTTATGCCGTTTGGACTAATGAATGCACCTGCTGCATTCATGGACTTGATGAATCGAGTGTTTCGGCCATTAATCGATAAATTCGTGGTAGTTTTTATCGATGACATCTTGGTGTACTCGAAGAATAGGGATGAACACGTAGGACACCTGCTGGTGCTTCAAACCCTTCGAGATAACAAGTTGTATGCCAAGCAAAGTAAATACGAATTTTGGCTGGACAACATATCCTTTTTAGGGCACATTATTTCTGCGCAAGGCATTTCAGTAGACCTACGCAAGGTAGAAGCCATCATGCAATAGAAACAACCTGAATCAGCTAGCAATATTAGAAGTTTCCTTGGACTGGCAGGCTACTACCGTAGATTTATACATGACTTTGCTAAAGTTGCATCGTCCCTGACTCAGCTCACTCAAAAAGGTATAAAGTTTACTTGGATGGACGACTGTGAAGCTTCGTTTATGGAGTTAAAGTAGCGCCTCATCTCTGCTCCGATCCTTACTCTGCCAAACGGACCGGATGATTTCAAAATATATAGCGACGCATCAGGAAAAGGTCTAGGATGTGTCCTTATGCAGAGGGACAATGTGATAGCCTTCGAGTCGAGATAGCTAAAGTCTCACGAGAAGAACTATCCAACACATGACTTAGAACTGGTGGCGGTAGTCTTCGCACTGAAACTGTGGCGCCACTACCTTTATGGTGTACCGTGTGAGATCTACACGGACCACAAAAGTTTGAAATCTGTATACACAAAAGGATTTGAATCTTCGCCAATGGCGCTGGCTAGAACTTCTTAATGACTTTGACTTAATTATCAGATACACGCCTGGCAAAGGAAATATCGTAGCTGATGCACTGAGCCGAGTGTTCGTTGGGAGTTTGTCATTGATGACAGGCTGCACCGAGATCTTGAATCCTTGGGCATTACACTACTAATCAGATACAAAAAGGGGGCGCAAATGGCACAACTGCGCCTCGAGCCCGACTTGTTACAAAAGGTCAAGGCCGCTCAGAAGGATGACCTGTTCCTGCAAAAGATGCATGCTCTTATCTCAGCAGGAAAGGCATCCGACTTTGCGGTAAGCATGGACGGAATGACCCAAGTGAAGGGAAGACTATGCATTCCAGATGATGCGGCCCTCAGAAAGGAGATACTCACTTAAGCACATTATGCTAGTTATACTTCTCATCCGGGTAGTACTAAGATGTATCGGGATCTCCGTACGACGTTCTGGTGGCACGGCATGAAACTAGATGTGGCATTGTTCGTGTCGCATTGCATGACTTGTCAGAGGGTAAAGGCCGAGCACCAAAAATTGGGCGGAGAGCTACAGAACCTCGCTATTCCAGAATTTAAATGGGAACATATAACAATAGATTTCATTATTGGCTTGCCAAGGACGCAACGGGGATATGATGCTGTTTGGGTTATTGTCGATCGCCTCACCAAGTCTGTTCACTTTCTGCCTATCAAGTCTACTTGGAACACCGATCGCTTGGCTCAAATCTACCTCAATGAGATCGTTCGGTTCCATGGCGTGCCTGTATCCATTGTCTCCGATCGAGATGGTCGATTCCAATCGCATTTCTGGGAAAGCCTGCAGTCAGCAATGGGGACGAAGTTGAAGCTCAGCTCCATATCCACAGACCATTGGCCAAACGGAACGTGTTAACCAGATCCTCGAAGACATGCTACGACTCTGCGCCTTGGACTTGAAGACTAGTTGGGACCTGCATCTACCGTTAGCTGAATTTGCTTACAACAACAGTTTCTAATCCAGCATTCAGATGGCGCCGTATGAGGCGTTGTATGGGCGAAAGTGCAGATCTCTGATCTGTTGGGACGAAGTTGGTGAACGATAGATTCTTGGCCCTGAGCTCGTGGAACAGACTGTCCAAAAGATTCGCTTGATTCGGGAAAGGCTAAAGATAGCTCAAAGCCGCCAAAAGAGCTACGTTGATACAAATCGACAGCCACTTGAATTTCTAGAATGCGATCGGGTATTTCTCAAAGTCTCGCCCATGCGAAGAGTCACCAGATTCGGAGCGAAGGGGAAGCTAAGTACGAGATTTGTCGGTCCGTTCAAAATACTAAAGCGAGTTGCCTCAGTTGCATACCAGATTGCCCTACCGCCATCCCTATCCGACGTACACGATATTTTCCATGTTTCCCAACTTAGGAAGTATGTGTATGACCCAAGCCACATGGTAGATCTGGATCAGCTGAACCTTCAGGCTGACTTGACGTATATAGAACAACCTGTGCAAATTTTGGATCGGAAAGAAAAGCTGCTTCGAAGTCGCTCGGTTCCTCTCGTGCGCGTGCTTTGGCGAAATCACTCTGTCAAAGAATTCACTTGAAAACTTGAATCTGAGAGGAGGGAAAGGTTCCCCACCTTATTTTCTAGTGGTAGGTTCTATTTCTAAGTTTTGGGATGAAACTTCCAATTAGTTGGGCAGGATGTGGTGCCCCGTTCCCCCTATTCGGGGAGCGCGACTAAGAAATACAAGATGGTATCGTTCGATCAGGATAGATTGAATCAAGAACTCATCCTCGTTATGGATTTGTCTCTTTGGAATCGATTTTCATATTCAGTGGACCGTGCCCCCAGGATTGACTTAGCGGCAGAGTCAGGAGGGACCTCTCTATTGCATCTTTTGTTGCTTAGTTTTCGCTGTCGCATGTTGCTTTCGTGCCTTGAGTTGGTTTTCGGATTTGCTTGAGTTTTCTTGAACGGTTTTGATAGATTTTATTTTTTCGTTCATTGAACTACACTTCAATTCTGATAATGAAAAAAGTGGAAGAGGTATTGATCAGCTGTTCGTGGCAATGCAGGTGAACCAGTAGTAGGCAATGCTCGAACAGACTCCTGAAGCACCCCTTTCCTTCTTTCTACCAACAAACTAAGTGAGTGGCTTATATTCGATTCAGTTGGCCCTTCTTCCAGTCTTCACACCAAAAATCTTGTATTCTTGCTTGCCCGATCAAACGATACCAAGTAGTAACTAAAAGATGTCAACATAAGAAGAAATAGACTTGGATAATCTATGCTTGTCAATCAAACTTGTGGACGGTTACTATATTGCATGCTAGTTCCTTATAATGTTCTATATATATGCTTCAATTTTAGTTAGAATGTATACTTCTTCTATAATTGTGCTATGCATATAAGAACACATTTGCAATGCGATACATTGATCAGTAAGACTATGCAAAACCGTTTATGCTATAGAACTTGCTTGAATCCCCTTAGAACTGCATGAAATGATTTGAAACAAAAATGATGCCTTTTGATCATGGACAACTTGTGCACAAGGTTTTATGGTTTCCGCGGACGGTCGCCGGGGCACTGGGACCGATCCGATCCGGGCGGAATGATTCGTATAGTCGTTTGTCACGGACGGAATGCTATGTAGCGGGGCTCGCCACCTGCGTTGCATATCATTATTGTCTCGAGACTATAACCCGTCCCTTGTGGCATTATGCCAGTGATCCTTTTGTATATTTAAACCTGTTGCAAGCTAACTTGTGTCTTTGTGGCAGGGAAGGCATGGTAAGTATTGTGTAGGTGGTTCAGACGGGCAGGTAAATGTCATCGAACGGTGGCAGATTATTTCATTGATTTCTATATCTATTTTTTGCTGTAAAATAAACTAAGACAAGATAGAAAGACCACAAATAATATGCATATTTCATATAAACAACGTGTTGATTGGTATAGTTGGGTTAACTTGCCTTCACCAGTACGTTTCGATGTACTGACCCTCGTTGAAACAGGTTCTCCGCGCTAAGGAGAATCGAGCGAGGAGCAGAAGTCAATCCCTCAATCCAGTCAAGCTGTAGGCACACCTTGATTCGTGCCAACTTTTGAAGTATCCTGAAGCAAGGAGCTAGCTAAACAAACTACAATACAGCTTCGTAGAAAGGCCATCATTCCACCAGGAGGTCTTACATTTTAAAGATTAGTAGGGATGTAATATACAGGACTGCTATCTCATTTTGTGTCAACACTTTTTTAAGCCCGAGAGGCAACCTTATAACTCAGTTCAAGAGTTTGTAATAGATGTTCATATTTTCAATAAAAGAGAACTTTTCCATGCTGCAAATCTGTGTTTCAATTTATCTGCGTACTTTAAATATGTGCTCGCTATGCGAGAATAAAATACTTGCCTTGTGCGGTGCGCAACCTAGGCCCGCACGATGGTCACGCTGGGGGACGACTATCGATTTCACAGAATTGGGGCGTGACAGGCACTACACGCCATCTCGTCCTGTACATGAGACTATCAATATTAGAGCGAGAATGGCAGCTCGAGGTGCACACGCCATCCTGTTTGTACATGAAAAAGATTGTTTCATAAGTTCCATCCGGATCGGATCGGCCCCGGTGCCCCGGAGACCGTCCGTAGAACAAGATTTTAAGAATCTCCCTTGTTACCAAGTTGTCCGCGACATGCAAGTCTTGGATCTTCCATATTCACAATATGACATGATAATTCTTGATTCTTGTTCTGAATGAGTATTGCTCCACGAGTTGTGATTCTTGCTTTACTTGACATGATTCTCGTTCAGAGTTAAACTTGACTTGATGTATTCTCCTGATTCAGGAACTGCCTTAGCGACCTAACGGTCCCGTATACTTGCAGGTTCATATTGCACAGAAGGATTATTTGATAGACTTCTGGCTAATTAGATGCATACACGATATGGATAGTGTTACTTGATTGTGGCATAAATTAATGTGGCAAGCATTGAAAATGAGGCAATGAGTACAAGCTACAATGTAAGCAGGCAAACATGCATTTATATTAAACATAAGCATAAGGAAACATATTGTATAGTCTACCTTAGAACATAAGCCTTTACGTTTAGCACGGGTCTAAGGGGTAGCGCGAGGAGTGAAGCTGTACAGGGACATATCGAGCGACATAATTCATAAGGCATGCAGTATAAACAAGTGAAGCAGTGCATTACGAAGGGTCCATAATGATCTACTCGAGGCATAGCGGAGTCTACTTGTATGAAGCAAAGTTAGCATGCGAGGATCCATATAAGCCAAGTTTTATTTTTATGTTCTAACACAAGCAATATAAGATGGGATTATTCCCTTAGCTAGATTCTTTGTATTCTTTATTAGCATGCGAGGGGTGATTCACCTAGCAACTAGCATGTATCGTCCATATTTTAAGTATGCTGGCTAAGCAAAGACAAGTTCATCGTAGCCACCCACCTTAGCGATGATTCGTCTCGATCGATCGATACTCCGAGTGAGCCTTTGAAAGTCTAAGTCTGAACTCCTGAAGGGTCAAGTCTGGAATCATTTGCCTCAAATGAGTCTTCTCACTAAGCAAAGCGGGGTGGGTCATTGCACTTGCGTCATTTGAATCGGCTGTCCGCTTGAACAGAATGGGTCGTTATACGAGTTGCATGCACGGTTGTTATCTTGGGTGCATGCTTCGTATCGTATGCTTCATGGCGCTATGCGGCCAGGTGCGCATATGGCCCGGTGTACATGCGGTTTGGTGCCCAAGCAGCCAGGAGCGCATGCGGCCTGGTGCCCATGCGACCTGTGTCCATGCGGCTCGGTGCCCATGCGGCCTGGTGCGCATGCGGCTCAGTGTGCATTCGGCTCGGTGCCATATGGCGCCGACGGCTCTGATACCCAGATTTGGGGGATCTGGTCAGTCAGTGCGTATGCGGCCTGGAGTTTTCTCAGGCCGCATAGGTGTTATTTTTCTCTATATATAGATGACCTCCTCATTCATTTGAGGAGAGAGAATACAGATAGAAAATTGAGAACACCAGATCATATGCGGGCCAGAGTGTCTTCCTCTCACTTGGTGTTTCCGAGAATTTTTGAAGGTAACTTTGAGCATTCCAGAAGTTCTTTTGTGAACTTTTTGGTTCCTAGGGGCAGATCGTCTATACGGCGAATCTTGCTTTGAGCAACGGTAGTTTTGACAACCCCATCAAGGAACTTCTCTTCAGTTTTTTTTTTGCTTCGTTCTTTTTCATTGTAGCGTTTACGAACGTAAAGAGAAGAACATTTTTCTTTTTGCTTGTTGTAATCTTTATTTTCTTCGGAGCCAGTTTGTAACATTTTCTTGGTTCGTGCTTCGTTGGAATCGAGAAATATCATATAAGGAACTCTTGTGTGAATCTCTGATCTCGATGTCAACTTGGGTTCCAGTAGAGAGTGGACCTTCGGGTCTCGCTAGCAGCTCTACTATGGCCCACGTTCTACCATATTTGATCCGTCTTGGGACTAACATACATATATAATATATTCATGTTGTGATTAATCGTTTGATTAGACGGTCGAATTTGCTTCTATTTTTGGGAATTCTGACTGTTGCAATATAGGATTTCTAAAGTCCCAAACTAGATAGGCAATTGACAATCAAGATTAATCGAATATTTACAACAGAGATTAGAAGAGTGAGATTTTAGAGTGTTCAAGGAAGGATTTGGAGAGATTGGACAAGGAGATTCACCTTGGTTTGTATTCGTTATTCTCAGGCTCCGGTACTTTGTTCTTCTTCTTCTTCTTCTTCTTTGTAATTAATTATTCATCATTTGAGTAGCTGTGGTAGATTCAGTTTTGCATCGGTGAAGAAGTTTTAGGGGAACCGTGTGTATTCTGCTAATTCGTTGTGGAGCTTTTCCGAATTGGACTCCAACCGTCTAGTAGTTTTCTTTTGCATTAAATTTTCGTAAAATTGTGTTTGTTTGTTTGTTTGTTTATTTGTTTGCGATTGTCCATATTGTTGGTATTTTCTCACTTTGCTTTGGGAGTTTTAGTCCCACATTAGAAAACCACCAATGTGTATATCTCAATATATAGCTTTGCTTAGTATTGGTATATGCACTTGGGGTGGTGGCCCATGTGAGTTGACTTTCCTAAAGGGATTAAGTATGAACCCTATTATGACAATCTTTATTTTTTTACCACCTTTGGGAAGTTTTACTTAAGAGCTAGACTTGGACTCGGGCTCAAGAGCACAAAGTGGCACTTTGTTGGCGCACTTAGCACGTCAGCATCATCGCACGGTTGCTTGAGCACTCCTTTTATGCGCGAGTTACATGCACGGTTGCTTGAGCGCTCCTTTTATCCGCGAGTTACATGCACGGTTGCTTGCTTGAGAGCATATTTCATGAAGCCATGTGGCCTGGAGCGCATGCGGTCGAGTGCCCATGCAGACAGGTGCGCATATGGCCAGGGGCCATGTGGTCAGATACGCATGCGTCCAGGAGCCCATGCGGCCAGGGGCGCATGTGGCCTGGAGCTATACGGCCAGCAAATTAGCTTGAGCGAGTCAAGTGTGGAGGAGATAGGGACTGCTTTTGGTGGCGAGGTGCAGCAATGTCTACTCTGTGAAGTACAGCACACAGGAGGATCGTGGCTCTATGTGCCACGCGGCTGCAACGGCAGCAGCTTTTGGCGCCTGACGGCGCTATCTGCTCTGTGCAGTACAGTAGCGCAGGTGGCTCATGCGGCCTATTTTTTTTCCAGGCTGCATGGAAGCTAAAATCCTCTTTATCTAGAGGCTTCCCTCTTTCATTTAGTGTGGTTGGAAAAAATTGATAGAGAGAGGAACAAAACCAAGAGCACCAGCAGCACCTGCGGCAGTTCTTAGCATCCTTCCTAAGAAATCTTTAGAGTGATCCGAAGGTGACCAAGAGCATTCCAGAAGTTCTCGTATGAACTTGCTGGATCCTAGGAGCAGGTCATTGTATAGCGCAAATCTTTCCATGAGCTCTGGTGATTTTGATCACCCCAGCAAGAGTTTCCTTCTTTGTTTTTTTGTTCTTGTTTCCATTCTTCTCTGTGTAGCATCTGTAAACGTAAAGAGAAGAACAATTTTTGAATTCTTGTTATATTTGTATTTTCTTTGGGTTGTCAGTTTGTAACATGTTCCTTGTTTAGTATTTCTGTGGGGTTGTTTGTCACTAAAGAGCAACTCTTGTATGAATCTCAGTGCACCAACTTCGCTTCTAGAGTTTTTAGAGACGAACACTTGTGTGAGTCTTTACTTTGGGGCTACCTCTTCTTCTTTGATCTGACTTCGGGCCTAACAATCTCAAGACAAGATCCATGTTAGAATGTGTAAAACCCCTATTTCTAGAAATCGTATATACCATTTTAATTATTAATTATTAATTAAATTGTAGTAAATAGTGGCTAATTAGGAGAAATAGATTTTTATTCATTTTTATTTTAGGTGTTGGTGCACTTAGGGGATTTATGGGACCATCAGGAATTTTTCTAAATTTATTTCATGTAGGAGACCCTTGAGCAGTTGCTAGCTTAATAGTGTGCATTAATATAATCTAGAAATTTTTCTATGAGTATATATATATATATAAATGGAAAAAAAAGAAGAGTTGAAAAGAAAAGAAAAGAAAAGAAAAGAAAAGGAACAAAAATATATATAAACTAATAACTTCACTAAACCACTACTACCCCTTTCCTTTACTACACAGCCGCCCATCCTAGCCTTGTGACCCGCCCATAGCAACTAAACCATCCAGCCACTTCCTATGTGAGCCACTCACAACAACATAAAACCGAACCCCCCTGGTTAGCAGCACCCCACGTTAGCCGATAACCCCCCCTCTCTCCCTATTCATATATATATCATTAATTCATATAAAATCCTAACCTAATCATCCAAACCCTCCCTCTTTCCATCTAAACCTAGAGAGCGCCGCCACCGCAGCCGGAGAATCTCGCCAGGCCGTCCAAACCGATCCCGACGACCGCGATCCCGCGCACTGCAGATTCCACATCGAGGTACTTGTGTTCCGGAGTTGTTTTTCGTCGACTCGCTCGACCAAACGCCACCCCATCTTCACCGGTATGCTCATCCCTTAACCCTCTTCCATATCTGTGTAATAGTAGACCTCGAACGACGTGCAACCATAGACGAAAATAGCGCCAAAGTTGGCGAAAATAGACGGAATTCTGGGATCGCAGAAAACTGCGGTGACCATCCATGTTTCCGAGTTCGTATCTCCCACCACAGAGATCCGAATTCGATGATTCTTTTTGGTATGTGTAGACCGCTTGACCTAGTTTAATTTTTGTTAAATAACCCTAGATTATTAACTGCTGTAGACAGAATTAAATTCGTTGGAAAACCCCGAGAACCCACTTTTCCAGATTTTCGAAAGTTGTGAAACGGAGCTCGCCCCGCCAAACGGGACCGCCCCGCCGTGTACCAAGTGTAACAAACGGTGCGCGCAGTGTAACCGGACACGTAAAAATTTGCAAAAACTAATTCGGACGCATGTGCGCGCCGGAATCAGCCCGTATCCGCTGACACACCCCGTATCGCAACTTTTGTGGAAGTCGCGCGCATTTTGTGCACGCTCGTCAGATTGCGACAAAACTTACGCCACTGGAATCGTGGTAACGCGCTGGTCCTGTGACCCAATTTTCGTACAATTCTGAGACAGTTGACCAAGTCGCCAATTGGCGGGCCCCACGGTTGACTTTTTAGGCAAAATTGTGTTCGGCCCATCGGAATCCATATTTGGACATACCGTTGGGTTCGTATTAACATCTAGAGTTTGCTTGACCTAAAATTTGTCTCATTTAGAGACTGTTACCCCTGGCACACTTTTCGGTACAAAGTGGGCCACATGTGGATCCCACTTTTACCCAAAATTATCGTTTTACCCCTGTGTCCAAATTGGACGAAAGAAAAGTACTTTTTAGCTATTTTGCTTATTCTGGGAACGTTGGTGACATCTATTTCAGCATCCGGAGATATTTGTTCTGAGGCCATAGCTTCTGATCCTGTGTGCTTGACTTCTGGACAGTACACCTTGCAGCTTTCTTACCAGGCAAGATACCTTGCCAAATTGCTTACAGTATTTTGCATGCTTAGTATATTTCTGTATATTTATTGCATTTCTGTATATTTATTGCATGTGTATTTTCTTTCAGTCATTATTATATATTAGATATATTGACACACACTTGCCACTTAGTATCATGAGAGGACAATCAGTAGGCGTATGGGCTTTAACCACTCTGGTAACACCGTAGTCACTAGCACGCACTATGGTGGTCGTGTCCGATGGTTGTTACCCCCGCGGTATGTCGATTGATGGAGTCACGAGGGTCGCTACCCCCGCGGTATGTCGGCTGATGATGTTCATGGACGTGTGTGTGAGTTGTGAGATTAGATCGAGTAGCCTACCCTTGCCCATACGTCAAAAAGTTATCCTCATTTGCATTCATATAGATTGTCTTGTACAGCGTACTTATTTATTTTCAAATAATATGCATGTTTACTGTATTCAAATTGGCTTGTTGTTCTGTATCTTGTTACGTCCCTCTGAGGACCTGGTCCCCTGCCAGGTGTATCTGTTCTTGAATATTTGCAGGAGCGCGGATTTGGATGGTTATATATGTTTCGTGGATGTCTTCTCTTCGAGCCCCATGATTGTTAGCTGGTATTCCTATATTGTGTTTATTGTGTTGTACTTTTCCATTCGAGTTGGTAGTGGATTTTTTTCCATCCAACTATCATCCTTAGATACTTATGTTGAGATCTAGTTATATAGATACTGGTTATTTATTCATATTTGATTTTTGTGGATGAGATTTAGTTTATACCCTGTGACTTGTGACATATGTTTATACCACTTGTGGATTTGATATTCATATTACAGCGTACGTATGGGTTATGGTTTTCATATATTGGAGTTGCCATATCTATGCGGCTGGCATGCTTACGTGTCCTAGTCCTATGTATTTTGGGATTGGGGCATGACAGTATGGACAACCGCTCAAACCTTCTCGATACTAGTTTTCACAAGCTTGAGAAGTTTGATAGCGGACACTACAATATTTGGAAGAGGAAGATCTCCTGGAATCTTCGTCTTGTCAAAGTTGCTTATGTGTTGGTTGATCCGGAACCTACCATTCCCGAAGATGAAGGAGAGGTTGCAGTTGGTGTGGCGCTGGACGCGCACTCCAAGTGGAAGGAAGAAAACGACCTCTGCAGGTTATTGATTCTTAATGCTATGGATGACTCGATGGTGGAGTCCAACAACAAGAAGGAGAAGGCAAGAGATGTCTGGGAATCTCTTGAAAAATACTACAAAACTAACAAAAAAATGTCTAAAATCTCTCTCGTCGAGAAGTTCTTCACTTTGCAATTTGAGGACGAGAATGTGATATTACCACAAGTTAAGGAACTTTTGAAGATGTAGTAGAAACTAGAGAAAGAGGGCATGAAGCAGGAAGACAAATTTATAGTGGGGCATATCGTCACCAAACTTTCTCCAGGCTGGATCAGGTTCAAGACTGACATGTACCGTAAAAAGATGGAGATCCAGCTCGAAGATCTTCTTCACTGGATTCACATTGAAGATGAAGCTAGGGGACAACTAAAATTGGACTCCTTGTCCAAGCAGTTGGCTAAGGCCAACATGGTACATGCTAGTGACTCTAAAGGAAAGCAAAAAATTTCCTACAAAGAAAAAGAAGGACTTCAATTATTTGAAGATAAAGTCGGCTCAGTTCAAGCCAAAGCCGAAGACTGATGTGACATGCTACAACTGTAGCAAGAAGGGTCACTACAAGAGCGACTGCAGGTCGAAGCCTAAACCGAAAGAGCAAGGTGAGCTTAACCTAGTTGCTATGATTGTGCAGGTTGAGTCACATAACGTGGACACTAACTTGTGGGTGGACACCGGTGCATCTTGTCACGTGTGCTCTAAGAAGGAGCTGTTCATCAAGTATGAGCCTACATCTGAGAAAATCTCGATGGTGGATAAGTCTCATGTTGCTGTGTAGGGGATCGGGACGATAGTGCTGAAGCTGACTTCTGAAAAGTCACTTACATTGGAGAATGTGAATCATGTACCAATAATCACCAAGAATTTGATTTCTAGGAGTCTGTTGTGGAAGGCGGACCTAAGGATGGATATCAATGTCGGTCATATGGTGATGTCCTACAAAGGAACATACTTCAAAAAAGCTTTATGTACCAAAAGGATATTTAAAGTGCAACTTGTAACTCCTTTTGTTTATATCAATACAGTCTCTACTTCTGGTTATTTTCTTCAGTTGTGGCATAATAGACTAGGACATGTGCATTGTAAACGCATTAACAAGATGTCTAGTCTAGGCCTTATCTTTAAATATGGGGGTAAGGAGGTGGATAAATGTGAAGTCTGTGCACAGACAAAGATCATTAGGATGCCATTCAGAAGAGTAAACCAAAGCACAGATCTTCTGGAGTTGGTAGACTCAGATATCTGTAACTTCAAGCAATTATCCATAAAAGCCGAAATAAATTATTTTATCACTTTCATTGATGATTTCTTGAAGTACGCATTCGTATATCTTCTCAAGTTGAAAGACAAAGTGTTCAAAAAGTTCAAGGACTTCAAGGCTGAAGCAGAATATCAAACTGGTCAATAAGTCAAAAGACTCAGAAGTGATCGAGGCGAAGAATATCATTCCTTGGAATTCGTATCATTCTGTAAAAAATACAGAATTGTCAATGAAACGACTGCTCCATATTCTTCCCAATCTAATGGTGTAGCAGAAAGGAAGAACAGGATGCTGACAGAGATGATAAACTCCATGTTGCTGACAGCAGGACTTCCAAAGTGCTTCTGGGGATAAGCAGCACTTACGGCTATGTTTATTCTGAATAGAGTACCATTCGCGACATTTGACATTACTCCTCATAAACTCTGGTTCAAGGTCAGACCCAACTTGAATGTCATTCGAGTATGGGGGTGTCTAGCGTATGTGAAGCTTCCAGACCTCAAGATTCAGAAGTTGGAAATGAGAACTACAAAGACCATATTTCTGGGCTATGCTGATAAGAGTTATTCTCAGAGGTTCTTTGATATCGAATCTAATCATATCACAGAATCTCGCGACGTAGAATTCTTTGAAGACAAGTTTGCTAGGCAAAAGAATTTTATTCTCGCGGATGTCCCAAAGAATGTTGCTAGCATGGACGAGGCAAGTACCTCTCAAAGAGAAGTAGTCCAAGAAGAAGTTGTCGATGATGAGACAACATTTGAACCAGAACCCGCTGAGCCAAGAGCAAAGCGAGTGAGGAGGCCGAAGGACTTCGGAGAAGACTTTGTTACCTATCATTTGGAAGCTGATCCACTTACCTATGATGAGGCAATGAATTCCAGAGATGCTATTTTTTAGAAAGAGGCTATCCATGACGAGTTTGACTTGATAACTTCTAATAATACTTGGAAGTTAGTCAATCTGCCTGAAGAAGCTAAATTCATTGGATGCAAGTGGATCTTTAAGAAGAAGATGAAAGCAGATGGAACTGTTGACAAGTTCAAGGCCAGGCTAGTGGTCAAGGGATTTTCTCTGATACAGGGGGTTGACTACTTCAATACCTATGCTCCCGTTGCACGAATGACTACTATCAGGATGCTGATTGCTCTATGTGCTATTCACAGAATGGTGATTCATCAGATGGACGTCAAGACAGTATTTTTGAATGGTGAACTGACTGATAAGATTTATATACAGCAGACAAACGGGTTTGTTGTGAAAGGTCTTGAAGACAAAGTATGCAAACTGGTAAAATCTCTTAATGGTCGAAAGAAAGCTCCCAAATTATGGTACGAGAAGTTTGACAAAGCTATCAGATCAAATGGCTACAAGGTCAGCGAAACTGATAAGTGTGTTTACATAAAGTTCGTTGGTGAAAGAGGTATCATCGTTTGTCTTTATGTGGACGATATGCTAATCCTAGGCACGGATAAAGAATGTGTCACTAGAACAAAGATGTTTCTCCCGTCTAAATTTAGTATGAAGGATATGGAAGATGCAGATGTCATCCTTGGGATTAAGATAATCCGGATGAAAGCAGGGCTTGCTCTATCACATGCTCACTATTTGGAGAAGATGTTCACATTCTATGGATATCAGGATCTTTCAGGGATCGATACTACATATAGGTGTGACAAGAAACTGAAGCCTAATCCAAGAATAATTGTCAGGCAATTGGAGTATTCTAGCATCATCAGGAGCTTGATGTATGCTACAAATGCCACTACGCCTGAATTGCTTTTACTGTGGGGATGCTGAGTAGATTCACGAGTAACCCAGGTGCTAAACACTGGAAAGCTGTGAAGAGGGTAATGAGATACCTTAAGAAGACTCAGAAGTTTGAACTTTATTACTGCGGAGATCCAGCAGTGGTAGAAGGCTTCAGTGATGCTAGTTGGTGCTCAGAAGAATAGAGCGAGAGATCCACAGAAGGATATGTTTTCTCAATGGAAGGAGTTGGCATATCGTGGAAGTCGAAGAAGCAGACGATGCTCTCACGCTCATCGGTGGAGTCTGAGTTCTATGCACTTACAACTGCAGCAGATAAAGCAAAATGGCTTCAGGAGCTCATGTACGATCTTTCAATGGTTGGTGTACAGATTTTGGCTGTACAGATATACTGCGACAACCAGGTAGCTGCAGCAGTAGCATCTAATAATCTCTCCAATGAAAAGAAGAGGACTGTGCGGTTTCGGCACAGAGCACTGAACAATCTCATCAATATTGGTATCATTGCAGTGGTGGATGTTCGGAGTCAGAAGAACCTGGCGGATCCGTTCACTAATGGCCTCAAGCACTAGCTAGTCAAAGACACACTAGGTAAAATGGGCTTGACGAAACTTTGATATTGTGTCTTTATAATCCTACCATTAAGTTTTATTCTATTAGTTCAAAGAGAAATCTACTAGGTATCTACCTTTTAGGTTCAAGGGAGGACCATTGACTGAAAAAATATCATGCACAGTGGGTAGTCCCTTAGGACAGTGTGGGATACATACCCGCAACCACTGTGGTCTACTATTTGTTCTTTATATATATATATATATATATATATATATATATATATATATATATATATATATACATAACAATTCTTGTGTAAGGCTGGCTTCGACGCCTTAATGAGTTCTCGGACAGAGTAAATATCCGACGTGCATGGCAGGAAGCACGTGTAGTTCAGCACTACAAGGGACTTGTATCCAATTCTATAGTGGTGTGACACACGGTGAGGTAAAAGATGTAAAGCCTCGGCTGCAAGCCATGTCACAGCGGCAGTAGCACCGCAAATAGGCAGGTAGCCTAATGTTGAAAAGATAGAGAGTAGTAACACATCACTACTAAGAGGCCGGCGACCACATGCTACAATGGGTGATACTATATGAGGTAGTTAACCTCGGCTGTAAGCCATGTCACAGCGGCGTAGCACCACACAGAAGCGCAAGACTTCATGCTGGGATGTAGTACAACACTACTAAGAGGCTAGTGACCTCATGCTACTGTGGGTGACACCATATGAGGTAGTTAACCTCGGCTACGAGCCATATCACAGCAATGTAGCACCGCACGGAAGCGCAATGCTTTATGCTGGGAAATATCAAACTCTCTTAAAAAAGGAACTCACCTAAGTGTATGGACAAAGATACAGGTCGTCTCTTGAGGGTAAACTTGTAGACATCCAAGATACATACACCAAAACCATGTCAGCATAGGGCCTTTAATGTGCAACCGGAGGCACAGCAGATGTCATTGTGTGAGTGAAAAGAACAACAGTTATGGTTCAGAATTCAAGGCATAGTCCATTCTTGTATCGTACTGTTGTTTGACCCATGCGAAAAGATTCAAGTCGTGGGTGACATCTATCCTACTACATGATGGATAGTCACTGTAAGGAACGCTCGACCATATATTGTGATATATGTGGGGAATTGTTGGTGTTTTTTTACTTTGCTTTGGGAGTTTTAGTCCCACATTGGAAAACCACCAATGTGTATATCTCAATATATAGCTT
Organism: Iris macrosiphon; assembly: GCA_036927795.1. Lineage (NCBI taxonomy): Eukaryota > Viridiplantae > Streptophyta > Magnoliopsida > Asparagales > Iridaceae > Iris > Iris macrosiphon. The sequence continues at coordinate 175,326,317 of JAYESA010000001.1, forward strand.
TGCTTAGTATTGGTATATACACATGGGGTGGTAGCCTATGTTGGCGCACTTTGTACTTAGTATGTCAGTATCGTCGTATGGCGCTCGTGTGCTCCTTTTATGTGCGAGTTACATGCACGGTTGCTTGCTTGGATGCATGCGGCCTGGAGCGCATCTAGTCAAGTGCCCATGCGGCCAGGGGCCATGCGGTCAGGTGCCCATGCGGACAGGTACGCATGCGGTCTGGTGAGCATGCGGACAGGATCCATGCGGTCAGGGACGCATGCGGCTAGGAGCCCATACGGCCAGGCGCGCATGCAGCCTGGAGCTATGCTGCCAGCAAGTTAGCTTGAGCGAGTCAAGTGTGGAGGGGACAGGGACTGCTATTGGCGGCTCGGTGCGGCGTTGTCTACTCTGTGCAGTACAGCGCGCAAGCGGCTCGTGGCTCTCTATGTCACGCAGCTGGAGCGGCTGCAGCTTTCGGCGCCTGAAGGCGATGTCTGCTCTGTGCAGTACAGCGGCGCAGGCAGCTCATGCGGTCTAATTTTTTTATCAAGCCGCATGGAAGTTGAAAACCTCTTTATATAGAGGCTCTTCTCTTTCATTTAGTGTGGTTGAAAAAAATTGAGAGAGAGAGGAACAAAACCAAGAACACCAGCAGCACCTGCGGCAATTCTTAGCATCCTTCCTAAGGAATCTTCTGAGTGATCCGAAGGTGACCAAGAGCGTTCCAGAAGTTCTCGTGTGAACTTGCTGGATCCTGGGGGCAGATCGTTGTATAGCTCGAATCTTGCCTTGAGCTTTGGTGGTTTTGATCACCCCAGCAAGAGTTCCCTTCTTTGTTTTTCTATTCTTGTTCCCGTTCTTCTCGGTGTAGAGGCTGCGAACGTAAAGTGAAGAACGGTTTTCTGATTCTTGTTGTATTTGTATTTTTTTGGGGTTGTCAGTTTGTAACATGTTCTTTGTTCAGTGCTTTTGTGGGGTTGTGTCACTGAAGAGGAACTCTTGTGTGAATCTCAGTACACCAACTTCTCTTCTGGAGTATGTAGAGACGAACTCTTGTGTGAGTCTCTACTTTGTGGCTACCGCTTCTTCTTTGATCTGACTTCGGGCCTAACACATATTTCATCTTTAGTCCTCATGTATCCCTTTCGGTCGGGAACAATATTATTCCACAGCCTCCAAGTTCTGTTCCCAACAAGTAAGTTATTCATGAATCCACTTTCCTTGATTAATTATAATGTTAGGTAATCTTTCATATCTTGACATTTGACAAATATAGGTACAGGATTCCTACAAATTGGTCACTCAAGAAAATAAGGCAAATAGATTGAAAACAGACATGACTAAGGCAAATAGATACAACAAAACACATGAGTTAGGTTTCACATAGAAATGTTTTAATAATTATAGCTTCTTGTAGCTTAACCTTGAGAGAAATTATTGAGGAGGTATGCTTTCTACACTCTAAGTAACGATATTGAGTATAGCCTCAATGATGGTTGCTAGATGTCCTGCTCAAACTTTCTGGTATATTTTTTTAAACAATAAATGAAAAATATCTACATCTTTACTTATTGGCAGGAGAGTACAGTTTATAGGTAGCCCATCTACACATAATTTGGTTTGCATGCTACGCAAATAAAGTTTGTGGACCAATTTCTCTTTTTTGTGTCATAAGTATGAAGAGGAACTTACAAGTTGGATAAGGGGAGTTCTTCTCTCTTGTATATACAGATGATCAAGTGTAGACCTCGTACTTTGTTGTCTAGAACAAAATATATATTTTTTATTTATGAAACAGTAGGTTTTCGGGAAGATTTATATGTTGTATCTACATCTAGGGTTATTAAGTAGGATTTCATAATGCTTGTCTGAAACCTTGTAAAATAGTTCGTATATTTGGACCTAAGTTGGAGCTATATATGGATGAGCTATGGCTTGCACTACGGTTGAAGTGAGTGTAGGAACCATGACGAACAGAAAGCTTGAGCATGGGACTGCTGAACCAAATCAAATTGATTATATTGTTTATCCAACCAATAGAAGGATGATGCCTTTTGTCCAGCCAGTAGAATGTACGACTTGGTAAGTTCAGCAATGTTTTAAAAACCGGACCGAAGATCGACCAAGATAAAGTACTGGATCGGGTCAAACCGGTTCAACCAGTGATTCAACCACTGGATTAATCTAAATGGTCAGAGTTCAATATCTTCTGGATACTGACTTTTACAAAAATATTCATTTACGATTAGTTTTTGAAAAAATAGTGGATCAACACGGACCCGATCCGAAAAAGCTATATGTTCACGGATCAAAGGTGCAGTCCTGTTTTTAAAATTCTGGTTCAGAGAAGTTTGATCATATATTATGTTTATCAAGGTTGTGTACTGGGCTATTTTTTTCTATTCAGCAAAAATTATGGTGAATAATATAACTCTTTCACCAACACTCTAATATCGTATCAAAAGCAACCATGTTCACTATCTCCTTTCATACTATATAGACTAGCTAGTACAATTAATTCATATTGGTCCACATGTGCATGATTTATGTATGAATATGAGATAATGACTCATATTCCATTTTTCACACACACACACACACACACACACACACACACACACACACACATATATATATATATATATATATATATATATATATATATATATATATATATATATCACTCTTGTACGTGTATTTTTCTTGAACATGGACGGGAGTGGTCAATAACGGACCTCACTCCGCTTGTCTATTTCTTCTCTTTTTTTCCAGAGCTCAATCAGAATTTATAGTACTTTTTCTACTTAATGATGAAGATTGTTTATATGTTTTTCCCCTCACTTTAAATATATAATTGTATGACAAATTTATTTTAAAATAGTATAAAATATTTTAAAATAAATTTATTTTTGAGATGAACATTTATTGTAGTTAGAAATGTGTAATATTAGTGGTTAGTAATTATGTTATTGGAGAGGTGTATAATTTATATGTTTTGATCCCTAGTTAATTTAAACATATTTTAATATATAAGGTCAAAAATGGTATTTTTGGAACATAAAAGTTTTACCTTTATTTTATTGTGTGTGTGTGTGTTTTTGAGAGAGAGAGAGAGAGAGAGAGGGGATGAGGAGAAATGCTCATGTAATTATTGAAGGAGATTACAAAATTATACGATTATTCATAAAGAGAGGCTCGTGTAAATGTTATATACTTGGCCAGTTACATGCTTTCACTTCTAGAGGATCATCGCCTATTCACCCCATATTTTTGCCAGGTTGGTGGATGCTCATAAGCAAACTGAGTCAATCAACGTAGAGGCTATTTTTGTTTATCCACTAAAACAAAGATGTGTATTCACTCTTACATTCAACTGTTGTCACGTATCAAAATAGGAAATCAATCACTTTGATTGTTCACAAAATCACTTTCAAAGTAATTTTAGGTTACATATATATATAGGTTCATAGTAGGAAAGAATTTGACTATATGCATATGATAGTCTCTACATTGGATGTATTTTTTTTTTTTTTTTTAATAAGTGAGGACTGTGTTGTATACTTTCATTTGGAAAAAAATAACTTCTTTTCATTTTGTTTAGTCCCACGTTGGAAAATTAACTTCTTTTCATTTTGTTTAGTCCCAAATCCCCTTTAGTTTTTATGTTATTTTTCTTTCTTTACTCACTTGTTAGCTATTGTGTACTAGTCCTACCGGTCACATACACGCACCTTCGTTCAGTCCGATTTACTTCGCATAACGGGTGCATGCGCTTCGAATGTCGATATGATTTCTTCTTTTGATTCGGATTGATATCTTGAAAAAAAAATATATATATTTTTTGACCGTTTTTCTTCATTAAACTTGTTTGACCGTTTTCTTTAAACTCGTTTAATCCTAGGGGGTTATAGACTATCTATATATATATATATAGTTTCGTTTGTTGATAGTCTTAGATATAGAAGAGTAACAAAACTATGCGATTCTCCTCCTTCACAATTTCAGAAAAGTCTTTCACGCTATCTCTAAACATCTTTTATTTCAATTCTTTGCTGGACAAGCTAAGTTTGGACCATATCTCTCGAAGCTGTGTGCAATGACGAGAAACCGTAAGCAAAAAAGTTTTATCTGCAGGAGGATTCGATAACAAGTCTGTACATAGATCTCGAATAAACTCTTAAGACAGTACTTCGTACACGACTTTTCCGTAGACCGGTAACGCTTAACTTTTACTATTTTGTTTACAGAAAATAAAATATTTGTCTAACCGTCCGTATAATAAACATAAAACATAGAATAGTTTAGCGTAAATAACCTCATATATCATTAATCTTCTCCCATGGATAATATTCAAGGTTGTGCTGAATGTGACATTTTCTCACTCCTGCAAGTCCCCACCATCCACCCTCTTCAAGCGTACCGACCACTCGATCAGATTTTGGTTCCAAACGGAGCCATGGAGCTGCCAATAGGAGGCACGAGGAAAATCTCACCTTATCCACACTCTCACCACAAAGCGCAAAGGCTTACGTACAGTTCAGATGTGTGCGCCACACACAACCCACACCCTCTTAATTTCCTCACAGCTAGCTACACCTCAACTCAACATAGCGTAATGGCTACCATGGTGAATTCAAGCGTGTTGGCATGCAACTACGTCCACTCTGGCGGAGCCAGCAATGAGCTCCACAAGAAGCTCGCGTCGGTGGCAACGAGCACACCGGTTGCTCGAGCCAAATTGCCTGTTATCAGGGCTCAGCAAGTTCAGGCGAAAGGGGCCGAGGGAAGGAGGGCTGCGCTTCTCGGCCTAGCCGGCGTCCTGCTCGCTACGGCAGCCAGTTCCTCGTCGGCCAATGCCGGTGTCTTTGACGAGTATCTTGAGAAGAGCAAAGCAAACAAGGTTCGGAACTCGATCAGTTTATGTTAGGCGTTACCGTTGCCATAAACTGACATATGGCTTCAGTTACATAATATTAGATAATTAAATAATAAATTAAAATTTATTAATTTTTAATTACGTGAGAATAATAAACTAATTATTTTGAACTCAAATCTTAGTTTTTTGGCTAGAGAGAGAACAATTGCAAGTATGTCACATTAAAGGGCCAGGTTATACGTACCCCCATCTTCTACTTAACACATCTAATATTATATATATATATATATATATATATATATATATATATATATATATATATATTGAAAGATATGATTATCCACTCTTCGGCCGGCCATCGGTGAACTCCGCTCTCCCTTCACTCTCCCCTCCTTCTCCGGCCGCCCCCGACGAACCCCACCCCCCTCGCCATCCCGCCGCCCGCGTCCGCTCGCGCACCCCCCTCTCCCCCCGCAGCCGCGTACCTTCTTCCGCTGACCCGCGCGCGCCGTCCTCCGCCGCGCATAGACCCTTGTGCGAGGTACTCCGCCGCGCGCTGCACGCAGCACCCGCGCCCCACGCGAGTGCCTCCTCCGCACGCCGCCCCCAGCGTACGCGCCTCCGCCCGTGCGTCCCCGCCGCCGCTATTGCTTCCCCTCACCCCCCCCCCCCCCCCCCCCCCGCGCGGGCGTCGTACGCCGTCCCCCTTACACGCGCCTCCTCCTACGCATCCCCGCCGCAGCTGCTACCTCCCTCCCACCTCCCCCGCGGGCGCCTCCGCCGCGCGCCGCACATCGCCCCCCGCGCGCGCCTTCGTCCGCTTGCTGTGTCTTCGCGATCCTGTCTGGACGACATGAGAGCAGACGACGAGGATAAAATGATAATGTAGTAGGGTGTGTTTAGGATTTTCGTAATTTTAAATTAGTTAAATTTGTGTGTGTTTAGTATTTTGGGTGTGTTAAGTAGAAGGTGGAATGTATAACCCCACATTAAATTCAGCATATGAAACTTGATTTGTTATTTCGTAATTTTAAATTAGTTAAATTTATGTGTGTTTAATATTTAGAGTATGTTAAGTAGAAGGTGGGAAGTGTAACCCCACATTAAATTCAGCATATGAAACTTGATCTGTTATTTATGAAAGGACCCTTGTTGACAAATTATTCAATACTGGCCGAGTACTATTAAGCTAGATGCTATAGATTTATTACTGTTTGTTTGTGTCGCTTCAACAAGACCAACAGCTGCTTGTACAAAAGCTGGAACAAGTCACCGCGCGCGCGCCTAATAGCAAAAGCTTAACTTGTGCAGGAACTTAATGACAAGAAGAGGCTGGCAACAAGTGGCGCAAACTTCGCGCGTGCGTACACTGTTCAGTTTGGCACGTGCACCTTCCCTTACAATTTCACTGGCTGCCAAGATTTGGCTAAACAAAAGGTCTGGTGTAGTACTGGTCAATCTTATGTTCTTTAGACGTCTGAAAATCTTCCAATATATTCCTACAAATGTCATCTTTTTTTAATAGCTAGGATCTAGCATAACTGTGCCTCTTCTTTGAAATGATGCAGAAAGTGCCGTTCATTAGCGAGGACTTGGAGATCGAGTGCGAGGGCAAGGACAAGTACAAGTGTGGATCCAATGTTTTCTGGAAATGGTGAATAATGTGAATGTTGGGCCTCCATCATCCCATTCAACAATATGTCGCTTCTGTGTGTTCATCTGCCCCCCACCTCTTCCCATGTTCCAGACACTACTGTAGAATTTTTTTTGTACCATATCAGCAATTATAAATGGAACTATATATATATATATATATATGCTCACGTGTGTATAACTTGTGATCTAATTGATGCTTGTTGGTCAAATATTACGTGCTTAATTTAGATGCATGATCATAACATAGTTTGCAGTATCGGTCGACACCGATCCAATATTGCTGATACCAATATGATTTGGCATGTCCCGATCCGATATTCGATACTGACCGATATTGACATTGAGAGCTCATTCGACAAAGAAAATCAAGCGAAAAAACCAATAAATAAGGATGTAAAAGCATAATAAGATTGTAAAAGTATGTAAAATAAAATTATCTATTGCATGTAAACCAATCGGTAAGGGTGACTACTTCAAAACTACTAAAAAACAACACCGAGAATACATCAAATTATGTCTAAATGTATAAAAATATATTTTCCACAATGTTAATAATTATTTGTTTTTCAATACCAAAAAAATCGATATCAGATCCGAATCTGCAGATACCGGCGATCTCAATACTCATAGAAATAGTCCGATTCCGATACTGATAGTGCGAACCTTTGGACCACAATTGAATGGGCTAGCAAGTTTGAAAAAAAAGTAATATAACAGCATTTTGAACAAACCAAATTGCAGTCAAGAACAATATATTTCTGCATTTGTGTATTATTCTGCTGTAGGAATGTAGTGTATCACAAGCTTGAATCTTCTCATTTGTCTGAAAGAATTACATGAACTTACTTGTATCATTTCTCTATACATGAAAGAATGCCCCGCGTTCCTTTTGAAAGACTTCACACGAGTCCTCTGTACATGCTACCCACATAGTCTACTATAAGAAAGAAAAAGAATGGCAAAGACTAATTAACTCAACTAACTAATTATCTAGAATTTTGATCCATGCTGCTGCTGCTGCTGCTGCTGCTGCTGCTGCTGGTTATATTGGTGGCATTGCTCTAACCGAGCAGAGGTGAAGCTCTCAACACACATCCTCATCGATGATGCACGCACCGGGAAGATGACCGATTGCTCGCCAACTGTCCGCACGGCGACGGAAACACATCGTAAGCTTCGCCCTTGACGAACTCGCAGTGCCAGCCCGCTCGAGACTTGATCCGGCCCAGGCTGATGTTTCTCAAACAAACACCTTCGAACACTGCACCCTCTAGCCCCTCGAGCACCGGCGCCTTCCCCGTGTCGACACCGACCATGTTGCTTATATAGACCCCGTCTATCCTTGGAAGGGCCTTCCTGTCCCAGTCCTCGTCGGGGTGATCGTTGGCTCCCCGGCTGAATCGTATCGGTATCTTGACCCTCTCCATCCTCACATTAGTCACCGTGATGTTCCTCACGTATCCTCCCCTCCCTCTGTCGGTCTTCACTCGGACCGCGGCGGCCGAGTCCCACACGTGCAGGTCTTCCACCACCACGTTCGATACCCCGCCCGACATCTCGCTTCCGATCCCGACTCCCGAGCAGGTCGGGGTCGTGCCCGAGACCCTCCTGACGATGATGTTGTCACTAGGACGGGCCGCGGCTATTCCGTACTGGTCCCACCCGCTCTTCACAGCGACCAGGTCGTCGCCGCTCTCTATGTAGCAGTCTTCGATGCACACGTTCGAGCTCGAGTCTGGATCGATGCCATCAGTGTTCGGGGAATGGAGCGGTGCCAGAATAGTAACATATTTTGCTACCACATTGCTGATCAAGATGAAGGGAAGTAAAGGCTAATTAACAAGAAGAACATTAGAGATGGATGGATGGATGGATGGATCGAGTACTCGCCTGCAGTAGACGGGATGGACATTCCAAAATGGTGAGTTGAGGAAGGTGACGTTGTAGATGAGGATGTTGCTCGACTTCACCAGTTCCAGAAGGTGACCCCTCGTGTGCTCGAGAGTTCTGTTCCACCACAGCTCCCACCACATCCTTCCCTGACCATCAATGCTCCCATTGTTTCCTGAAACATCCTACGAGAATTTACTATGAATTCACTACAGGTTTGAATAATGCCGCGCGCAAACATGAAAACTATTGTGCTTGTCATAAGTTCTTTCAAGCACAAATGTTCTTTGATTCTTTCATAAAGGTTTGCAGTATCGATATTGGAATCCTAATCCGTACCGTACTCCTCTTGTGAGTATCGGTATCCACAGTGTCGGAGGTTTCAGATACAGGTATTGAATTATTATTTTTTATGGAAAAACAAATAATTATTAATAAATTATTAAAATTTTAGAAAAAAATATTTTATCCATTTAGATATAATTTTAAGTATTTTTTGTTTTGTTTCTTAGTAGTTGTGAAATAGTATAAAATAGTAGTCATCTTTGCCTATTGGTCTATTGACCATAGATACATTTTATTTTTTTATATGATTTTACATCCTTTTATCATGTTTTACGTCGAATTGATTGAAAAAAAGATATTCTTAATGTCCGTATCAGTCAATATGAAATCGGAGCATGTCAAATTGTATCGATATCGACCATATCGGATCGGTATCGATCGATACTGCAAACTTTGTTATATAGTTTAAAAAACAGGGTTTGGTTTTATCCATCCTAATTTTTTTTTCAATATCTACTGACAACTTGAATAGGTGGGAAACAGATGGCACCATGCCAATTGGCAACAGAAGCAACTATCATCTTCCACACAATGAACTCAAAATGAAGTTGACCTATAAAGGAAGAAGAAACGAATGGTAGGAATATGGCACATTATAAAAGTGGATATCCCTGTCAAAACATCACTACTCATACCAATAAGCTTATTCAAATGGAACAGGCTTAAACAACTCTTCTTCTTTTTAATTTCTCATATAAATTGATTACTAATCATTATCAAATGTTGAAGTGATTACCAAATAATTAAGAATATACTAACAGAGTAATTACCTGTAATTACAACGTCACTGAGGCCACTGCCATGGATAAGGCTAATGTGGCGCGCTCCCCGTCTCTCCCTTCCACGACCATACGACGGCAACGGCTCTATCAATGGCCACTCCTTTGGATCCTAAACCAATCAATCCACATATCACCCAAAATACCAAGAATTTTATTTTTATTATACAACTCAAAATGAATAAATAAATACTTTATTCGCTAAACAAAATCCTAGAGGAACTCGTGAGTTCTTAATTTTTAGAACTCGACCATGAAAAACAGTTGGATTATGTACCTGGTTTCTTGATTTTTTTTTTTCAAAGAACCAAAAAGTAAAATATGTACACTTTCAATATTGATAAAATTCACATTTTCAAGTTATTATTTTGAGTTCTTATGTGAGTTGTTGTAGTTGAATTGATTCGATAAATTAATCATCGTTCTCTACATTTCTTGAAAATTTATGTTTTTAGCAACCTCTTAGAGTTGTTTCTATAATGATTACCATTAATATAGTATTTTTATTTGAAAATTATTATGCCAACAACTGAGATACTGGTATGCCAGAATTTAAATAAACTTGTGTTCATAGAACTTGTATATCTACCATTAATTATCACATCTCCCAAGGGGCACAAAAACATGGAAACCATTAACACAATTATATATATGCTAAATTTCACTTTGATACTTTTAACTATTCTAAATTTTCAACTTGATATTCTAAACTTTTTTAATCAATAACTTGATACCGTCAACTATTAAAAGTTTGTAATTTAATATCCCAAAAAAAAAACCTTAAACTATCCCTCTCCGTCGGACTGCGCGCACGGAGACGAACGAGCAGCAGCGACGGCGACAACAGTAGCAGCACATGGGCGGCACAAGGGCTGCGGGCGGGCTGCGAGCGTGCGACTCGCAGGCTGCGCGCGGATGGCGAACGGACGGCGAGCAGGCTTTGCGTTGGCAGCGCACAGACTTCGTGCGGACCGCGCGTGGGCTGCAAATAGGCGGCACGCGGGGGAGGTTGTGGGGTGTGTGTGTGTGTGGTGGGTGGGGGGGGGGGGGAGTGAACGGGAGGGGGGGTGAACGGTGGAGGAGGGAGGCGGCACGCGGGGGGGTTGTGGTGGTGGGTGGGGGGGGTGAACGGTGGAGGAGGGAGAGGATGTGGGAGAGGAACTGGGAAGAAAGAGAGGGAGGTATTTTAGAATAATTTGAACTTTTTGAAAGTTTAGAATATTACGTTGAATATTTAGAATAGTTAGGATATCAAAGTAAAATTTAACCAATATTTTATATGAATTAAAATCACCTGTGATCCCAAGATGACAGCTCCCTCCTCCAAGAACAAGGTGAAGTTGCTCGTAAGGTTGAAACTCCCCGTCAGCCACCGCCCGGCCGGAACGTTGAGCCGCGCCCCGCCCTCCTCCCCGTATCTCCTCAAGCTCTCCACCGCCCTCCGGAAGGACTCCGTGTTTGAAGTCCTCCCATCTCCGACTCCGCCGAACTCTTTTATCGAGAACACCACCCTTCTCGGCGGTCCAGGCCAGTAGAAGCCCGCACAGCTTCTGGCATCCGCAGGCAGATATGTTATTCCTGTCTGCGGATGCTCTCCCGTCGGTCTTGAAGGCGGTGGCTTTGTCGTCGTCTTCCAGACCGACGGAACAGACTGGATGAGAGAGAGGCCCACGAGAGCGGTCGTCACGAGTGCGACGACCACCCACGTGGGTCTCGTGATGAGACGCGTCCATGGCTTATTGTCCGGTGGAGGAGGAGGAGGAGGGTGGATAAGCCATGGATGCGTCTCGGAGAGCTGGTTCATATCAAGAGGTGGGGAGCGAGGGAGGGAGGAGGATCTTTGTGTGGGGGTAGTAAGGGGGTTTGGGACGGGGAACGCGTGATCCGTTAAGTTCGGTGTGACCTTTTTGTGTGTTTCGATCGATGTGTGGGCATGGAAAGTTCCGCCACGGTTCACGGGTCAGAATAATGCAATTGATCATAACTGCCATCTCTTTCTTGATCATCGAATATAATATACAATACAACCGACTGATATTAATGTGTCTGTCTATTGTAAACTTATTGGTGGATGGCGTGTTATTCTGACTAAGCCTAGATTTGACTTGATCAAAACCTGATCGTATCCGAGACTTTAGATTGTAAGATCGGAGACAAACTATAAAAATGATGTCTTTTTTTAATCGACGATAATACAATATTATTATCAACAACAAAAATTAAAAATATAATATAAATATAATATCAAAAATAATTTATTTTATAATAAAATATTAATAAAATTGAAGATTTTCCAAATAATAAAAATTATAATTATAACTTTTTTGTTGTTCAACTACCTCGAAGAAATACACACAAAGAGAAAGACATCGAAAGAGGTGATTGATAACGGCAGAAGGGTAGAGAAAATTGAGAGTGACAGACTATTAGATCGACGGAAAGGGAGAGAATTTCGACAGCGGCTAAACCAAATTTTTTTAGCAAAATGACCAAAATATTCCTAAAATATTTAAAAAAATAGCCACTAAAATGGGAATATTTTGGTAAAAATATCCCTCAACGGATATATCAAAAAAAAAAAAAAATTTAAAACTCAGCTGAACTAGGCTGAACCGGGCCAGAACCGGGTCGGGCCGACCGGGTCGACCGAATTGGATCCAGTCCGAACAAACACGAAACTGGGCCGGGCTTGCGGGTCGGATCCTCCGACCCAGCCCGGACCCTTGGGGGGAGTGGACCGGAGCGGGCCGGTCCGTTGACCGGATCCGGGTCGGCCCGGACCAGGTTTGACCGGACCGAGCCCGTACCGGGTTTCGGACCGTCCGTCCTTTTACACACCTTTATAGATTGTTCTAGTAAACCAAAATCATCATTGTTTTATTTTATTTTATTTTTACAAAAAAAAAAAAATCTTGGTACGAATGAAAAAAATTTGGCTTCAAATGAATGTGCTTAATTCTTCATTTTTTGTGGCTACGTATTTGTGTATATATTGATGGACGAAGGGGTTGCATTAATTTCTCTCAAGGTTTAGTGAATCCAGTTTGATTCACTGCTCGAAGTATGCATCCACCTTAAAATATTTTGCTATTTCTTACCAAATTTTTGTGTACAAATGACATACATTACACTAAATCTTTAGTTTGAAAACTTGGAATTAATGACCAATTAACTAGTTCATTACTAAATATTTAGTAAAAAGATTCATACTACCTGATCAGATATCAATTCCATAACTCCAGCCCTGCCTGCATATCCTTACAACGAAAAAGATTCAGTAAAGGAAATGTATTATTAAGATATCTTTTTCTTTCTTTCTTTCTTTCTTTCTTTCTTTTTGATATGTTCGACATAATGCTCAAAATTTTGTGCATACATGTCTTTTGGGTCCACTGTTTTTAACTTTCACCAAATGAATAGAAAGAATAATAGGACCCAATGGCTCGATCCACCGATCTACCTGTTGGTTTTGCTTTTCTCCAAAAGTTCAATTCCTCTCCCTTTCTTTAGTCCCACATCGGATGCACCAAAGCCTTCCTATGTACATATATTACTTTCTACTCTTTGCTCTATTAAGTTGTTGTGTGGGGAACCCCTTGGGCCACACGCGCGCGCCGCCGCCGCCGTCCGGCCCGGTTCGACGCGCGTAACGGGTGCGGGTACGCGCCCACATCTGCGGGCGCCGAATGCCGATCCGATTTCCTCTTCGGGTCGGGCTGGGACCCTAAAATCCTTTTTGCTCCTTCTTCTTTCTTTCATTTATTTTTCTTAAACGTTGGCATTAAGTTCTAAACGTTACAAAATTAATTCTGAACGTTTTGAACCGTTTTTGTTTAAGTGTCCAGGTTCATTTGTAACGGCTGAATTAAATCGTAATTTAATTCAGACCGTTACACAAATGTTCTATATATTCGTCCTTGTTCTTTGTAAATCTACACAGGAAAAAAACAAATCTTACGAAACCTCTGTCGACATTCTGTTCTTCGTCTTCATCTCCGAGCTCTGGGCAGAGCTAAGTTCTGGTCGTTCTCTCGAAGTCGTGTGCGGCAACGAGATACCGGTAGTGCGGGAGTTTTACCACTAGGAGCTTCGGGAAGGTCTGCACACAGATCCCGAATAAACTCTTAGGGCAGTGCTTCGTGCACGACTTCCCCAGAGGCCGGTAACATTGTTTAATTTTATTTTATTTTGTATTCTGGAATTGTTTTATAAGAAAAGACATAAGAAATTCTAACAATCTAAGAGTTTATTTGTTTGTTAGAATTTCTAAGTAGCCACTGTTAGAAAATCCTCTAGTAGCAAATATTATAGTAGAATTATTACTGTAGCTACTGTTAGCAAATACAAGTTGATAATTAGAATTGATTTCTATACTGTAGCAATTTGTTAGAATACAAATTCTGATCTAAATAGAAATAGCTACTGTTAGAATTGTAACCAAAACCAAGCTACTGTTAGAATATCAAATTGTGTTAGAATAGTTTTAATACTTTCTGTTAGAAATTTCTATACGGTTAGAATGGTTTCAATAGTTTTGTTAGAGTTATTTCTCACTATTTGCTATTTGCTATTTACTGTTTAAGAAGCACTATTTGCTAGTTGCTAATAAAGACTTACTGTCGAATTTTCTAAATAAAAGCTTCAAGTGACTATAAAAATACTTACTTCAATAGTTTTTGTCACTATTGTCACAACCTCGTAGTGTTGTCACTGTTGATCACTGTTTCAATAGTATTTCAATACTAGTTTCAATACTGTTGATCACTGTTTCAATAGTATTTCAATGCTATTTCAATACTTGTTTCAATACTGTTGATCACTGTTGTCACAACTTCTAAAGAAAAGCTTAAAGTGACTATTTCAATACTTACTTTGCTTTTCAATTTTGTAAGAAAAGCATTAAACAGATTATTAGCTCCAAAATTCAATTGATAGTTAAAAGTTCTAAAGAATTAATTTGTTGAAATAGTTACTATTGTTTTCTTCAAATACTATTGTTAGTTAAGAGTTCAAGTTAATAATCAAAAATTTTGGCTACTGTTGCTAGTTACAGTAAAAGGAAAATAGTTTGTTTATTTGTCAATTGCATTTTTTCATCACAAAAATTTCTTTCAGTTGTAACATACAATTTGCTTCAATTTTAATTAATTAGTATTTCTGAAAGCAATCTAGGACCAAAAGAAAATAGTTTAGTAAAAGGAAATTGCAAATAAAATCTTGAATCTAAAGTTTCAAAGTAGAGACAAACTCGGGCACAAGCCGAAAGGGTCCTTCTGTCAACCGGGTGTAAATAACCCTAAGCGACACGGTATTTAAGAGTCTTCGGACCACCGCTAGCTGGGAACCGGCCCCTACAGCTAACCTGAGTTGATCAACACTTGAAAAACTAAAGATTTTAAGATTGTTTAGCAAAGACCACCTAAACTATTATCTTGTAGAAGGCCAAGGAAAACTCAAGTCTAATTTTCCTTATAAACCAAAAGAATTTCTTCAAGAAGGAGAAAACTTTCAACCTAACCACCTCAATCATCATCACCAAAACTAAAACCTAGAACTTCTGTCAGACTCAGTTAGACCAGAAGCAAACATGCTTCACAAAGGTTCTTCGAGTTCCTTCAGGTCTGTAAGCTTTCAACCCCTTATTAACCTCTCTTACCATTCTGATGATTGGTGGTTGGATTCTGGAGCTAATGTTCACGTTTCGTTTGATCGCTCCTGTTTTTCAAACTATCAGGAATCAAGTGGAGGAGGTGTGACCCTAGGAGATGGCTCAACGGCACAAATAATTGGAAGAGGAAAAGTTAACCTGAAAATGACATCAGGAAAAATCTTAACTCTTCAGGATGTTCTTCATGTGCCGTCTGAAAGGAGAAACCTAGTTAGTGGATCCCTTCTTGTAGCCTCAGGATACAAAATTGTAATGGAGGCTAATAAAGTAGTTTTTTCTAAGCATGACTCATTTATAGGAAAAGGCTTTGTAAAAGACGGTCTTTTCATTTTAAGTACAATAAATAAAATGTCTGATGGTTCTCTCATTGTCTCTAATATAGAATCATCAAATGTTTGGCATGGCAGACTAGGTCATGTGAACCTAGGTTCTGTTAAAAGAATGATGACCTTAGATCTTATTCCCAAGACTCCAATAGATGACAAACACAAATGTGAGATTTGTGTTCAAGCCAAACACACTAGATTACCTTTCAAATCTGTAGAAAGAAACTCTGACCTTCTAGAACTTATCCATAGTGATGTATGTGACTCAAATAGAATTTTGACTAGAGGCGGTAGAAAATACTTTGTTACATTTATAGATGATTATTCAAAGTATTGTTATATCTACCTTCTCAAAACCAAAGATGAAGTTCTAGATAGATTTAAGGTCTTCAAATCTGAAGCTGAGAATCAATTAGAAAGGAAGATTAAGATCCTTAGATCTGATCGTGGTGGAGAATATACCTCAAACGAAATGACTAACTTCTGTGAAGAACATGGAATAATTCATGAGGTAACTGCTCCATATTCACCTCAGTCTAACGGAGTTGCTGAACGCAAGAACCGCACTCTGTTAGATATGGTGAATGCCATGCTTCTCAGCTCTGGTGCTCCTGATAACTTGTGGGGAGAAGCCCTTTTAACTGCCTGCTACATTCTTAATAGGATTCCTAGTAAGTCAAAAGATAAGACTCCCTATGAGCTGTGGAAAGGTAGAGCACCTAGGATTAATTACCTTAGAGTTTGGGGATGCCTTGCTAAAGTCGGAATTCCCGAACCTAAAAAGAGGAAGATTGGTCCCAAGACTGTAGATGCTGTTTTCATAGGATATGCCTTAGACAGCTATGCCAATAGATTTCTAGTGACTCACTCAGAAGTAAATGAAATCTCTAACAATACCATTATAGAAGCAAGAGATGCAGTTTACTTTGAAAACATATTTCCTTTTAAGGATAGAAGTTCAATCTCTTCCTCCATACCCTCTACAAGTTCTCATGTCCAAATACCTAGCTCTCAATCTGAACAAGACTTAGAACCAAGACGGAGTAAAAGGAATAGGATTGAGAAAAATTTAGGAGAAGGATTCTTCACATTTTTGATAGAGGGTGATCCCTCAACTTATGAAGAAGCAATGTCTTCTCCTGATGCTCCCTTCTGGAAAGAAGCCATTAACAGTGAATACAACTCCATCATGGAGAATAACACTTGGTTTCTAACAGATCTACCTTTAGGGAACAAACCAATAGGTTGTAAGTGGATTTTCAAGAAGAAACTCAGAGCCGATGGTACTATAGAGAAATACAAAGCTAGATTAGTTGCTAAGAGTTTTACCCAGAAGAAAGGGTTAGATTATTTTGATACCTACTCTCCTGTAGCTAGGATCACTTCCATTAGAACTCTCTTGGCCTTAGCATCCATTCATGATATGCTAATCCATCAAATGGATGTAAAGACAGCATTCTTGAATGGAGATCTAGAGGAAGAACTTTATATGGACCAACCTGAAGGTTTCATTGCTAAAGGTCAAGAAAAGAAAGTCTGCAGATTAGTAAAATCCCTCTATGGCCTGAAACAAGCTCCCAAACAATGGCACAATAAATTTGACAAAGTAATTTGTGAATATGGTTTCTTGTCAAATGAGTATGACAAATGTATATACTCTAAAGGTACATGTAAAAGTTGTGTCATTTTATGCTTGTATGTAGATGACATCCTTATCCTAGGATCATCACTGGAATTGATAAATATTACAAAGAACTATTTATCTAGCCAGTTTGATATGAAAGACCTAGGAGAAGCCAACCTAATTTTAGGAATGCAAGTGACCAAAGGCAAAGAGGGTTATACTCTATCTTTAGCACATTCAATTGAAAAAATGCTAAAAAGATTTGAGTTATTTGATAAGAAACATGTCCTTACTCCTTATGACAGCAGTATTGTACTGAAAAAGAATGAAGGACCACCTTTGGAACAACATAAATATTCTCAGATGATAGGCTCCCTTATGTATATAACAAACAGGACAAGACCTGATATTGCATTTGCTATTGGGAGACTAAGCAGATATACCAGTAACCCAAATCAGTCACATTGGACTGCCTTGGATAGGGTATTTAGATATCTCAAGGGCACCCTAGATTACAAACTTTATTTTACTAGGCACCCTGATATCATAGAAGGTTATTCAGATGCAAACTGGGTAACCGACTCACATGATGTAAAATCTACTACTGGATATGTATTTACTCTAGGAGGAGCTGCGATCTCCTGGAGCTCTTGTAAACAAACTATCATAGCTAGGAGTACAATGGACTCTGAAATGATAGCTTTAGATACAACTTGCACAGAAGCTGAATGGCTTAAAAATCTTATTATGCATATACCTGTTTCTCTTAGTCCTGTTCCTGCAATTTCTATAAATTGTGATAATAAATCTGTTATTGAACTACTAAAGCATGATTCTGTGAATGCTAAGATGAACAGGCACCTGCAGCTGCGCTTCAAGTCAATCAAAAGCCTACTAGGCAAATATGTGGTTCTTGACTATATAAAGTCAGAAAAGAACCTTGCAGATCACTTGACGAAGGGTCTGTCTAGGACTTTGATCCTAGAATCATCGAGGGGGATGGGGTTAAGCCCATAAATTAGTCACCAGCAGTGGCAACCCAACCGAGTCTGACTGGAGATCCCAAGAAGCCGGTTCAATGGGTAGAAACAAGCTGAACTTAGGTGACTTTATGGAACACTGACTCGAGATTAAAAGTCTCATTAAAATAAAGCCCAAGCGGCTGTACATGTGTACAATAACTCCCCATCCCTATGGTGACAGTGTTCCTGTGTGATATGGTTAGGATGAGTTTAAACTCTTAATAAGTCCAAGCTGTAATGCTAGGTTGATTCATATCACCAACCATTAAGGACTTACCTATATGAGAGGTCGTGAAGGCCGCGACTATGGGACAGGGCGATCCCAGACAACTCTCATGAATGTGGAAAGTGCGCATGGCCATTTAAAAGCGCCACCCGATAGACCAAGGACCTCTAGCGTACTATGTGTGTTATTTTCTAAATCTGATTCAAGAAGTCTGATTCAAGGCATAGTCCATCAAGCACTTCTTCAGATTAAGGCAATAGTCACTACGTGAGATTCAAGGCTGTAGTCCATCTCATCTATGCATAGTATTTTACTGCCCAGATGCTCTCTCTCTCTCTCTCTCTCTCTCTCTCTCTCTCTATTTACTTCACTCTTATCTCTGTTTCGGAACTTGACCTTTTGGGGGGGGATTGTTGGTTTTGCTTTTCTCCAAAAGTTCAATTCCTCTCCCTTTCTTTAGTCCCACATCGGATGCACCAAAGCCTTCCTATGTACATATATTACTTTCTACTCTTTGCTCTATTAAGTTGTTGTGTGGGGAACCCCTTGGGCCACACGCGCGCGCCGCCGCCGCCGCCCGGCCCGGCTCGGCTCGGTTCGGTTCGGTTCGGCGCGCGTAACGGGTGCGGGTACGCGCCCACATCTGCGGGCGCCGAATGCCGATCCGATTTCCTCTTCGGGTCGGGCTGGGACCCTAAAATCCTTTTTGCTCCTTCTTCTTTCTTTCATTTATTTTTCTTAAACGTTGGCATTAAGTTCTAAACGTTACAAAATTAATTCTGAACGTTTTGAACCGTTTTTGTTTAAGTGTCCAGGTTCATTTGTAACGGCTGAATTAAATCGTAATTTAATTCAGACCGTTACACAAATGTTCTATATATTCGTCCTTGTTCTTTGTAAATCTACACAGGAAAAAAACAAATCTTACGAAACCTCTGTCGACATTCTGTTCTTCGTCTTCATCTCCGAGCTCTGGGCAGAGCTAAGTTCTGGTCGTTCTCTCGAAGTCGTGTGCGGCAACGAGATACCGGTAGTGCGGGGGTTTTACCACTAGGAGCTTCGGGAAGGTCTGCACACAGATCCCGAATAAACTCTTAGGGCAGTGCTTCGTGCACGACTTCCCCAGAGGCCGGTAACATTGTTTAATTTTATTTTATTTTGTATTCTGGAATTGTTTTATAAGAAAAGACATAAGAAATTCTAACACTACCGTCATCCAGTTAGGATCTTATGTAGTGTATCACTTCCAACGGTCCACTATGTAGTATATGCGGTTTGTGACTCAGTTTTAAACTGAGTATCGGAAAAACCTTACGACCAAATCGATCACGGACGAAGTGCATTGAACATTTCCAACTCATTGATCGGCTTCTATTGAAATGTGTCCAAGAGTTTTCGTTGGATGTTTTGCTGCTTGATTTTGTATTAATTTGTGTTTTTTTGTTGCTTTCGATGATTTTGTTTTCATAGTTCTCTTTTCTCGCTTGTGCATTCATTTTGAATCGTAAAAGAAAGAGATCGAAGGATGATAACCAAGTGTTGGTGCAATTTCAGGACGCATAACCAAGAAGTGATCACTGTGTGAACCTTTCCCATTCTCTCGAGTTGATTCAATCGGTGAGTGGATTCGGCCCTTCGATGAATCATTTTGTCTTCACGCCTTAATAAAAGAATCTCTAGTCCACTATGTTGCATGCTCCTAAGCTCAATGATATCTCATTAACAAGATAAGCTAAAAGAGAAATGAAAATCATATGCTAGATTGTAGAACTATTGCTTTACTTGCTTCATGATAAAGAATTGTAATGCATGAAACATAGAACCGTTACTGCACTCGTTCAGAGAATTGATGCTTGACCCTTACCGAATGTTGCATAGTGAGAACCTATTGAAAATCTTTTATGGTTTAAAATTGATCGATATGACTGATCGAAGAGCTAAGGCTCTATCGAAAAAGAGATAGCCCCTAATAGATGCACATTGTTCAATTGTTACAATAAAAATATTTTATATGATAGAACGCATTCATCGCATCGATCTCAGACAACTTGTGCACAAGGTACAGTCTCTCGAGCGGTTCCTGGGACAGTGAGAATCATTCAGCTTGGAAGAGATAATCGAAACACCCTGAGGCTTGTAGTACTCGCGATTAGGGGGGGTGTCTTGCCTAATAGTTTGACTGGGCTAGTAGTTCCAGCTGCTATTCACGGATTTACCCGTGGACCATCATGTAGTTAAGTCGCATGCTAGGTTTACCTTCTTGCACATCTAATACTTGATGCCAATATAGATTCATGAGTTCATTTATATATGTAAATTATGACTAACTTGTGTGTCTGCTGTAGGAAAAATAATCGACCGTGGGTAAGAAATCACTATTAAGTGATATTTTTATTGTTTATGTTTATTTGCATAAATTGTTAATAAGAACCTAGACAACTAGAAAGATCACATAATAATAATGCTAGCTTCAAATGTTTATTTAGTATGGATTATTAGGTGAGTTTGGTTATGGGTTGCTCACAGTACATGCTGAGTACTGACCCACATTTGTGGGCATCTTCAGGTTCAGGTAGCAAGAATTTGGTGAGCATTCTGAATCTGTAAGAGCGCATCCAATCCAATAGAACCGTGCTTGTTGCTTCCAAGTTTTCTTTCCAGTTGTAAGTTTTTCTTTAAAGGTCTTTTATTATTTTCCTAGTACAAGGATATGGTGTATGGACATTGTGGATAATTTTGGATTTCAAAGAGATGTAAGCCAATTATGACATATTTTTGTAATCAGACAAGCAAGTACATTGTAATCCAATTTCAAGTATTCAATAAAGAAAATTTTTTGTGTTCCTATCAAATGTGTTCAATTTTTTGTTTTTTTTACAAATAAAGTTATGTGTTTCTATATCCATTGTCTATTCTGTATTTTATGCAGGTATTATGTCATGTGCAAGCACAACTTAGACTTGCATAGCATCACGTCCAGTAGTGACTTTCAGTCATTCGAAATCGGAATGTGACATCTTATACCTCTCTTCGGTAACCACAAGGTCACTCGAGTTCGGTATTATTAAAATATCAGAAATGTTATTCATTATCCAAAAAAAAATTGGATGATGTCATCTTCTACAACTGATATGCGAAGATTAAAATGCTAAAGAAAGGTGACCGTAGGATGAATCCTACTATCCAAATTTATATCGAACTAAAATTATAGGATGGAATTAGCCAAATAAAAAGAGAGAAAGTTGGACGGACCATTCGGTATTAGCTTGTTTATGGTGTGTCTTTAATATTCTGAAAATTCAGAACCAGAACTCCGGTGTAATTCACCTTCAAAAGTGAAAAGAATAATAATGAACAATTGGAGACGCTTAATTAAAGAAAAAAGTTAGTCCATACTATTTTACCCGTCCTGGTAATATGTAGAAGGAAAACTCCAATTATTTAAATGAAATTGGGATATGAAGTTCAGTGGAGGAAAATAATGAAACCAGTCAGGCAAAGTTCTTATAAAAATCAAATTTTAGGTTATTTATTTTTGAATTCTATCAAGCTACTGATATTTTCCTTCAAATTTCTCATATATGATATTTTAATTTGATTTTTGAAAAATATTCTCATTTTTTTAGATGCCATTCTCATTTTTTTTATATTCTAATTTGATTGCTTTGTTACATGTACGAATTTGAAGGCAATCAAAATTTTAGTTACAATTTTTCTAAGTCAAGTTCACCATCCAATTCTCAAGCTCTGATCCTCCAAAAACTAGTTGCTTGATCCCGACATCATGGTTGTTGAAAGAAAAGATTTTAGCTTAAGCAAATATGACAATATTGGATCAATTAGCTGTTGGAGTGGGTGGATTTCCTAACCTATGTGGAGAACACTCCGGAGCGCGACGAGCACCGTCTGTGGTCAGAGAAGCTCGGGGAGACGACGAGAGTCATTCGAGAGGTCGAAGCAGCTCGGGAGGAAGGAGGAGCAGCTGCTGTCCAGGATAGACAGAGTTTGGGCCGAACTCGGTCCAAGTTTGGTCAGGGTGCTCCAGAAGCTCCAGAAAGCTGTTGTCTTTGTTTACTCGCAAATCACCGACTCGGAAGAATTCGGTCCAAACGAGGTCGGCGGGCTGGACGAAAATTTAGAGGTATTTTATACACAGTTGGATCGTATCCTATGGTTCAGGATTTGTTGTGGGATTAGGAAGTATATATTAGATTTTCCTAAACCCTAACCCTAAGATATCATCTTAAGAAAGAGGAGAAAATGAGGCAAGAGTGCCATTGCAATTTTGGGAAGGAGAAAGAAGAATTGAAGGCCGTTTCGGAGGAGGAGATCAATTTTGGATAATTTTTCATTGTCTTCTATCTTCGTGGTGTAATTTATTTTTTTATTCCTAAGTGTTGTGGTGATCCGTGTTGGATTGGGAGGAGATTGTATAGGGTGTACTCTTTATTCTATTAGTGGAGGTTCTTCAGGGTTGGACTCCGATCATCCCGTGATTTTTTCTCGCAAGGATTTTCTACGTCAAAATTCTCTGTGTCTCCGTAGATTATTTTTCTGTGGTTTGGTATTTGGTTTTGCGTTGTATTGCTCGATTCTCTCGCAGGTACTCTCTGGTTTGGGAAAAAGTTTTTGCGCTTCTTTCCCAACAGTGTGGTATCAGAGCCAGGTTCTGAAATTTCAGAATGGAGTCAAGAGTTGATAGGCAAACCAGGAAGGAGAGATGGACGTGAAGCCGGTACGCATGGCAAACATGAACGGTACCAACTATTATTATTGGAGGAGCAAGATGAAGGATCTGTTATTTGTCAAGAAGTTGCATCTGCCAGTATTTGCTTCCGAGAGGCCCAGTGACAAATCCGAAGAGGAATAGAATTTTGAGCATATACAGGTGTGTGGGTTGTCACGACTCGCACCCAGTGTAGGGATGCAAGTCGGGAACAACGCCCAGCCTACGCTGCAACATCGACGGTAGAACGATGTTTGGAAAAACTATCTATTTATAATCAAGACATAACAATGCCACCATCATAATATGTCTATACTCAATCACAGATCTATAGATGGAACAAGCACGAATATAATAAAAGAATAGAAGAGTCACAATACAACTCACAAGACAAATAATAATATCAAATTAGTCAGAGAAAACTAAACAATGCTGGAGACAAATCCAGTACAAAAGAACTAACAACTAAACTATGAAGCTACGAGTCGAGGGTCGTCTGTCTCAGTGGGGATGAGACCTTCCTGAAACAAGGTCTCTAGTTCTAAACCCACAACATCCTGAGGCCAATAATGAGTGGGGTACCACTCCTCTGTGTCATCTGGAAAAAATATATCCAGTCAGGAAAGGAGCAGAGAACATCTCTAACAGCAGTTCTAATAAATAATATAAACTATGTAACAATAAATAGATATAAAATATACAAGATACAACATATAGATACAAGAGATATACAATAAAATAAATACTAAAATAAATACAAGAATGAATAATATGGCAATGAACAAGAATACTAATGGCTAAGTAAGTGAGTACCAGCTTTAACATGTGATTGGCTTGGGAACTTGATACAAGGTTAATGGCCTGGCTAATCATACATGCGGTGTATGATTAACACTATTCAATGAACAAGACTTGATACAAGGAGGGTATGATCACATATCTATACTACATACTCCCCATCCCCCGACTGGTATAGTGGATCCAACCATGGTACGTTATGACAAGAAATTCTCTAGGAAGGTAGCAAGTCTCTCCAAGAATTAATGTCTGTATATGTACAAGAAGAACAAGAAAGCAAGGCTTGCACAAGATATACCATATATACCAAGGAATAACATCTCATGACGAGATCCGGATATACCAATCCGTGTAACCATCGTGTCAAGAAATCAAGGACATCTACACTAGATACAAGAGACATAGAGAATATCATAAATGAGAAACTATCAGAGAATGTACTCACATGAAATCTGGTGAACAGTATTATAGATGTCCAGTACGGTGCCTCGAAGACCTAAATATAGAATATTACACCAATACAAGATTTTGGAATAAAAATAAGTTAAACTAGTCAACTTCTAGGTCAAAAAACTATTTCTAAGTCAAAATAGTCAAAATAAGTCAACTCTAAGTCAAACTAGTCAAACTTGGTCAACCTACATATTTCTAGATTGTATGAGTCTATCTCTAGGATATTGGGTCCATACACTATGTAACTAGGCTACACTAGCTAACTAGGATACTATAAAGTCAATATGATACCGTATCGCAAGATACGCAACTAATAGATATGAAATATCATAATACACATATACAATCAATATTATTTATAATATTTTTAATTACAATTGCTAAGTGGATACATTGGCTTTGAACCAAAGCGGTATCGCACCACTATAGCCCCATCTTGATACTCGAATCCAATACCTTGAGTATAGACCCGATACCTTGATATTTACCTTGGTATCTCAAGGTAAATGTGCTCTTCGTATATATTAGCTACCCAATCTCTAAATTATAGACTAATATGTATTTATCTAATACAAACTACTAGCTATATACTAATATGTATTTACTAGTATACAACTATTATACTAACCACTAACTATTAATACATATATACATACCTACATACATATTACCAAGTAATCACTAGCTACTAGATATCAAAATATACATATGTATATATATCTACTAACTAGTAACTTAACTAGATAACTAATAACTAGATAACTAACTAACTAGTTAACTAACAAGCTGACCAAACCTTAACAAGCTGACCAAACCTTAACAAGCTGCTGATACATGCTGTTGCTGGTGCTACTGGAGACTGCTGCTGCTGCTAGCTTGTGCAAATGATGCTGCTGATGTAGCTGTTGCTATAGCTATTGCTGTGCACTGCTGCTGCTGCAGCTCACAAATGTTGCTGCTATGCTTGCTGTTTGTGTAGCTGCTTCTGCTGCTTCTTGTTGTAATTGCTGCTGCTCGCTGCTGCTATGGCACTGCTCACTGCCTCGAGCAGTTGCTGCTACCTGCTTGCTGATACCCTGTTGATGTTGTTGTGCAAGTGCCTGTTCCCTGCTGCACTTGCCTATGCCTTAAGCTGAAAATTGCCCGACCCTTCTCCAACACACTACACACACACACACACACACAAAAGCACAAGCACAACTATATACATATATAACTACATACCCTTATATATAGATATCTCTATATATATATACATGTCTACATCTATATATACATATATACGTACATACATAACTATAACACACATATATATCAACTATCTCTCTCTCTCTCTCTCTCTTTCTCTCACTCACTCTCTCTCTCTCTCTCTCTCTCTCTCTCTCTCTCTCTCTCTATATATATATATATATATATATATATATATATATATATATATATATATATGTGTGTGTGTGTGTGTGTGTGTGTGTGTGTATGAGAGGGTGTTTATACATAGATTGATATATATGTGTTGACGGTTATATATATGTGAGGGTGTTTATACATAGATTGATATATATGTGTTGATGGTTATATATATATATATATATATATATATATATATATATATATATATATATATATATATATATACAAGTAGATGTAAATACATAACTACACATATACGTATATATACATACACATATACATATACAACTCAAAAAAATATATACATATATACTATGACAATTAATTATACTAATACAAGGCAATTTGATTCTAGAAAATGCAATAAAATAAACACGTGGAGTGCATCGCACCCATATCACACTAGATCTATGATACGCTTGCGATACGAGTCCACCACACAACCAAACATATCCCGAAGGACACGAGTAAGTCTAAATAATATATATGAACAATACGAAGAGTTAATTACACATCTACGTGTCCGTGTCGAAATATGATATGCACAAAGCCTCGTGTCAGAGGAAAAATCTCCAAATTAACCCGTATCTCCAAATTGTTGGGATATGGCCTACACGTATCTAATTGTAGACACAACACTAGCCATACACAATCAAACATATGTCAATTTGGTCTAATTGACCAATTGACAAATACAATATGTGAAAATCTCAAAATTATCCCAAAATTGACATAAAATATACCATAACTTTCTCCATAGACCCCCTATGAACCTAATTCCAATTCCTATGGGTAGTCTTATCATATAGGGTGGTTCCTAATGATTAAAATACAGATTTAGAGTCTACACAAAGAGTGAAAACTGAATTGTACTTATTGGGAGATGGATTCCCAATAAAACTTTCAAAGTAGGTGAAATTAGCCTCCAACTTGTAGATTCTTGCTCCTCCTTGTAGATCCTTACTTTCTCTTTGTAGATCCTTTCTCTACTAGTCTCCAATGGTGATTTGGGAAGGATTTGGGAAAAAATTTGGTGCGGGAATGATAAAATTGGGAAGAGAAAATTCGAGATCTAGAATTGTAATGAAAAAGAGGAGAGAGAAGTTTTCCCCTCTCTTTTAAATGGTCGGTCCCCTTAGCCCATTCCCCAAGCTATTATGCAATGACTAATTTACCCCTTGGGGCCTCTCATGAAGAAATAATTAAGGAGAGAATGTTCTAGTCTAATGAATTTAATTTAATTAATTATCCTCCTAATGAATGTGCTTCTAATTGGGCTCAATTCTAACTAATTACAAATGTTGGCACATGGATCTAATCTAAACTAGTTAGGTCCACTAACACAAGTCCAAAAAAATTAACTAATATCTAACAATAATTAATAATATAATAAATAATTATTCAACATGCACAATATTTAATTAATTATGAAATAACCAAAATATTCTTTCCTAGAAAATGTGGTAGTGACAAGTCTACCCCCCTTAAAATAATTTTGTCCTCAAAATTCAAAGACGAAATTACCCTAGAAAATAATCAGAACAGAAAAGAACAAAACATAATCAGAAAAGAACATACGTCAAGGCACAAACAAATATGGATAACACTCTCGCATTTCATCCTGACCAGGACAGAGACTGAATTCTATAATAGTTAGAGACTATATTCAAGTTTGGTTAGTAGGATTGTATGTTATATGATAGGACTATTTTAGACTATAATTGAAGGGGTTTGACCATAGTAAAATTTG